>OZ018395.1:42886368-42932226 GCA_963969525.1 Ontholestes murinus
TCGTTTCGAGTGCTTCCAACATATTTAATTTTAATAATTTTATATTGTTAATTGAAAATCCATGACCTGTGTTAATTGAATGATAAGCGACAGTTGATTTCTCAAGGTTTTAAATTTTTAATGTGGTAGATGTGTTCTTTAAATCGTGTGCTTGAGTTTGTCCTATATACATTTTGTCGCATTGGTTGCAATTTATTGAGTATATACCTGATTTTTGCTACATACATTTTTAAAAAGTAGTTAAATGCCGGTTAATGACGCTTATGGTGGGAGCTGAACGAATAATTACATTTGTTTTAGGTTACAGATTAAATAGTGTGTTAGTCTCTCATGAACTGCGACCTAATAGATCTATTGTTCTACCCTTAACCCATCACTTCCCAAGCAGTCCCACGTTCTCCATGAACCTAGTAACTTTGCTTGGGGGTGATGCTGCTCACTTCTTCGTGGCATAATCGGTCATTGCCAAAGTAACTCTTGTGAACAATCGCGACACAAGTATGAGCATAATATGTGCTCGGTCGTTTCATCTGCCGAATCACATAGTTTGCAGTTTCCATTTTCCTCTTTTCCCATTTCCAACAAATGTAACCGAAGGGCACAATGCCCTGTCATGAGTCCGGTGAAAGTTCAAGCACCGTATGGCTGTGATCGATTTTGATGAGTCATTTTGATTGACTTAAGCCTGGTACATTGTTCCAATGCTTGCGTCTTCTGTGCGCCATGGGAGTCCGCAAAACGGCTTTGGTCCTAAATGAATGGCATTTGTACCTCATTTTGCGAGTTCATCATCAACTTCGTTGCTTTTAATATGCCCGTGTCCTGGAACCCACGTGAGGGTCAACGGCAAGAGGGAGGGTTTTTACATAGGTCATATATATATTGCAGAGTAAATTATTTCACAAAAAGTGTTCAGATATAATTCTTCGGATATAACTAAGTACTACTGAGAATTTTCCAATTCGGATACTGTGGGTTTAAAACTTTTTAAATGTATGCATAACATACTTATATATTATCATTGGCTCCAGAAATGCCTCTAGTTCACTAATTTTAAATTTTAAACTAAGAATGTTGATAAAATACAAATTTATATACTTAGTCTGACTTTTGTAAAAAATGTATCTCTCTAATATTATCCCATACGGTCAAAATGTTAAATGTAATGGTGCTTATATCCTGGCCAGATTTAAAGTGTAGGATTACGGTCTTGAGTTATAGCTTTTTACATAGTAAATATATAATATGATTTATTATATATATTACTACGTGGTAATACAAAAATTCACTATGTTTTAACCACAAATTATTTGTGCTTAAAAAAGTGAATTTTTCACTTCAGTGGATTTTTAAGTTTTGCAAAGTTTTCATGGCTCAACCTCTAGGTTAAATGTATTTGTTCCGTCAGTACCAACAATGGTGTGCTATTTTTATGAGAAATATGGTTCTGTTTCTATGTAAAACTAATAATTCCAGGTTCTTTTGCGCCTCTTTCTTGAAGAATCCTATCTTGACTGTATTTTGTGATCGATTTTTTTTGTTTTTCACAGCGTCCTTGTTGCCTGACGTAGTTTTTACTTTGTTTGTAATAAATAAAGTTTATTTACTCTATATAACCTTCTCTAAAAATGTATGTATATATTTTCAATGACATAGAATTTGTAATACCAGGAGGTGGATTTTTTTACTAAACTTGACAGGAACTCGGAAGAGATGAACATTTTCACAAATTTTTCAAATTGTATTTGAATGAAAATGTTTCACCATATAAAAAATTAAAACATACATAATTAAAAAAAATATTTGATTATAGATTAATAATAGTAAAATAAATGTAATCTAATTATTTTGTACAATATAATAAGACTAAGTAAAGTGTAATTTCCTCGAGATTGCCATGAACCTGTTTCGGAACATCGCTGTTTGGAAGTTCGGCGAATGCTCTTGTCCCTAATCCAATAACTTTGAAGTGAAGGTTTTCGCACTATAGATATAAATATAATCCTTTTCACCAAGTCGATTAGTTTCAATTACAATATGTTCAGGAATTTCAAATTTGTCAAAAATAGTTCATAAACGTTCTGCCTTGTAAAATTTGTTATGTTTTTATTTATTATTTTCGATCACCACTCTTTACTGACTGCGCACTAAATATACTTTGGTGATAAGTACCTAAGTGAAATGCGCTCACATATGCGCTTTGGTTGTTACCAGGCAAAATGCGCGCATACATGCGCTTATGATGCAAATTGGCAAAGAGCAATTGATTTAAATACTATTGATGTAAATGAAAGGGTAATGACATTTTTTAAAGGTGTTTAAGTTTCTTCGCGTATATATTGTATTCGGTTCTTTAATACTTTAGCTCTTCATCATTTTTTGAGAGTGATAATGCCTACAGTGCGCCAACTTAAAAATTACCCCTACTAAAGTGAATTCTACAGAGGTGGAATCGTTGGCTTGCGCGATGATAGTTCTTCAATTAGAGAAATTATTTATCGTCCCAGAGGAACCCGGAAAACACAAAAGAATAAATGAAGTTCAAGACCTCCATCTTCGACTTATGGCAACAAGAGACCGATTCTCCAGTACAAGAACAATTGCTAATTCATAGTAGCTAGCGATCCTGTAGCTCCACGAAAGGTTTGCCGCATAATCATAATTTTCAACTTACAAACCTATTAGCCATATCTTGTATTAACAAATACGGCTTAACATCGGCCGCAACGTTACCACACTACTGGAACTAAGGTGGCATAGGGTGATGTTTAGAGATGAATCACCATTCTTTTTAAGGATACATGATGGCCATATGAGAGTCAGATAAACGTCGCAACTTTTATATTGAGAGGCCTGTACTTCAAACTGTAGGGATTATGGCATGGGATGCTAAAACTTATGATATTCCTCCGGGGCAATAAAAACATCAGAACGTATGGAAAAGAAATAAACTTGTGTTGATGGTTCTATGAACCTATTAGCGCATGATGATGATGTCAGTATCTTGCCATAGTCACCCCAATCTCATAATATTTCGTCCATTGGGCAAGTAAGCGCCATTTTGAGGAGAAGACTAAAGAATTTACAGCAACCCCCACAGACGCTACATACTCTTTAGCACGAATAATAGGTTTCTTGGTATACAATACCTCAAAATGATTGTCTACCTCCTGCTAGAATAGATGACATACAGTGAAGTTTCTTAATACTGCGATTTCCATGTATAGTAAAAAATATATTTTCAAAGACTTTAAAATAAAACTCCTAAACAGAAAAACTAGTTAATTTACGTTTAAATGTTAAATATAAATTCTTAAAGATATCAAATCGTAAACATGAATAACATTAATGTAGAATAATGTGAAGCGTCCATAATGTTAATAGATATTCAAAGTAACATTAAACTTGTTCTCATACTATCTGAAAAGCTTTTCTGTTGATATTAGAAATGTGTCCATTAAAAAAGATCTTTGATCAAAAGTTATATTGAAATACAACAGCACAGTTAAGAGGGTCTGACATTTATTGTTGAACACTGCAACATGTTTCGCCACACATGTTGCAGTGTTCAACAATAAATGTGAAACACTCCCAACTATTTAATTTCAATGTAAAAAATTAAATTCGGTATTTTCATTAGGACACTAACTGCCTCGGGACATATCTATCTTTTTTCCACGATCATATTGGTAAAATGACTTGAAAGTAGCATATTATATACCGTACCTAGCTATGTAGCCACAGTCAGACAATTTGTCATCAATAGCACATTGTGTCTTACTATTTTTACTATTTATGACCGCACTTACTGTTTATTATATCGTAAAATATTAACCTGTTCATTCATATTTCTACAATTTGAAAAACTAAATTAATTTAAAAAAAAACTGTATCATTTAAAAAGCTATATTGCTTAGATTTGCTTCTTTAGATGACGAAATTTTAAAACAATTAATTGATGAAAATTTAGTTTTGTAGAAATCATACAGAAAAACCCGCATTGAAGCGAAACAATTGTTGCAAATCTTAGGAATAAAGGTAAAGAGTAAAAATTAAAATTAATTTAAAAACCGGCCTTATAAAGTGATATCTTAAAACAAAACAAAATATTAAAAAAATAACATATGTTTATCAAGAAGTTCAGTCTTCCATGTATACAATCCATACTATTCTAAAAATAAAGATATTAATCCATAATGAGTCGCCTGATAATAAATGACTGTAATCATCATTGTATGCTCTGGTAATATGTTTACAATTGATTCATAAGCTAATGAACCCTTTTTATTCATTAAAAATATGTTTTGTTTGCCAGCGCATAATTTCAATTAAGATTATGTATTGTTTTTATGGAGTTAGTAAGAATTCGAATGAATATATAATAATACAATTTTACTACTACTATCTTTCTTTACAGAAAAAAACAAAATAAAATACATGGAATGAATAAAATAAGTTCTAATGTGAGACAATAGTTTAATTTTATGCTAAACTGCTATCGACCGGTGATCTTTCAGCTCTATATAATTTTATTTAAGCCTAAATATTTATTTCAGGTAGATTAAAAAGTGCATATTGTGCCTTCAAAGGTTTTGTGTGTGTTTAGACCATTAAACCTTTCTTTAGTTGTTAACCTAATGTGTTTTTATAACTAAGTAGATTTTAAAGCAACAAAAATCAGTATACAGGTTGTTGTGTATTCAATAGAAGCTACTAACTAAGGTAAAAAAAACTAAACTAAACCTTAAGACCTTCAATTCTAATTTAATTTCAACATCATTCTTAATTTTAATTATTGTTTTCTTGTTAATAACACACACGAAATGATTTAGATTTTTATTCATATTTTAATTAATTTATCGAGCGATAAAAGTATAATAAAACAAAGCATATTGCCAACGTTATTATGTGCAATATTAATCCGTGGATTATCTATGTTGGGAACCCAATTTTAATTCCAATTAAATTCGTTCGAATTTTCCACTGCAAGATTTATTAAGTGTTAATATTATAGCTTGATAATAGGAATATTACAATACGTTATCGATTATATGCAAGCTTTTCATGTAAAATTATGTTTACGCTGTCACGAGGTTCCATGTAGGAAATTACCAAACACTCGTATATTGTTATCTTGGCACATTAATTGTGTTGACTATTAACGGGTGTTTGTTCTTTAACGCAATCGAAAATAATAACTACTTCTAGTCAAATATTGCGTTATTAATATATTATTAGTCAGCTTATGAAACATTCTTATCGGCTATAAAAATCAAATGATGGATTGGAAAATTATAATCTAACAATAAAAATCAAGATAGAAACGTTTTTGTAGATAATAATAAATTGTTTTATTGATTTGTCTCAGAACTTTAGGTAGTAAAATCAATTCTAATTAATGGATCGAAATAAATAATAAATCTACTAATTAACTCTACAAATTTAATGGCAATGAATAATACAAAGAGTCAATTTTAACATAAGAGGTATCATTAGACATTATTGAAAATTTTTAAATTTGTGTTTCAGTATAATTAAAAACTAAAATCATAAATTGCCACCAAATTGTCTCATTGATCAATTAAGAAAATACACAGGTTACACAAAAAATATCAACCTAGTCTGGAAAAGCAAGTATCAGCATACGTTTCCTTTTAAAGATTTAAGGCCTAAAATATCCTAAAAACTGCACCTACTGGAAAGAGGGAGCTAGCAAGAGTAACTTACGTATCACTTTAGTCATTATGGTACTGGCTTGATCACATAGTTCTTATGTATCTTTGTTGGATATTTTCTTATATTTTTGTTTTTCATCAACTCATTTTGTTCTTTTTAATAGAAGATTTGTTCACAGCCAATATGACACTTAGGCCGAATAGTTATATATATATATATATATATATATATATATATATATATATATTATCAACTGATATAGAAAGGCTTGCTTGTTTGAGTGATTGTTGATAGTTTTGAATTGACGTTTCTTTTTAAGCGTTGAAAAGCAGCGTTCTTGGAAAATTTTTCCTTTATACTATAGAAAAGGCAAAATTGATATTTAAACAATCGGATATGTGTATGAGAAGATGTATTAATAGAAGATTAGTGGCAAAACTAGCTTCCAAAATTTTGATTTGGCAATTTGTATGTTGATGTTGCACGACGCTCATGGAGTTAAATAGTCAAACCCTCTTAAAGCGCGTCTAAAGCCAATATTTTAAAAAAATATGGTAATGCTACCTACTTGATGGGATTTTAAAGAAAGGAGAAAAATACAATCATCAGCAAAATATATTGAATTATTTACTTAAACAAAAAACCTAGAGTTAACCAATAGAAAAAATGTCAGCTTCGACAAATTAATATAAGTTAATATACTTGACAAAAAATTTTACAACTACTTTGGGATATACTTTCATAACTACTATATTCTGTAGACTATGCAACTGATTATCATTGATTCTCTACAAATTTTTTAGACCTTAAAACCTTTACTTCAAAATTCACTTAGATCAGATCAAAAATATCAAATATCAAAAAGTTATTAGTGTGTAATCATGCTACTACATTTTAAACGCTCTTTGAAAATAATTCCCTACACAATGATTAGATTTTATTCAATCGGTCTGTTCTCGTGCAGGCCTTTCACGTGGAAGGATCCTTGTAATAAAAACACGTGTGTTGATATTGCCATTGCGTGATAACTTTTGTGACCCGATTGGAGAACGTTATTAGCACAAAATACGTTACTTTGTACTTAATGTGATTTAAGTCATGTGACCACAGCTATTTTATTTTATTATTTATTTATATCTTTGACTTTCTATCTTAAAAATACATATCACAACAAATTAATTACATTAAATTTTGAACGAAAGAATCATTGATCTTACGCATTAGTTTTTAGTTTCCAATTACAAATCATGTTCCACTCAAAACCTTTTTGGACCATGATGCTGGCTGCCTTCCCAGCATCCGGAAACTTCAATACCTTTGTCATTGGTCGTTGAGTAGAGTTCAGTAGGTTCAACTTCTTGCCTTTATTGCATGTATGTAAGATTTTAAAATTCTCGTATATTACATACAAAAATTTAAAAAACGCGGCACTCTACTCAACGACCAATTAGAAGTTAACAATTCCCCACTAATCAACATATAATACAAATACTCATAACTCCTCTCCCCACTTCAATACAATAGTATATAAGATAACATTTTAGTCTGTCACAGCCATTAATCATCTTCCTGATGAAGCGACTGTGTGGCGAAACAGATGTCGCAGTTTCGACATTAAAATTAGTGAAATTACAAACGTTGTTTTATTTACCTTACATATAATGGAATTTCACCATGTATCAGCCTTGTCAATTCAATGTTTAATAATAGCTTGGGTAACGGGATCTTTACTTTGCGGATATAACAATACCTGTAAGCTTCTGTATGAATATGTGTATTATAATATCTTGTTCTTCAGAGTATGGCTGGAAATATTTCATTGCTAACAAAGTAGTCAGTTCCACATTATAAATACTTAATATTAAGGAAAGGATAGGCATCAGTTCTCTACCTACTACCACATCCTACTCCTACCTCTGGTTTTAATTCGTTCAAGAAAATTGTATTGCGCAGTGTCACCCTTTCTATATTTAGACAGATCATTCCAAAAATAGGGTAATTTGACAGAACAAAGCGGTGGTTCCTGCAATTCAATCGGTTGAATCACAATCCATACCTTATCTAGTTGTTCCAATAACATAAATTACTTGAATGACTGCAGATTTTTATATAGTTGCTTGTGTACTATAAAAGTATCGAGAATTATTTAAGTAGTATACATTATTTTAGCAGTAGAATTCCAGCATCATGATGATTATGATAAAAAGTATGCTAGTTTATCTAGTTTACGAAGAAAGCTCTCTCTCTAGATAATAAATAATTTCTTAAATACGCGATAATATTTCACTTTTAGCACCCCTACTTTATACTAGACAAACACTTGCTTGCAAATAATTATCCCAAATTCCTTAATATATTTATTCTATCTAAGCTTACTGTCAGAAACAATATTAACTAATCATACAGAATTCTTTACATTCATAAGGGTATCATTTAGATATAACCTTCGTAAAAGAGGTCCCCAGAAATGTAGACCAATTTAGTTGATGAGAATCTAAATTCTCTACTCTGGGCATTTGCTGATATTCTAGAAGACGCCGATTCTTAGCGAATAATTATTGGTACGCTCAGAGAAAGACAGCTGTATCACGGACATACAGTAAACTGCTAATGAAGTCATCAATATCAACTAGAATTGGGTCTATAACTATGCCAGAATGTATGATACTTGGATAGATCTCTGTAGTAAACATACAAAGTTTTCTGTACCTAAAAGGTTCGGTTCTCTAAAATTAGCTTTCTCCGTCTCAAAGTTCAGGGTTGTAAGGAAGTAACTCCTAATGTTATCTGCCATTTTTTAACTGTTCTAAATTGCTCTATTTTATTCTGTAATACTTGATATTGTAGAAAGCTTTGTACAACCTAAACCTTTCTGCATACTTTTGTATTAGAAATTTGTAGTCTCATATCATTTATATATTTTACTTTAACTTTTGTAACATTAATTATCATAGTCTGCGAGAAAATACCCGCTCTTGAGTAAGTTCATGAGTTATTATGTTCATGTTATTTGTAAAGCTTACAGGTTTATCATCTGTTATGATCGCTGTCAAGACTTTCTCACACTTTTGAAAAAAGTTTCAGGGCTAATTCCCATAATTATTCAGTATTCCCATAATTATTCAGTAGGATAAAATTATAATTACACAGGCCTACATTTTTTTGTTCATCAAAAAGTGTTTCACCTTTTATAGGTGTCCTATAGTACATGAGGTGTACTTAGTTTTTTCCAGCACTTCAGGTTTTCAGGAAAATTGTGTTTGAAATTTTTCATAAAAACTGCCAAAAATATTGAGAAAATATTTATTGAAACTATATTTAATAGAAAATTACACCGCAAAATTGAGTTGTTCATTAAAAAAACATTGCAGTATAATCTACGTTAGACAATCGTTGGTTTTTTTGAATAAAATTGTTTTCTTTTTCCGCAAAACTGCGTTTTGTAGTTTTTTTTGTGGATTTTTGTGAGCGAGTCCCTCTTCAAGGTCCAGCAGTAATCAGCCATCATTCTAATATCCCATCTTCCTTGGTAACATCTCTCCATCTCCTTTGTGTCTTAATACAACGTCTCTCCCTGTTCCTCGCTGTCAGCTCCAAGATTTTTGGGAAAAGAGTCAACGTGGGAATTCAAAAAATTAATTTTGACGTTCATATTGCATCCCAGTGTTTTTATAATTTTAGACAATGTTGGCTACAATTTCTTTGTAGTTTGGAGCCTTGTTATTTCCAAGGAAATCGTCTATGACTTCTACGAAAGAACTTCATGCTTCAGATTCATCCTGGGTCATTGTATTCTGGAACAATCTGTCCGATTTTAAGGTTCGAATTTCAGGGCGTACAAAAATTTATTTTTTAAGTTTAGCCTTATACAGTGCAGGAACTGTGTCGCACAGGTATTAAAGCAGTCACCTTGTTTATTTAAAGCTTTGACAACCTGCATCATTAATCCTAACTTTATGTGAAGGGGAGGCAAAAGAACTAATTTTGGCTCAGCTAATGCATCACGGAGTACATTTTTGTGTCGCGGTACACGTCTTTCTCTGAGTGGCTATTCTTTCTTAACGTAATGTAAATTTCGTGCTCGACTGTCCCACTCACACAAAAAAACATGGATACTTTGAGAATCCAGACTGCTGACCCAAAAACATGGATATTATTTTGAGGTCTCCACAGAGTCATTGAAATGAAATAAACATATTATACTAAAATAATCGATCGATGTATCAAGTATTTTAAAGAATTAATTTTAATGCAATTTAGGAAATATCATAAAGGTACTTCTTTGCTCTAGTACAAAATATCTCACAAGTTCTTTTTTTTTAATTTTTGGAAAAATCTTGACGTGATGGGCTCAAACCAAATTCACATTCAGAATCAACGTACCCGTATTAGCTAAGGACACTTATCAAATTCAAAACACCAAAAATCATGTCGGCCTGTGTTATTATTCAGAACTTTTACTTCTATTCGAAAAATGGTGACCTACTTGGGATAAACAAGGTAAATTTGGAAATAATAGTCGTTTATGATAAGGTTTAAAAATCCACAGAATGAATATGTATATTAAATGAAAAAATGACAGAATATTTACAAAACACGAAAGTAAACAACAAGAACTAACACTTAAAATTACAAGTAGAAATGAAACCACGTTAATTTATAAGTGAATTGTGGGTCTCTACGAAAAAGCAAATATAGGAACATACGTGACGCTTAAGGGATCAACCGACGAGACCTTCCCCTTTGCGGGCAGGCGTATTTATTTGGTCGGTGGTCAACCCTCTTCCTTTCTTAACCCTCTAGCGACCACCGATCTCTTACCAATCCATAAAAAACGATAAAAACAATTATTAATTCTGAATGGACATTGATACATTTTGATGACTTATATACATGTGTGCGCGAAGATTCCGTACCTGATCATACTCGAATTAATACGCCATCTTTACATTACAGGTAGTTTCTATTCGCTAGTTCGAAAAAAGATATGCCTAATTGAGTTGAAAATCAATTGGCATATGTGGAAATTCCTAAACAATAACAATTACGTATTATGATGGCTCATAGTTAACATAGCTCGAACCAGGAGTAACCATTTCGGTGTCCTACGTGGTTTTCGCATACGTGATATCTATACACAAAGATTCGCGAACAGCGTAGGGGATGTTTATAACTTTCGAAATCGGTGTTGTCTGTCCCGTCCTTTTGTTTTCAATATTTTTAGAATTTTGGACACCTCTGGTAATGGCTTGGAAGGCGACAGAACTCGGTTCTACCTTTGGGCAGATTAGAGAGGTTTCTCGCCTCGAAGTTGAGCTATCATAATATACGGGGCGCTGTTTTCTAGAAATTTAACAGATACGGAGTGGCGCGAACTTTGCTCTTTTAAAAAGCAAAAAAAATGAAGCAATATTGCATTATTGAAATAAATTAAAGTTTCTGAAATGACAGTTGACAGTACTTAGCACAGGTAACACTACCTCTCATCTCAAATGTATCTAATCCCCACAAGAGGTTATTATCATTAAAGTCTCTCATTTAGAAGGTCGTCTCGTTCAGATTACAGTTACTATTTTGAAAAAAATTACTGCAGTAAGTGATTTTTATTTTGAGTATTATACTCACTGCTATCGCATGGATATTAGTATTGAAAACCGCATCAGAATATTTCATATTTTCTTTGATAAAAATGGCAATACCCTATGTACATGCGGATTCATATCATTGTCTCTTTAGATACAAATGTACTCTCTAAACCGAAACCTATTTCCTGGTCTAAAATGACTTACACCTTCATTACAATTCCACTATATTAAATTAATGTGGATTTGACCTTTTAACTTTAGAAGTTTTATCGTATAGTGAAATTTTATACAAAGTCAAAGTTACAATCAAAAATTAAAAACACAAATAAAAATAAATAAAGAAATAGATATGTAGATTGATTAATATTAATATAAATGAACATAAACGATTATTCAAGGGAGGGGCTTTTTCCTTGTCAATTTTTTCTTATATTTGAGACCTATTGAGAGCTGATGGATGACAATTTAAATTTTACAATGTATCAAATCGTTTGAATTTGATTTCTTTTCCCTTTGTAGTTTGTTTTTTCTTCGGTCTAGGTTTCCGAGTCGTCACATTTCTTGAAGTGCTAGGCGCTAAGACGAATAGCCTACTTTCTGTACCTTTTCAATTTTTCCTGTACTGCTTCAAATTATTGAATAATATCTTAAACTAATATTTTACTAAAATTCTCGTAATGTGTTTGTACTTCTTAATGGAAGCATAAGATCAGATTTTACTGCTTATATAAATAAAGGAACGGCTGTATATAAAAATCTTGAATTTAGAGTTCAAATAACTATTTGTTTTATTACACCGTACGTTATTCATTTCTTTGATTTTATTTACAAAATAACATATTTTTCTTTATTTATATCTAAGCACGTGGCAAATCCATAATAGTATCGTACACAGTGGAGAGATTAATATTCTAAGTGAACATTCAATTGAAACAATTGGTATGGTTATTAATTCACCAAAAGTTGATCAACGCAGAGGTCATTCAGATGAAAGTATTGCTCTTATACATAATAATGTGCATGAAGAACCAAGTACGTCAATCCGTTAATGTTCAAAGCAATTGAATCTTTCATATGGCACTACCCAACTAATTTAAACAAAGACCTGCAATTAAAGTCAAGAACCTAAACAAGTGGACCACTTGAAATGCTGTACATTTGTTAGCTGGGATTCACAAAACCAAAAAGTGGATTACGAAATAGGTTATTTGTTTATTTGTTTATTAATACTTTAGTATTCGTATATACATAATATTTAGCAAAGTTAATTACAAAATATTAAAAAAAACATACAAATAATTTAGGTTATACGAATCCTGGGCGGAGTTCACTCTTTTTCAAAATGGTCTTCCACTCAAACCCTGATTTTCTTCTAGTAATAGGATATCCCATTACACTTTCTGTGTAGCTAGAAGCTTCTTTTTAATATTATAATAACTTTCATTTTAGAACTATTCGTTCTCTATATATGTCAACATGACAGCTTATTCTTATTATTTATTATTAAGAAATAATAACACTTTGCTAGTATCACAAAAAAGTGGATGCTGATTTTCACAAGAAATCATAACACTGAAAATGCGCGTGTAATTCAAGAAGAACCAATGCATCCAGAAAATCCACTGTTTTGCATTCAACATGTACTCCAGGAATCATTGGTCCATACATTTTTGAGAACGAAGCATGTAGTGCTTTTAGGTCAATGGAGTACGCTATCGGGGTATGAACAACTTTTTCTTCCATGAAAAAAATGCTTTGAACTAAAATAATATATGGTTTCAACAAGATAGAGCCACATCTGTGTGACATGTGAAACAGCCACTTTACTTCAAACCAAGTTCATCACATCAATTGGCCAGCGAGGTTTGGCGATCTAACTTCACTAGACATTTTTTTGGGTCATTTGAAGGGAAAGATCTGTGTCAACAAACTTTCTACGATTGTAGAACTAAAGAATAACATTGGACGTGCAATTGCTGACATAGAACCGCATTTATTGAACTTATTACGGAAAACTTCGCTAAAAGAATGGTATCATGTGAGCAGAATGGTGGAAGGTATTTGGACGACATCATATTTCATACATAATTGTCGAGTCTATATTTAACATTATATTAACAATAAAATTCAGATATTTTAAATATCCTGTGTTTTATTCAAAGAAGTCCAATCTAGAGCACTTTTATAGGGGTGATTTTCCACACTGTGGAATAATACATTGTCTGTTCATTTGTTCTGGTTTTAACCATCTGTTTTTCTTCTCCTCTAGCCATATTCTTTTTCAATGAAGTGAACTCCTCATCAAATCATTCTGGCCATGCATCCGAGGTTATGTTCTTATTCGTTATAATTATATTTATAGTTTTTGTTTGGAAAGGGGACCATTACTGACAAAGTCCCCATTCACCTTTCATGACTATAAAAAGGACAACAAAATTACTTGTATTATTTGTTTATAAAATCCGCTAATGTGACATACATCTTCTAGGTACTGATATAAAATTGAACCTTATAATTACAACAAGGGTACATTATAATTCTTCCTAACATCACGTTCGCAATTAATTATAATAAATTAACCTAACGTACTATTAAACCTTCCTAACAATTATTTCTATTGAACCAACCAACCTTTCTTAATCCTAAAAATATCCATTTAATTTGTACGTATATTGTTTATTATGCTTTATTTTACATCAAATAGCTATATTATTACCATTTTACATAAGTATACTACTTTTTCTCAAGTTATATTAAGGATCTCTGAATCCTAAAATTATATCAGGTATCTCTGAGTGAATTCAAGTGGATGATTTTTCACTAATGGCGAACTTACTTGGCACTAAAATAGCGATTTTCATCAAAATATTCAATACAATTAAGCCAGATTTATAATTTGCCAGCAGCTGCTGCGGGGCTTTATGCAAATGAAACATGTTAATTAGTTATGTGACGGAAAGTCCTCGGTCGATAACCATTTGTAATCCGTCAGTAAATCTACTTAACGAGCAAACCCAATTAATGTTTTCCCCATTCTTTAATCTGTTGCAATCCTTTCAAAATCACTTGCAAACAACAGGACATGTGTACCCCATTATTTTAAAATAATTACTATAAATTCAATACTTCGTAAATATATTATTCACAATAAAGGTGAAATGTTGGTATATACGAATAATCATATTTCACTGTTATTGACTAAATAAAAGGAAATCAATTAAACAATGGAATAATAACGAATAATCATATTTCGCTGTTATTGGCTAACTAAAAGGAATCAATTAAACAAAGGACACAATGCATAAAATAATTTATGTATATCTAACAATAAATTAATTGTAATATTTCTTATAATTGGCGATTATCAACATTTACCGTTTACATTTTCGGAATGAATGAATAAATGTTTCAATTATTTTGTTTCGAGCATAGAGGAACAGAATTGGGAATGGATTTATCGATGTAAATTTCCGCGCATACATGAATAATTGAGGACCTTCGAGAGGAATTCGACGGGGGTGGGGGTTGCCGGCGGCGGCGTACAAAATTGTCCACAAAGGCGTTTAAATGCGAGGCCATGTCTCGATTAATTCTGCTTGTACACTCCGCTTAACCAAATCAAATTAAATCACTATGAATACTAATAGTCAACACACGCATGTTTAACAAATAAACGTAACTAAACAAAGATATGAAATTAATATTTAATCCTTAAGGTTAATATTTCATTTATTTTCTATGAGTATAGTCCTTTCGTTGGTCTTTCTTATCACAAAATTGTGTTAACGAAAAATCAATCGAGTCTGTAATATAAACACAGTTATAGTTATAAAGGTATTACAATGGTAAATCCTCAATAATCAGCAACATGTTTATGTTACAATAGATCGTATAAGAAAGAGTTTTAAAAAAATTATTCATCATTAATACCAGATTATAGGTGTAATTTTGTATTTCCAATTTTATTTTTCTATAAAAAAAATTCAACCAGATACGGGATCGGAACCGATTTATCTTTCGATGAAAAACCGCAGTATTATAAACAAGGGAACGGCTGGATAAACATTTATGTTGGGAATTTCGCCATCGCGCACGTTTAATCATCGTCCGATTTAATAGATCCGCTTCCTCGAAACCGATATCGAAATTGCCACATTCCGATTTTCATATGCCATTGACATTAATTGCTTTGTTTCGGACAATAGCATCAAACATAAGCAATTACTCGTAAATTTATTAAGAATAATATTTGCAAAACTATAAGGTAGGTGCATAAACTACATTATAATTATTATTTTCTGAATTCTTCTATTCGTGCTTTAATTTCGTTGAATTGAATTGTTATACCCAGCTTTACTCAATTAGAAATAGACTTTCCATTTCCTTGCTCGAATAATGAAAGTAATTTGCGTATTATAAATAGTACAGCTATAAAAGCAAGACAAGTTTGTAAATACCTTTTTATATCGTATATCACGCACTTTTTACCTTTTTATTATGGCTATAGTTTCGACAGATTTTCTGTCATTTTCAAAATGTCGAAACTATAGTCATAATAAAAAGATAAAAAGTGTGTGATATTCAAAATAAAAAAGTATTTACAATCATTTATTAATAATTATAATGTATCACAAAGTACAGGCCTACTATTAAACTAAAAAGTAATTAAATATACGTTAAAATATTAAAAAGAAATGCATTTACGCTGGTTTAATTATACGAGGGCGATTCAAATATAAACCAGAGTTTAGTTTTTTAAAAAGTATGTATGTATTATTATAAAAAATTAACATGTTTTATTTTTCTACACAGTCTCCCCTCTTATGTACACATTTTTCCCAGCAAAGTGGAAGTTTTTTGATGCCATTATCGAAGAATGTAGTCATGTCTTCAGCCATTTGCTCACAAACGATTTCACATCTTGATCACTGTGAGAACGGCGTCCTCCCAATTCGTCTTTGAGTGGACCAAACATGTGAAAGGTACACAGGGAGAGATAGCGGATGTTCCAATATTTCCCAATGAATTTTTCTCGGCTGTTTGGGGCCGAGAATCACACTTCGGATGAGCATACCTCGCCTTTTCTGTCAACCAACCAGTTTAGCTTCATGAAGGAGCTTGCAATAATATGCCTTCGCCCATGCAAGAAATCAACGAGCAGTATGCATTTTCAATCACAAAAAATCTTTGCAAGAATTTTATTTGGTTTTGGCTTTTCGCGGTGGAGATTCTCCAGGTTGTTTCCACTCCATGCTTGCGTGTTTAGAATCTGGGGTGTAATGAATACAGCCACGTCTCATCACAAGTGACAATGTGATTTAAAAATTCATCACCTTCTGCTTGATATCGCGCCAAGAACCTTCCGCACACTGCAAGATGCTTCGCTTTGTGATCTTCCGTCACTAAGGAAGGGACCCACCTTGTCGACAACTTTCCAATGAGTTGGAAATGACTGATTCAACACTCCCATACGTTATTCATACCTCTGCAGCAATTTTATATACTGCAAATCGCCGGTCAGTTTTAATTAGCTCACGAATAGCATGGGTGTTCGCCTTAGTAATGCTTGTTCGCGATCGGCGTGCATGTCTCTTGTTTTCTACCATTTTACGACCACCTAAATATTTTTATGCCATTTGTAGATTTGAGTTTTCAAAACTGTATTATCAGCGAAGTGTGTAGTCAGACGAAAAATTTCGAAAGGTTTTACGCCTTCTCGCGTGAAAATAATGCGTTGCTCAACAGACGTATGTACTTCGTGCTGACATAGTACTACTAGCGGCAATAAGCATTATCGGCATTTCCCTCCCCTTGACAATCACCTCCAACTTATTCAATACTTAGTGACCGATAAATAAAAAAATCCTGTTTATATTTGATCCACCCTCGTATTACATTACAACAATTGTAAGCAAAACATTAATTATTGAAAATTGAAAAAAAAAATTATAAACCAAATATACATAAAATATATGAGTAAATACTAAAAGACAAATAACAATACCATTGAGGTACCCTGATTATATTGATCCAATTTACCATCGATGAATTAAAACTCACGCCCATTAATTGAATGAATTAAAGGCCATAAGAAAGTCTATCGAACGCCTTAGAAAAATGTGTTTAGATTGTAATTATTTAATATTTATTTTCAAAAGTTTTCAACAGGAGTTTCTTATAATTTAGTAGTAACATATATTTATTGACAAATTTTGTACATATTTACATTGGAATAGTGAATAATGAATAATGAATGAGGTGTTAATGTATTAATTTGTCAAAAGGCTATCGACCAGAGGTCTTTCTGCCTTGTGCTGTCCAGTCATATGGCGTCAGTCGTTATTGCGTGAAAGGATGAAATGTTGAAATGAAATCAAATATGGTTGAATTGGGATTTTTAAATTTAGGGTTTATACTAGGGTTTCTAGGAAGACAATATTGGGATAATATATGGAAGTTGAAAGAATTTTTGGAGAATTTTTCTGTTAGGAATCGACGGCGTTCTAGGATAGGGATAACTAAAGTGGTATCATAGAGGAGCTGATTAGATGGATTGTGTAGAGGATTAAGAGGATGTCGGAGTTTGGTTAGGGTACGGAGGGACTTATAGCTTATTAAACTGGTTTCTTTAGAACGCCCTCTTAAAAACCCACGCTGTTTACTAGTAATTATGACATAACATAATAAAGTCATACAATTTTAAAATTGATGATTGCAGGTACACCCTCTATAGTTCACAACACATTTCTGCATCCAGATTTATAGATAGGGCTTGTATAATAAACTGTCCAAGATTCTGGAACAGTTTGTTCCGAAATACTTCTCTAAAATTATAAGGAAATAGGAGAAGTTAAAGTGCAAATATAATTCATCAAAAACCAATTAGGAATATTGCCGGGGCCACATAAAACAGATGGTTTAAGCACACTAATTGCACTAAAAACTAGCTTAGTATTTACTGTAAATTTATAACATGGATCAATACAGCTAAATTTAAAAATATAGGCGGAAGCCACATTAAACCTACTAACACTATAGGCTTCCGAAAATTATTTTGCAAACAGATTTGCAATATCCCGATTATTGTTATTTGAAAACTATTTAAATACATAATAACTTGTATACCTATAAGATTTTCAGATTCATCAATAAAATCCCAAAATGATTTCCCACTTGCTTTAATTCTATTGAATTATTCAATCCTAGTAATATAATGTGCTTACTTAAATGTTTAAACTGGCTTTAAACTAAATTATGAAATTCAAAATAATCGTTATAATTATTCGTCGTTTTGCATTTACTGTTCACTGATTTCTCTAATCTCATAAAAAGTAATAGCTTTTTAGTAAACCATTTTAGATTGATGTTATTTTAATGTAATAAATTAATTACATGTTATAAAATTTTATAGATAACCTTTACGAAATAAATCATCCCTTGAAACAAACGTTTTATTTACATCTAAGCATTCTACATGGCCAAATTAACAGTAGGTATATTATTTAGTTGAGATAAATTATGTTCGCTAAATGTTTCTACTATACACTCGGTTTTGTGAGGATATCCACTCCGAAAGAACTATTGCTCCATGTATCCGTGGGGAGATTGTCGTCTCTGCAAACCATTAAAAACTCTGGTTGATAATTCTCTGCACAACACAATCGTTAGCGACGCAGTACGATTAGAGTTTCTTGACAGCACTTTGAGGCGTTAAACCAACTACATAAATTTTCTTACAACTTTTCAATCAAATATCTTGAGGAACCAATAAGTGATAAGCACAAAAATTTTCTTTATTTCTGTAAGCACTCCTCCTCCTGAAATTCACTGCTCAACATTGGGTTTTCCATTCAAATATATCGAAATTGTTGACTCTTAATTCGCTATTTTTCATATGAGAATAATGTCTCTAACAAAATAAATTCATTATAAGGGCTCCGTGATTAGACATTATTTGAAAAATTAGAAAGCTTAGTATTCATACCGCCGATATTTTAAAAGAAGAAGGATAATTTTGTTAGTTTTTTGTTTCAGTAAATTTAAGTTTTATTCTTACAATATTAGGTTTTGTTTCTTATTTCTCAGTAATGAACCATTGTAGCTAATTCTTCTCTGATTTTAAATGAATGAGTACGTGTCATCTCCTTTTATCATGGTGTCTTGTGATATATTGAATTTTGAAGAACTGAGTATATTTAGCGCATAGATTGTATCCTTAAAAAGAACTATAGTTGACCTAGAACGGTTAGATAGTCGGCCAAGCCGAATAATATTAAAGACTTGAATGTATTACTTACTTTCTGTAACTGTCTTCTTGTCTCTTTCTTTCCTTAAAGAGACATTTTTGTCACTAGGTTCAGTTAAATTGTAAAATAAAGTATTCTTCGATCTTTCATTTCGATGTTTAACGTTGATTTCACTCACGTCACTTGGTGATTTCGATTGATCACGTTCAGCTTTAAGATTTTTCTTACTATTTTCTAAAGACAGGTTGATAATTAAATCCTGCATAGATTGCTCGAATTATCTTGTTAACGCAGAATTGATGCTTTTTTACTATGCGTTCTAAAGTAGCATTATCAATACAAGTCGAATTATTGTCGTTACCGTAATCGCAATTAATACAAGTGAAGTCTTCTTCGCTTCCATCAGCAAGTAATATATGCGATCCTGCGCAAACATTAAATAATGATGCCACTTTTAACATCGGGTTCATTTGAAAGAAGTAACCCTTGAACCAATAAATGGTTTTCAAATTGAACACCAAATCATCATATTATAAAAGAAGAAAACGTTACTTAAATTAATATAATGAACTTATTGACAATGCACTTTGTTGAAAATTCATATTATATGTAATTAAATAATGTTAAATAAAAACTAAAAAATTACCCATTAATTAAATTAATATATTATGACTTTAAATTATTGTTTTCCTGTCAAAAATAGCTACGAGCCAATTTTGACCTATTCGGGTCTTATCAGCGGAGCGCAATTCAAGAAAGGGAAGTGCAATATTATAATAGCGATAAAAATCTCCGGTTCTGAGAATGAAGACACCATTAAGGTGACATCTATTGTCTATTTTCCTAATTTAGTGTCAGTAGTTTGTCCACTCAATTAGGGTAATTAGTGCAACGTACAAACAGTAGATGTTACGTTGATATTATATCTTTTTTTATTAGTCTATACATTTATTTCCTTTACATACAATTGCTAAATTAATAAAAAAACAAATTAAAATAAACAAACAAAAATTGAACGTTTTGTTGTTAATTTTTTGAATATTTGTTTAAACTTATATTTGAACAATGTTGTAAAAATTGTTGTATTGACAAAAAAACGAAAATTTTGAAAATCAAAAATGTATCCTATGTAAACAACCAATTTGGGTGCATAAAACTTTACCAAAAGCCATTCAGATAAAAAATAAATATAAAGTTTAAAGCTTCAGTTAGAATTATTCAGCGGTTTTAGAGATAATGCGCTGAGGTACAGATACAGACAGACACAGACACACTTTAGAAATGGTACATATACTCCCTCTGAAATCACTTCGTAAAGGGTCTTCAAATTGAGACTTCTGAACTTTGACAGTTGATGGGAGCCATATTATTTAAGCTACATCTGTCGAATTGGCTGGCATTTATTCTTATTGTTTTTCCATATCACCATGGATGTTCAAAACATGTGCTAATTTTAAATTTGTTTAATCAAAACGAAAGTTCTATCTGCACAATATCTCGCTCGCTAACTTGGATATTGTGGATAGTGGGATTGGAGGAGAAAAGAACATTACCATAGACAAATAGAGAGCGGCAAATCATTTTGTAAATTTTAACAGCTATTTTGATGAATATTCCGTTGTTTTTGTAGGTTAGATTCCTAAATAATTTAGACCTTGTAATGATTTTTGCCCTATTTAAAGCTGTGTGACTTTTAAAGTTTACTTTTTGTTTACCTAGGTGTTTTATGGACACAGAAGGGGAAACAATTGTGTGGGACATATTGATATTATGTGCAGGATTGTTGTTACGGTGATAGGGAATTAGAAGCTGAAAATTGTGGGGATTGATTTTAATTCACCATTTTGCAAACGAGTGCTCCAGGTTGTCAATAAGCTGCTTGAAGAGCTTTGGGTACGGAGGGTGCATGGGAAATTAGGGCTGTGTCATCTGCAAATTGGAGGAGATATTTTAAGAGATTAAAGTGATTTCTATTTTATATTTTTTTATGTTATTCCATTTTATTTCACTTTTTTAATTTTATTAATATATATAAATGTAAAACAGGTTAAAGATCTTGGTGTTTTATTCGACAGTAACGTTTCCTTCTCTAAACATATAGACAGCATTTGTTGTAAGGCTTTCCAAACCCTTAGTTATATTAATAGATTTTCGAAATATTTTTCAATGAATAAACAAAAAGCTTTATTCATCACTTTAGTACGTCCTCAACTAGAATATGCTTCTTGTATTTGGTCTCCGCCATATCAAAATAAAATTAATCAAATTGAACGAGTTCAAAATAAATTTTTAATGACCATTTCTTATAAAAGTGGTATTAACAGAGTTGACTATAGTCGGAGTAGTATGCTATTGTCTCTTAAACTCACTTCTTTACGTGAAAGACGGATACATGCGGATTTATGTATTTTTTATAAGTTAGTCAACGGACAAATTAATTGTATTGAGCTACTTGGGGGTTTGAATTTTATTATTCCTTTCAAAACAAGAAATAGCAATGTTTTTCATGAGCTCTTTTATAGGTCTAATTTTGCGAGAAATTCGGCAATATGTAGAATGATCAGACTCTGTAATAGTGTATTTTCGTCTCCTCATTTTATGTTATACTGTGCTTCATATAATAAGTTTAAATATCACCTTATCACCTTAAGTTTATTGACTTATCTTCTTTTACCAATATGTAGTGGTTTAGTTTTAGTTAATAGCGTTAATTAGTTAATTTATTATGTTTCTGTTATTGTTATTATTAATATTATTTTATAGTTTTTTATATTTCCCATCGATGCTTTTGTTTGTTTGATATAATTTATTGTAAAAAAGTTGAAACCGTAAATAAAGTTATTATTATTATTATTATTACTATATAGTATAACTCGTTTCCAAAATTTACAAAGAATGTCACAAAATTTTATTACATTTAAATGTTGTAAAAATGTCACCTTTAAAATCTACGCATGTATAAATTATCATAGCATTTAACACTCAGAATGTAAGGAGAAATTAAAACGGATCAAATATATTGGAGGTCATAAAATAGTCTGCTGCACTAGAAACTTGAATAACTCTACCTTAAATAATAGCTTCGAATCCGTGAAACAAGAAATCATCGATCAGCTTAAAGTCGATCTGGAAAATAAAACAAACCACATCGAACAAACAAACTAACAGAATAGTCAAGTCAAAGGAGAATTATTTATAAACAAAATAAAGAACTCGCAACCGAGATAAAGATAGTAGAAGCGGAACTCAATAAATATAAAAAATATTTATAATGGCTGGTATACTGGATGCCCTCAAGTGAAATTGGTTGAACACAAATTTATTAAGAAGGCAGATGATGCGAATAAAAGATAAAATAAGCCTTTACTTTATAGAAAGTCCTATGTGAAACCATTGAACTGTTTTATATAAGTTTATAACAATTATCAATTGATCGAACTTGACAACAAATGCAGCACTATTCATGAAAATTCAATGGGGTAAAACACTTGTTAAGTTCCATAATATTTTTATTTTCAGTTGCCTGACACGTGTTTCGATCATTCCTGATCATTTTCAAAGTACAAAATAATTAATAATGAAGTAGTGTAAGCTATATATATACAAGTTTCTAATTAGGACAGTCCCGCAATTATTATATTATCCGCCTGCATTAGTTCATGTTGATTATTAAGGAGATTAGCTCCACCCCTGATAGCTTTCTTGATCTCCAAACCCTCCAGGAGGTTAAGCTTTCGGCCTTTTTTGGAAATTCGGATCGGTGTAATCTCCCCCATGTGGTGCCCGGTCTCGATACAATGTTCCGATAATCCGGAAATTGAAATCAATTTTATAATAAAGCTGTACTGAAGAGATCGAGAGATCGAAACACGTGTCTGCAGATGGTTATAAATTGAGTATTGAATTATTTAATTGCTTTTACTAATTTATTTTAATTACATCAACTTAAATTAATTTTTTGTTCCAAATTTATCATAATATAGTCACTCACAAATTATTTAACGTACATTAGATCATTTTTAGTTCATTTTACAGAAAGAAACTAGTGTTGCTTTGATAGTTGTACTATTTGTAACACGCAAATTAATTTGTATTATTGTATTGTTGTAGATTCACGAAATGTTTTCGTATTTTTAAATTTATTATTTAATTTTCTACAACGAACTAAAGGATTTTAATACATTTTATTATTTTATATTGTAAATGACAAAACCGCAACATATGTATCCTGTGGCAATAAATACTTTTGAATGTGTGGTGAATAAGGTTGACTCCACTGGTTCAATATACAATGATCCAAAACCCGAGCGCTAAGGGTCAATTGGATGATATGGACACCAACGACATGTAGTTTGGACATCTGCTCGAGCAATCTGAGAGCATATTAATCTCACGTGGAAGTGATGCAATCTGACCACCGAGAACGTACGATTTGGCCCAGTTAGATTTTTTTTGTGAAGTCGCAGGTTTATGCGAATAAGTCACAAACCACAGCGGCCATCAAAACCAATATAACCCCCACCATCCATCAAATTCAGCCTGATTTATGCACCAGAGTCATTAGAAATTGAACATTTCGGATACGCGCCATTCCATACGTAATGGCATCGATAGGCTTTTCAAACAAATATAAAAATTTCGATGATATCTCACACACACTTTCTTTTATTTAAATTTAACGTTAGGAAGCGAATAATGAAAGACCGTATTCAAGGAAAATATAACTTTTTCGTTAGTATTTCGACATTAATGTCTAACTAAATGTTATTATTTTATTACCATGTGAAAGAATAAACCAAAAATAAACGAAGTGGTATAAGAGAAAGATATAAAAATGGACGATATGAACGCAGCCTATAAGACCTAATCCAGCGATAATAGTTATTTAAGGTACAAGTGTAAAAAGTGATGCTTTATTGCACGAACTGGCATTTAAAAACACGAGCGAGGAACGAGCGAGTTTTTTTAAAGCCAGGAGTGCAATAAAGAAACTTTTTACACGTGTGCCTTACAAAATTTTATCTTCGACCGTAAAGGATTTCAAAGAATATATTCATATGAGTAATATTTTTATGTCATTTCAATAATTCAATTAATGAAAACATATTTTACCCGCAGTCCACTAATGAAAGCGTTACTTAGCAACCAGTAAACAAGTTGCACAAATGTCGGCCGCCATTATTATTTATGGAAAAAATGTTCACTTTATTCTAATCGCTTCGACTTGCATTAAATGAAATCTTCAGAGTTCTTAAATGTGCCATTTCGTTTGTATCATCTATTTTATTTATAGTTTATTAGTTATTTGTATCAATTAATAAAAAAATAAGTTTTTCGTCGAAAATTTGTGCTATAATATATTCATCTGTCAAATTTGACATTTCTGTGCAATAAAAACAGTTTGACATTACCTTGCAATAAAAACGTAAAAAAGCACTAGTGCTTTAAAAGGCCACTTTTACAATGAAAAATGATGCAAAAAGCGTCTACTTTCTGTACGATCGTAGATAAACATATGACATTGACTTTCTGAGTCCTACATCTCTCAAGCAACAACCAACTACTGGCTAAATTTTATTCAAATTTTAATCATCACTTTATTTCATGAAAATAGACGTTTTATTAAAATTTCATTAAAATCGTTCAATAAATTCTAGGTATTGCATTTTTTTATAAAAGTCTGTATAATTAAGTTACCATATTTTATAGCGAAACATTTTTATTGATTTTTGTACTTTATAAAGTAAATATATTTTAAATAAATTAATTATACTTTCCATTAACAAAACAGTCTTTATTAATAACACAAGGGACCAATTAAACGATATGTGTATATGTATGGCCAAACCTTCATGTGTTTACAGGAGAGTCCCCTAATTAACATAACTATTATCTATAAAGGGACACGAAGTGAATAGAAGTGGATACAAAAGGACACACATACGCACACACAGGGTATGCACACAAATACACGTGCACTATCACCAACTTCAATTTTCCTAATTGAAACTTAGGTACTCAATAGATATAATTTACACGCGTGCGAGGAAAGCAATTAATGACCCAATTATTAAATGAAATAACAAACTGTATAATAATATCTTCCAATAATTGCTCATGAATTAATAAAAATATTACTTTATGAAGAGTGATAAAAGTAATGTTTGGAAACTGGTAGTTTGTGTAAAAGGGTATAATTTGTTGGCTTATTGTTTTTAAAAAAATATGTATGTCGATTTATTTTTAGAACATATATAACATAAAACAATACAGTTGAAAGGGTTTTGCATTTATTGTTGAACACCACAACATATTTTACCACACAGTGGCTTTATCAGATGAATACTGTATAGGCCTTTACCGTACTATGAAGCCACTGTGTGGTGAAATCGGTTGCAGTGTTTAACAATATATATGAACCCTCTCAACTGTACATTTTTTAGTATAACTAATTTAAAAACAAATCAAGATAGCCTTTTACACTAGTTCAAACTTTTTTTGCAGAACCATCACCATTATACGACAACAACCACTACCACGAGGAATGTCTTCGATGCAACTCGTGCGGCCTGAACCTGACGGGTCCAAATCAAAAACGCGCCCGTCGCTTCAAGAATCACATCCTCTGCGACCTTCACTTCGCCGACGTTGCGCTCATGGAGTGCTCTGACTTCATGCAGCAGCTCAGGTCGTTCAAGCCGCAGTCGCTTGGATGCGCGGTCGCCAGGAGGAAATCCTCGACGACGCTGATTTTTCCGCTACCACCCCAAGCTTGTTCTGGTAAGTTTTAAGAATTAGTTCACTACTACAAAGACATTAATTCATTTAATGTTTGTAAATATAGACCATTAGTTCAAGTCACCTTAAATTACTTTCAAATAATACACCATAACATATCTTTAGAAAACTAAATAATGAATCAATTTTTTTTCTATTTTAAAATTGAAATATTTATATTTCAATCAATAAATCATTATTTAAATTAAAGCAATGCAATCAACACCGAAAAGATGGTAATATGACCATCATATAATAATATTCTTTATTGTTGTTAATTAACAAAATTATTGTTTTACACAAATCATAATATACAGTAATTAACAATGAGAATATTAAGGTAGGTAGTGCTTAGTAGCAGACAGATCTGACTATTTTGTAATGTGATTCACAATTATAGTATAAATAAAAACTAATAATAAAATACAGAACACAACTAGGGTGTAGTATTAAGTTTACAATTTAAAATTTGGGGTATAAATAAAAACATAATTTGGTAACAAATGTAAAATTTAAAATTTGAGTAAAGATAAAAATATAACATCAATCATAAAAAGATAAAAAACCATAATAAGTATAAAAGAGACTTGTACATTTACAATTTAAAATTTGGGGAATAAAAATATTTTGAATACAATTGATTATCACTTATGTAGCATTTAAAATGGGTGTAAAGATAAAAACATAACAATACAAAAAAAAAGTAGAAACCTAAAATAACTATAGAAGGAGACGAGTACAAAATATTACATACTAAAATTTGGTGTATATGTTACACCGAATTTGTGAAATTGCCTATTACATGAAATAAGCAAAAACATTGCCTAATTCGTGTAATGCGCAAGTCCGTTGCATAATTCATGAATTAGGCAAATAATATGCCAAATTCGTGAATTCGGCATTATTTATTTTGCTCATTTCGTGCATTGGGCAACGTAAACGGTAGCACACTGGTGGTGTTTTTTGAAACTAAATAAAACGTCACTTCTTTGAACTGTCACCACTGCAACTTTTGATATAAATTCTTAATAACCGGAAGTCCGGAATTCACCCATCAAGGTAGACATTCTATTTCTAATGTTGATTCAACTAAATACAGAACTTAACTATTTTTAAGCAACGCCTCAGTTTTTTTTCACTCAAAATGAATGTGCAGTCGTCAATCAACGATTACAGAAGTACGAGTGCAACCTGAAATATTTCTGGATTCGGAAAGAGATGGCGCACGATGGTTGAGGTAGATTCATTGGTCGGCAAGGACAACACTTCTACCAACCGTTGTTGTTTAAAAGTTTCTCTTGTACAGCAAGTCAGGCGGTTTCGCAAGAATGGATAAAATCAAAATTCGTGCAGTGACACTTCCAGGGGTTCATAGCTGATCTACTCCATAATTTTTTATCATTAGCTTCTGGGTGAGCGAGTTCAAACATGACCGCATAAGCAGAAATTGACGCCCAAAAACCGCTACCACCGATGAAATAATCGAAAAGATTCATGATGTCGTGTTAACCGATCGCCGATTGAAGCTAAAAGAGATAGCAGAGACTAAAGTCTTCACAAAAGAATGCTGGCCTATCTTACACGATATTTTGGGAATGAAGAAACTTTCGGCGTGATGACTACCGCATTTGCTCACACCAGAGCAAAAACAAAAACGGGTGAACATTTCTTAGGAGTATCTGGTCAGGAAAAATCCAAAGGATTTCCTCATACATTTCGTAACCGTAGATCAGACTTGGATCTAATATTATATACCGGAGACCAGGAACAGTCGAGCAGTGGACTGTTCCGAGTGAAGCAGATCCAAAGAAAAAACGCCATTCCATGGGCCGGAAAGGTTTTGGCGACCATTTTTTTGGGACTTCCAAGGCGTTATCCTCATAAACTAATTGCAGGAGGGAAGGACGATCACGGGGCAATACTACAGCGATTTATTCACCCGATTCGATGTACTATTGTAGGAAAACGGCCACGTTTGCAGCGAAAAAAAGTGCTACTTCAAAACCATAATGCACCGGCTCATTCATCCGATATCGTCGTGTCCAAATTAAATGAGTAGCCCTACGAATTAGTCTCTCATCCTACATATTCACCAGGTCTAGCCCCCAGCGACTTTTTCCCATTCCCAAACCTGAAAAAATCGCTGTCAGGAAAGAGATTTGCCTCAAAAGAGGAGGTCATCGCTACAGATGGTTATTTTGCAGACCTAGAAACTACTACTTTTCCGATAGCTCGAAGAGAGTAGAGCGTCGTTTGAAAGGGTGTATTGATCTTGGGAGAAACTAAATCAAAATATTAAAATAAAAAACACATCAATACTGTAATTTTCTTGTCGATTCCGGAAACATTTCAGGGCGCCCTCGTAATCATCACCACCAGAAGCATGTAATGAACATTTCTAAAATGATAAATAATAATACTAAATGTCACTCTTAAAATTGTTTATACAACAGTGTGAAAGACGCACGGAAAAGACAAAATCGAGTTTTCAAGCAGGTATAGTTGTTCGCCCTATCATCGTTTCTGACTTAAATCAAAGAGGACAGGTGACAGGTGAACTTAGTACACATTTAACAAAGTGCAGTTTTTTAACTCACTTAAAGGGCGGCAGAATTAGCAGAAAATGCCTCAGTATAATCTTAAACTTTGGGACCTCACATGTTCTACAATTGTCTTTTTGGCCTGACTTGGTGTTCATCAATGGTAGACCATGATATCCACAAAGTCAAGGCTCTGTTGGAAGAAGTAATCAAACAAAGAAAAGATTCTCGAATTGCTTGAATGCGCGACCATAATACTTCCATTGAGCTACTGGTCTGCTTTTCATTCAATCGGAAATGAATTCAACTTATCATGAAGTTATAAGAATTGAACTATATAAAGCTCTATTCGGACAACTGGCTAAAATGAGCCTATATTTCAAAATTCCACGCAAAATTTTAGAAAAAAAATGATTTGTTTGAAAAAGGTATGGAAAATATCATTAATACTGATATTTTTACTGAAAACAAAGATATAAATGCTTATATTAGGATTATTGATAATCCATAGTTCAATAGGGAAAATTTGATTAAATATCAATCCGTCAGAATTAATACGATCGATGAAACTGTACTAATATATCAAGATATGTATGTAGAAACATAGCAACTGAAAATTTGCTACTTGAAGTTAACCAAATGGTCGAAATGTAGAAAACAAAAATGCCCCCTCTGAAAAAAGTGATAGTGTTTTAATTGGCATTAGTCGGTTTAATAAGGGCAAGGGAGACCCTAACAATTTAATTGGAATGATAGATATAAAGTAGGGACAAAACATATAATCATTGAGAATCTATTAGAGAAAAACAGTGTGCAGACAACAAAATACTTGAAGCTAAAAATATTCGATTCTTTGCAAGAAGAAAAAATCTATTAGGACATTAGTTTGTCTTAACTCTGTGGGAAGTGGTCAGGGATACCAAAGGTATCAATATACTCAGGGATGCGAAACCGTACGATACGGGTGTGATATTCTGTCTGTCATAGTTGAAGAAGCTGTAAAAATATTAATTAGTATTTTGATGTTAATTTACAGCATATATTTAGTTAACATTGTTGAAAGAAAGTAAATACTTAATTGTAAAATGGTCATTTCTTTCCTATTTTGATTTAATTTCATAACCATATCCCATTATTTATATAGTAAGTACAATGTGATGTGAGTTGTATATTATTAAAAATAAATAAGGTTACTTACTGTTTAAAAATGCTGATACTTTGCTAATAAAATACGCAGACCCTAAGAGACACTATCCTAGATTAACCCTTTGACCGGGAATGACGTGTGTGGCTCGTGACGCTGTAGATGTGCCATGCCGGGCAATAACGAGCTACACACGTGACAATTTTTTTATTCGTAAAAATTGTTTTTCCGAGCGTCGAAAAACTAAAGGATATACACTATATATGGACAACTGGTATTCTTCGCCAAAACTGTATAATAATTTACACGCCAAAAATATTAACGTTTGTGGAACAGTGCGACCGAACAGAAGAAATATGCCAAAGGAATTAGTTTCCAAAAAGTTGAAGAAAGGACAGGTAGCATGCAGGTCTGCAAGAGGATTATTGGCTGTAAAATGGCTGGACAAAAAAATGTTTATGTTCTTTCCACCAAGCATAATAACGTTGAAATGATCGACACTAACAAAACAAGAATTCTAAAACATAAAAATAATGAAGTTGAAAGAGTTGCAAAACCACTATGCGTTTTGGAATACAATATCGGCATGGGAGGAGTTGATCGTCAAGATCAGTTATTAGCATGTTTTCCCATTATGCGAAAGTATATGAAAGGGTATAGGAAAATCTTTTTCTATTTGACTGATATGGCCCTATTCAATTCGTACGTTTTATATGGTCGATTGAGGAACAAGACGACGCATTATACGAGTTTTCGGTTGGATATCGCCGAACAAATATTGAGTAAAGTCAAGTTGCCCAACTACAAAACCCGTGGAAGACCATCTGTTGGCGATACTCCATTACGGTTACAGGCAAAGACTTGGGCACATTTCCCAAGACATATTCCACCAACAGCAAGTAAAGCCAAACCGTCCAGAGCATGTAAAGTATGCTATAAAAGGCAGAAACGAAGCGAAACAACCTGGGAATGCAAATTATGTCTTGTTGCTTTACATGTACCAGACTGCTTCGAAATATTCCATACGGTTCAGAATTATTAATTTAATTGTTTTTGATTATGTACGCATTTGAATAAATATTATTTTCTTTCGTTTTATACAAATTCTCGTCATTTTTTGTTGTTTTCTAACATATTGAATTAAAAAATAAATACACTTTTTTTGACATTAAATAGTTTAATTAATTTCCTGCTCAAAGGGTTAAAGGCTTATTAATATAGTAAAATTTGTAACTCGGCTTGTTATTCATTCGGAATTACCCATCATTATAATTCAATATCAATATCTTTCAAACTTGCGTCCAATCATCAGAACACCAAACTGAATGGACCAAGTGTCGGCATTTTGTTTAAAATAATAATTCTACTGCTCCTATTCTAAAGTAGACTACCTTATTTTTTAAGTTAATTATTTAATTTGATATATAAATATTTTATTATAATTGGTATTTTTTATATAGTGCCTAATTCATACATTCAGCAGATAATTTGCCTAATTCATAAACAACGCAACGGGCTTGCATTTTTCATGAATTAGGCAAATTTTTGCCTATTTCATGAAATTGGCAATTACACGAATTCATAATAATTTGATTAAAAATTGGTTATCACACATGTAAAAAATTTAAAATTGGTATATAGGTTAAAACATAACATTAATAAAAAAGTAGAAATCTAAAATAAGTATAAAAAGATACTAGTACAAAATTTAACAGTTTAAAATATTTTGTAAAAAAATTGTATGACTAAAAGATTCATTATCAGGTGTGAGCAATCTAAACATAAAAATAAAAAATAGACCAAACACATTAAAATTAAACTATGTCATGAATGTTCCGCTTATTTGGAGATTTTAGTTCGAGAAACTACTAATATACTCTTGAAAAGAGTAGAAGGCCTATATTTGGAGATAACTTTTGCACCAGTTCTTGAACTTCATAATATTTAGGAGTTTGACGTTGCTTGGTAAAATATTAAAAAACTTAATGCAGAAGTATCTCGTTCCTGTTTTGGCTTTTAACAAGCGCAACTGAGGGATTCATATATCGTCTGATGCGCGCGTCTCGTGAGAGTGGAAGGTATTGTTGCATGTATCCTCATTTATGTTTTTTTTATGTGTATGAGACATTCCATTATAAAAAGCCAAGGCACTGTCATTATTCCATGTCTAACAAATTGTTGCCTACTATCATTTCTGTATGCCAGGCCCGCTAAGATACGAATTGCCTTTCTCTACGCCCTGAATACGTCATGCATAATTGGCGAATGGCCCCATACCAATAGGCCATATTTAATATTTGAATGAATGTGAAAATAATAAGCTTTTTTTGATTGCTTAATATATATTGACCTTACAAGGTTCTCAAGATATAAACACCCCTTGTAATTTTGTTTACTAAGCTTTATCGATGTCTTTTCGTTCATTTCGGATCTTTTTAGTGAGAACACTTCTTGAACTGTTTTATTTGAGATTAATTTAAGTTTATTACAATCGAACCAATATTGGGCCTCTTTCATAATAGGTTGTTTGTTTGGTGCATAAGCAATCCCTGCAAGAGAGACCGTGGTGTCGTCGGCATACAGGATTGTAGATATATTCAATAATTGTTCTGGCAAATCATTTATATATAAGAAGAATAGTAGTGGACCCAAAATTAACCCTTGATCCACACCATGCACCAATTTACATTCTTAGACAATATAATGTTATACTGAACCTTTTATCTTCTATTTGTTAAATAAGATGTAATTAATTTACAGCTGTTAGGTGAAAAGTTATAGAAGTACAGTTTTCTAAATAATATAGTATGTGTCACACAATCATATGCTTTGCTTAGATCAATCAAATTAGAAACTAAAATATTTCCACTCTCAAATGCATCAATGATATAATTTACAAAACTCTCTACTGCCATTAACGTGGATCTACCTGGTCTGAAATCAAATTGCGATTCTGTCAATATCTTGTTTGTTTCAAGATATTGGCCAATTTGTTCAGCAAGTATTAATTCCATTATTTTTGAAAATATTGGAAGGATAGAGATTGGTCTGTAATTATTTATGTCTTCTCTATTACCCTTCTTATGAACAGGAATACACTTTCCTATTTATAAAATGTCTGGAAAGATTCCGTTTCTAATTAATAGATTAATTAAATGTGTTAGCGGACCTACAATTATGTCCAAGATAACTTTTATATGCTAATATTTAGACCGTAGATATCTTTGCTTGGTTTATTTTTCATTTTATACACAATCTCTCGAAATTTTGCAACTGATACTTCATTGAAATTAAAGTATTGGTTGAGCTTCAAGTACAGGTTTAGCATAGAATTTATTGGGTCTTATGCTCGATCAGGTATAGAATTTAGCACTTGATCTGGTATCGATGCAAAAAAGTCATTAAATTCGTAAGCTGTTATATTTGCATTAGATTGACTTTTATTTTTTATATTTATTTTTGATTTTATGACATCACAGACCGCTCTCAAGTAATTACAACTAGTGTTTATGTAATATTCATTGGCTTCCCTTTGAGCTTCTGTTATGCATTTTTTATACTCTTTTCTTTTTTTGTATATTCGGATTGTGTGAATTCATTTATATTTTTAATATTTCTGAGAAAATCTAGATTTTTCCGCATTCGTTTGTGCTCAGAGCTCAACCAGTAAATATTACTCTTTTCCCCTGTGTGTTTTTCACGTTGAGGAAACGCAAATTCAAATGACCGAGTAATAGCATTTAGGAATATGGGATATATTCCTAAATCCTTGGTTTATATCAGTTGCATCATCGCTTATGTCATACCAGTCGAAAGAGGCCAGTCTATTATAGAATAGTATTCGTTTGTTTAACTCCTGAGAGATGTCTTTAAGGAACGTTAAAACATTGAATTCAAGATCGTCTCTTACTATATATTACAATGGAGCCCTTGTGCTCGTCTTTTCCTCTATTTCATGAACTAGTTTAAGTAATAAGGTGTTGTCTCTTTTCAGGGTACTTACTTCTTCAATTATTTCGGGTACGTTTAAAACGTCCATAACCTCACTTGTACTAATCGACTTTGTAGAGGCAGCGGTACATCCTGGATAATGTAATTCGAGACAAGACGGATGATATTATTTTGTTTCTTGCAGATGTTACAGTCACTAATATTGGCAACTATTTGTTTTTTACACTTGTTGTACTTAATAGATTTTACACTGGTTACATTGGCTGAGGCAGATGCCGTTGACGCCATTATTATTATTCATAGAGCACTCTTCGTATTTTACGGATTATTCTTTATGCATTTCTTATTTATTATCATTCAGCTCCTATAGCTTTTAACTAATATAGGAAATGTTAAAATTTGTAGAAAGTATGTCCTTATTAAAGTTATTCTCTTATCTATAGTCTTTGTTGAGAAAAACAAATCGAAAATATTTCTTTAGATAAACCACATTGCACCAAATTTGTTTCAGTAAATTTAAAGCTTCGTGTGAAAACTCTGTTCATTTCTGAAGACAAAGTTACAGATTGTGGATGCATACGGTAAAAACTGAAAACTGTCAAAATATTATTGGAGTATTCTAGAAAGGACTAAAATTAATAAAATTTCCATTTACCGCTTAAGTTAACACTAAAACCGGTCCAAAATTGGTTGGAGTATCATGTCTTATGATTTACTTATTTAAATTAATTTTAGTCTTCTTTAATATTAATAATAATCTTCAAGCACTCAAGTATTTAATCAGAAAAAATTAGTCTTCTTTTCCATTCTAAAATGATACATTTCATTACATTTAATACCACTTGAATCTACTGGTGGTGTGCTTGGTACATCAACCAATTTCTCTTACATGGTTCTGGAATATGAATTTTTAAAAGCGTTTTTTATAAAATATCATCAAAAATTCCTAGTTTATATTTGATAAGTACTGAATGGGAAAAATCTTTAATTTTAAATAAATTACTAGTTTTTGTAGGATTTTAGAAACATAACTTATCAACATCTAGTTTTTTCAATGTGGCAGCCTTTTAACAAACTATTCAATTATATCAATACGGACATCTACTTATAGTATATCTTAAGCTGCTGACTGCTTTCTTCTTGGTTTATTAGCATTTTCTATATACTTATTTAAGCAATTTCGGTTTTATTAACCTGTACATTAGTCACCAAACTCGGCGTGCTCCTATCTCTTACTTCATCAATTCATCAACAAAATTACTTCGTCCTTAAGGTACCTAAGTCATTTGATTCCGAACAATATATGTCTACACTTGTATTTTTAATTAACTACCTTCAACCCAATCATCTAACGTAAATATTATTCTACAGGAGATACTTGAATTGTCATTCAATAAAGTAAGTAAATTGATTCAGTGGTCGAAAGATGGAAAAGCAAACCGTTACTGTTTTAATTAAAAAAAGCGGAAAAACGCAACGCAAAACCATAAAAAGGTATGACATATGTACGATAAAGATTGCTTAACAGAACTCCAGTCCCAGAATTAATTTTCCAAATTCCATTCCGGTAATGTCAAAGGTGTACCACGTACATAAAGGCCAGTTTAATCTGAAAATGATAAAATATAGGCATTCATCGAAGCAAGCCGCCATTACACGACTCAAGAGATCACAGATATATTAACCATTTCTAAAAAGACCGTGGAAAAACATTGGCACAATCAGGAATATGTTAATAAACTCGATATTTGTGTTCCATATAACCTCAAAGAAATCCGGTTAACAAAGCGCATAAACGCCTGTGAAAAGCTCTAGAAAGCAATGATAATGATCCATTTCAGTGAACAAGCTGCAACCACTTTGAAAGCAAATATCCATCAAAAGAAGGATATGCTCTAAATGAGCTGGGATTGCAAAAGCGTCTTCAGAATGTGTGGAGTAGATGGAATAGTAGATTTGCAGTCCCAAGCAGCATACGAATTAGCAGTGTAGGGTCCCATTCGCCCCGCTAATTCCAAAATACCGATAATTTACGGCCTTTAATGTGTACAGTTCGAACCTTCAAACTTTACAATAGAAATCCAATGAGTATACGAACATCAAACCTATTTGATGGCCTTCATACATGAAATAGGCTTAAAACTATACTTATCGGTTCACTGCACCGGAATCCAGTGTATTAGGCGCAACCACTTCACACTAGAAGACGTCATTTTTAGAGAACACTAGGACCTGCAACACATCGTCACAAACATGGAAAAAAACATCGCCGTTTTGGGTTAGTTCAAATAATTTAAATGTTTCATTTCAAATTTAAATATTTTTATTGAATAATAACGAACATTACAAACAGTGAATTTGTAAAAGGCATTACAACAATACATGATAACGCTAGATCAAACACAAGTCTAGTAACCTTTCAGAAGATGCTGGAGCTTGGATGAGATTTGATGGATCATCCACCATACTCACCAGACCTTGCACCGTCCGACTATTATTTGTTTCGATTTATTCAAAACACTTTAGATGGTAAATAATTCAATTCAGACAATGGTGTCAAATAGCACTTGCTACATTTTTTGCTGAGAAACGCCAGAACTTCTTTGATTATGCCATCATTATGTTTCATGTTATGAAAGATGGCAAGAGGTCGTCGATAAAATTGGTTAATATTTAGCGGAATAAAATTATTTCTTTCTATAAAAGAACGTATTTAGTTATTATAACAAAAAACCGAAATGACTTAAGACTCAAATCAATACTTTTAGTAGTTCTTCTTTTTTGAATTTCCCAGAACTCACAACTTTTCTAGGGATTTTAATCTATTAATATACAAAGTACTGAAGCTGAAACGTCAAGAATAATTGTCCTCAACTTATTCCCTGAGAAAACCAGTAAAATGATTATTCAATCCCTTCCTTTGCACCTCTACATAGTCGAAAGTACTATTTCGAAAATACTTTTTTCTCTTCCTCCATGTCATCAAGCTTAAAAACAATACACAATATACAATAGGGTGATCAGAAAATAATTATTTTTAGAACCGGCTCTTCTTCTGGAATTAGTCGTAGTGATCCTTAATAAGCCTTTTTGCCAAATATCAGGTCATTTGATTGAAGTTTAGAGGCCGCTAAAGTCAAAAGTATAAATAAAAACCTGAAAATCTGTTTTTTCGTCGGATAAAAATCTGTAGCATTTCCAAAACTCATTACTAATTTGCCGTAACGTACTTTCCCATTGAAAATCATTTTATAAAAACGGTTTTGATTATTAAACTCATATTATTGGCGGAATTTTAAACGCGGTGTGCATTTTTAGATGATAATTTTAGTCAAAATTTGGCATTTCCGGAAAACTTGGCGTATAACCTTGGTCGACAGATGACTTCATCGCTGTTTTTGGTCTTAAACATTAAAGAATACATGTAAGACTAAGTGCAACACCTTTGCACCACTTACTAGCACCTCCCACTTTCTGTAACCCGGAATTTCGTCTAGGTGCTCTGAGCGGCGATTTCAGGATTTTTGTCTTAATTCATTAAACACTTATGAAATTAAGTACTAATATTCTAATCATATAGCACTTAGCTCATTTGGAAGAACATGTTTTTAATCCAAAACGTGAGCCAGGTCAGGTTTAAAAAAATGACTTTTTCAGAGGTAGTCCAAGTATGTATATTTTAATGTGCTCTCACAAATCTATTTCAATATTCTAAGATTAGATTTCTTAGCTGTTGATGACTGCGCACAGATTTATATAGGTTATGCTTTTACTCTTCTGAATTCGTAATCAAAGTGTCAAACTTTTTAGCCAACGCTACGGCTCTTTCAGCCATGTCATTTACCACGCGCAACTGTGATAAATATGTTTTTGATTTACTATATTCATCTCACAAACAAGGATCTCACAAACAAGAATTGATTCTCACAAACAAGGATCCTGATATTTGTCATCAGGCCTTATTAAGGATCATTATGACTAACTTCAGAAGAAGAGCTGATTCTAAAAAAAAATCTGGTCACCCTAATATGCATACATTTCATATAAAAAATACAAATAATTTAGGACACAGGAGTCACGGGCGGAGTTCACTGTTAACCAATGGTCTTCCATTCAAATCTACATTCTTCTGTGGGCAAGTCATTCACCTTTGCCATTTTCGGTTTTTCGGTGTCTCCTTTAAATTATTTATAAGCAAATATGCTTCATATTGATCCTTTTATGGGATATTTTAGACAATGTCTATTATTGATCTTACACTATTGTTATTCAAGGCCATCTTACATTGTGAAACTTTATATTTTCTTAAATTCTTGCTTAAATCAAAGGAAAATAAAAATATCTAAACAAATAAAATCTGTTAAAATATTCAAAACTAGAAATTAATACAATTTCGAGATGGATGTCGAAGGAAGCATACTCATAAAAGTGTGATTGTTATTTTAAGCCTTTAAATATTTGTAAAATCAATTAAAATAAAAACCAAACAATCATGCATCGCTTTGAAGACTTTGTATGGGTTACAAGGCAATCCTTTTTAACAAAGCTACTTTACACTCCACCACTTGAATGTCATCTAATCCTTACTAGCAATCTGCTTTACAATCCTTCTAAACAGCTCCTCTATAATTATCCAGGTCACCCCTATATCCCAGCGTATTGTTAGCTTCAGTGTAAAACTTGCCAAGATTTTTTTTAACGTAATCCTACTCAATAAATTTTAGATTTTCCAATATTCCACCCAAATATAAACATCATCCAAACGCACTACAATAATTTATCAATATGAATTTCACCTGTATAGTTCAACTAGCTAGCAACTTTAATACTATTTTTTATACAAAAATTACAATCAAGAAAATGTACACATATAACAGTATTTGTCTTAAATTAATTTTTAATTGAAGCATCTATAATATTATGAAATAAATTTTTGGAATTTTTACGGAATGAAATTTGCATTTAAGGATATTTTAATTTTGATTCTGGGAATCTAGGATTTGGAAATGGATACGATTTAGGGCAATTGTTTTGCTAAAAGAAGATAGCTTTTCTTGAATGGGGATTACCTTAGTGGATTCGTACAGGAAGGAATTTGATGAATTATGGACAGGATATTGGAGATGTCTGATTTTGTTCAGCCATTATATCTGTGACATGAAATTTATGTAATGTTACATGGAGAGGATGATGAGGACTGTAGATGAGGATAGACGTATAGTCAACCAAAGAGCAGTAGACCATTTCATAGATGTGTGCTTGTTTGTAAATGTAAAATACCATGCTTTTAGTAGGTTATGCCTTTGAAATGTGCCGCCCGTGGGAAGTTGATTGGTTTTTGAAAGTATGCTTAGTAAGAAATACTATTCCTAGATATTTGTAGGTTAAGGAGGGATATATATTTTGGCCAGTTTTGAATATTGAGAAAAGAAGAAAGAACCCCTTAATTCGGTGAAAGGGAAATAGGAGTAGATATTGGGATTGCTAGAAATAAGCGGTTTCGCAAACCGGGTCTGTATAGTGCTTTGGGAAGTGTGCAAATGTAGGTAAGGCAGTAACGCCGGCGTAAAGGAGAAGATCGGTGGATAGGGGAGAAAATAAGTTTTATGTAAAACTATTCAGAAAATTTTAATAAGTGAATTGGTGATGTGAGAGTAGTGCATTTATACAATATGTCACATTACTAAACAACTACTAGCATTTAAATCTAAAATTCGGAATGCTACCACTTTAATGAATTCTTATGCCATAACATAAGGGTTTATAATAATAATAATAATAATATGTTTATTTGTGTTATTACATTATGTTTACACACGTCAGATAATTACAAAATATTAATGCTAATAAATAGATACATACATGGAAATATATTAGTTTGTAATAATCAAACAAAATATCAATATAAATAGAAGTATTAAGGGGTACATAAATCTAATAATAGTTAAATAAACAAACCGTATAAGTAAAGTAATATCAAATAACTATACAGCATATAAGATAGGTACATAGATAAAATAATAGTTAATAAATAAGATTGTATGAATAAAATCATTTTAAATGACATATTAAAATAAACACACAGATAAAATAAATAAATAATGGCCAATAAATAAAATAAAATTGTAAAAATAACAGCACAACATATTAAAATAAATATATAGATAAAATAAATAAATAATGGGTATGAAATAAAATAAAATTGTATAAATAAAACAATATCATATAGCTATACAACATATTAAAATAGGTACATAGATAAAATAATTAGTTAATAAATAAGATTGTGTACATAAAATAATCGTAAATAACAGCACAACATTTTAAAATAAATATATGGATAAGATAAGTAAATCAATAAATAAAATAAAATTGTATAAATAACGGCATAACATATTAAAATAAATATATAGATAAAAATAAATAAATAATTGTCAATAAATAAAATAAAAAATTGTATAAATAAAATTGTATTGGGGAACGAACAACATATTAAAATTAGTGAAGAGATAAAATAATGAATGGTTGTATGAATAAAATCAGAAATAAAAATGAACTAAGATTTACATCACTGATAGTCCCGCAAATCGCTTGTGTAGACATTCCTCAATTGAGAAGAATCCTTCTTTCAGAAAATAACTTTTAAGTATGTGTCTAAACTTTACTAGCGGGAGCCCTTTCACATTGCTCGGTAAATTGTTGTAAAGTTTTGGACCATAGTGATTTATACCATTGTGAGATCTAGCGAGCCTTTGAAAGTCTAATCTGATCAAGTCACTTGATCTGGTATCGTGATCATGACCCTGACACTGTTGCTTATAGGTGTTGGAGTTTTTGTGAACATACGTAAGACACTCCAACGCATAAATACAGGGTAGTGTTAAAATTTCCAGATTTATAAAGGCATGTTGACATTCTGTTCTATAATCAATAGACGCAAGTATACGAATAGCTCTACGTTGTAGAGCAAATAGCCTCTTACTACAACTGGAGTGTCCCCATGATAAAATTCCATATATAAGGAGAGACTCACAATAAGCGTGATATGCAGATTTAAGAGCATGTTTAGGCAGATGGTTTTTTAAAGATCTTAGTAAATATATATATTTACAGACTTTGCTGACAGTTTCATGCTCGTGTTTGTTCCAAGTTAACTTTGAATCAAGATAGACTGCTTTAGTATTTATTTTTGTAGGATTAATGTTACTAAAAACATTATCAATGCGGTTATTGAACCTGGTATTAAACTTAACCATATCATGTAACCCATAAGTGGCTAATAAATCACAAAATGTTGAGGACTTGAAGTTATTCGAGTTGAAAATGATATTAAAGTCGCCTCCAATAACTACAAGATCATTGTAATTTATTTTTTCCAACAGTTCATTTATAATGTTTAGGAATTCATTAAAGTCCCCAACTGGCGAACGGTAAATAGTGATTACTGTTAGAGAGAAATTAGGTAGATATATAGCCGCTATCTCACATATTTTCTCCTTTGAAAGGCTTACTAGATTACTTAGAATTATGTATTCGTGTTGTGTAGAATTGAATTGTAATACTCCCCCGTGTAAAAAGGTACTGCGTGCAAAGTATGAGGATAATTGGTAATTCTGTAAGTTACAGTATTTTAGTTCATCAACACTGAGCCAATGCTCACTTAAACATATTAAATTAAAATTGTAGTTGTTTTCAATCAGAAATGCATCTAGTTCATTAAATTTATTTCTGAGGCATTGAATATTAAGAAATAAAATGTTTATACTTAAATTAGATTTATTTTTAATTTTTGTTTTGGCGCAGCACTGATTAATCGTTAGCCGTTCTGGGGCGTTTTCTTCGAAAAAGAAATCGCTCAACAATGATACCTTCTGGCCAGTTGTTAGGGTTGGTTAGAACTTGGTGGTGAATGAAATCAGCACCGACTTTAAATGCGGGATATATAGAGTTAATTTTTTCACATGTAACATTGTTAGATTTAATTAATTTCTGAACATGATCCTTTATGTCATCGGTTGTTACGTGACTTTTTACCCGTTTAACAAATAACCAAGTTTTTTTCGGCTCAGCTTCTAAATTCGATTTATTATTATTTGTTCCTGTACCAACAAAGGTATTTTTCATTTTATTGGAGCGTTTACGCTTATGAGAAACTGTTATAAACTCATTTGTAGTTGTATTTGTTTTGTTTATTGCACTGTTTATCTTGTATTTACATAATAATATAATCATACGATACCACATATGCTTTCTGACGTTCTATAGAAATCTATAGGCAGTCATAAACATATTATATACAACCACCAATTTTTAAATCATTATGAATTCCCCCTTAGAATATATATTCGTTATGTTATTTTGCTAAATTTATACTAGCTTTGATATATCATCTCTTCTGTGCACAGGTAAAGTTTATTAGAGCACAAACTGAATATGTATTTATTCGTAAACTAACAAGCTTTGTTTTCAACAAAGACTCTACTATAAAATACCGCCCTCGGGTCTTATCATTCGCTAAAATATCTTGACTAATGTTTGTAACTGCTTCAACATTAACTCTCTGGTAAACAATAGAAAGGCACTAACGAAGCATGTACACTAAAGATATAACAAAAATAAAGCAAATATTTAAAAAGAATGTACAGAGAAGACATATTTATAAAAAAAAATAATTTGAAATAACTAACAGACTTGTCACAATATTATACTCCTGCACAACAGTCATAATAAGATCCACTGCTACGATAATGACTTGTAGTCCATAGCAACGCTGCATGCGAGCACATATCAAAAGCGTCAACCTTGAATATATAGTATTTATGCATACGTGAAATAATAACCATAATTCTGTATTTATGTTATTGAATATAAATATCCTTAATTACCCATCAAGTTGTTTCAGTGGCTAATATTCGTTCACTAATGGCATACATTATCTTTAAACAATTAACCCCGGCCTTCGGTCCCAATTATTTATTGAACAGCAAATACCATTCAGGTCAAAATGTCGCCCATCAATAAACTCTTAAAAACGTTGTATTGCCTGGCTTTGAAGCTACATTAGGTATATCACCCCTTAATAATATTAATAAAGGGTTAAAGCAAATCTAATTAAAAATATATAAAATATAATTCCTCCGCACATAATTGTATATTTCTCCATAATATGGAGAATAAATATGTAATATAATAATATTTAAGTAATTGAATGTTAGTTGCCAGAAAATTAGTCTTATTTCTATATTAATATTATTATAAAATAATAAACGCAATTAAATAATAAAGTTAAAAAAGCATAATTTGTGATATTTAATTATACGCCGGTAATGTTCTGTTAATTCATATACACATTATGGGCATGTTATTATATTGATCCCACTTACTATCCTTGTCGCTCTCTGTAGTTCTCGAATGAACAAAGGGGCGGATAATCAAGATAAACGGGGTAATGACTCGGAGAGGAGATGCATAATTCACGCCCTAAATGGAACACCGTGTGTTCGACTAAACTTGGCGCGTCAATACCTAATTGTTGACAATCTAACTTTTTTTAATTAAATTTTCCTGATTGTAAATTACAAAAGTTTGAAGAGCATTATTTATGCTAGAAACTTTTGGTGTTAATAACTTTAAAGAAATCTAACGAATAACATTACAAACTTTAAGCAAATTACTAAAGTACAGTAATGTATTCCAGTTTAACAAATTATTATTATTGTTAAGTAAACCTTATTTCAATATTATCCAATTTAATGTGTGAAATAAATCTACATTCGTAATTTGTTTCTACATGTTTTTATTCTACTATTCCGAAAATTTGTCTTTTTCGGGTCTACGAATTTTGTCAAATTTTTTTCGAGGGTTGTTATTGAGAAAGAGCGCCTAGAATTTGAAATATATAACTAAGCATAGAAAATAAAGTCTGAAAACAGGATACAATGGTGTTATTTATAACTTCTTCGGTATTCACATCTATTGTTTTCTTATAAATTTTCAAAGGTTATTTTATTTCTAGAATTCTATTTTAAAGAATCAAATTTAATTAATCATCACTATAATGTTTTTAAATAATTGTTCAAAATTGCCGAAAACAATTCGAAATGAAAAAAAAGCACTGACTTCTTTGTCTGTTTCCACTAATCTTTAAATGTTTCAATTGTTTTCCATTAACATTAACATTATTTTTGGGAGTTGTTAATTATAACTTTAAAAAAAACAATTGTTCAAAATAACCAAAAACAATTTTAAATGAAGTACAAATTAGTAAATTCTTTGTCGGTTGTTTATTTGTTTGTGAACTTTCAAATGCTTTTTTACAAAAATCTGAAAAAAAAACTGAATTTATTCTGGAAAATTTATTAATCCATGAACAAGTTGAAAGCAAAAGGTAATATCAGCATGTATTCTACCTTCCCTAAGAGGGGATAACCCCATAATATAAGGTGGGATTTCATAATCGAGGCAAAATTGAATTTATAGGAAACGCGATGAATATATTTCTTCTACAGTCTTTCGAGCACCGATATGTTTTTTACGGTATAGGAAGCAGTTTTCTAAAGGGGGCCGGAAAGAGTTTTATATAATCAGACTAAAGTATTAATGTCATTCTTCGCCTGAAGAAGCCACAGTGTGACGAAACAATTGTTGAAAAAATAAAAGCATACTATTTGATAGTTTGTGTTTTAGTTACAACACCTAACAGTGAATTTAAAATGAACTTTCAACAATTCAAAGTCAATACAATCAAGTCATGCAATATTGTTACAATTAATTAATTTTTGGCGAAATTCTCCAAAAGATGTAAAAATGTCAGCATTCCTTTATACGTTCTTGTAATCAAGATCATCCTTATAAATGGTTCATGGAGTCTATGTTCCCATGAACAATCTGATGCAAATAACAACCCATGACAACTTGACGATTCTTTATTAGTGAAGGTATATGAAACTCATTTAATAATGCATCATAGATGTCTCCTCTTGCTGGATAATGTTTTGTTTTTTTAAATGTAGATATTTGAGGAACCATTTTTGTACGCTTTCGATCATATACTTATATTTAGAATAAGCTGGATACCACACTGAAACACAGTAATCTAGCTTGCTCATTATGATTGATCTATATAAAGATATTATAGTGATAACTTCTGTAAAATCTCTACATGTTCTGATAATAGAAACCAATAGCTTAGAGAACGCACTGACTAGATTCATAATATGGTCATTAAACGAGAGTTTCAAATCAAAATCCTTCATTTTGATTTGTTGGGATAATAGTTGAAGTTATGTACTTCAGCATTGCGAGTATGTGATATCACAAAACATTTGTCTCGATTTAGAATTAGTCTATTATTTATACACCATGTATTTAGTTTATCTATGTTCTGTTGCAGATGTAAGCAATCGGTTTGCGAATTAATCGTGCTGCATAATTCAATTTCATCTGCATACAATAATATGTTACAATCAATAGTGAGGCAAACATCATTTACAAATAGAAGAAACAAAAGTGGTCCGAGAATTGACCCCCTAGGGTAAACATCTGGCTGCTACATATTCATTAGAATAATGACCTTTATAATGAACCCTGTGTTTTCTTTGCTCCAAATATGATTATAGTACTTCTATAATATTTGTGCTAATATTAAAATGATGTAATTTCTTAAATAATAGTTTATGAGACATACGATCAAAAGCTTATCTCATGTCTGTGTATATAATATCAGTTTGGGGTCGACTACCTAAATTATCAGATATGAACTGTGTTAATGTAAGCAAATAAGTAGTTGTGTATCTTTTGGTTAAGAAGCCGTGCTGGTGTATAAATATTTCTGTTTGTACAGATTTATAAATTTGATATGCTATAATGCTTTCAAATACTTTAGCGAATATATTTATTAGACAAATTGATCGATATTTTTTTAATATAAGACTTATTTC
>OZ018395.1:42932426-42952624 GCA_963969525.1 Ontholestes murinus
ATAGTGATCTTCATCAACCAATGGAAATTCGATTCTAGGTACAATTATTTTATTATGTTCATTTATAAATGCCAAATCAAGTATATCCATATGGTTTTCTACAAGGTTAAACTGCTTTAAGTTACATCCATTTATGAAGTCTAGAAGAGGTAGTAACGATTGATCTACATAATCAACATTATCTGTGTGTAGTTTAAAGGAAGGTATATTACCGAACACTATACAATTATCAAGATTTACCTGATTTATTATATAGTCAAATATTACCATATAATCCTCAATAGAAGTAGAAGATGGAAGGTATACGCATAATATGTCTAATGCATTTTCATATGTAATGCATCTACAAGCTATTATATCTATATTTCCTACAGGAGATGTGTTAAACAAAAGTTTAAATTTAACGTTAAAATTAATAGCAATCAAAGCTCCCCCGATTTACGAATTTACCTATCATGTCGAATAAGTTTTTATTTGTTTGATAATAATTCGCTGTTATGTCAGTTAACATTATATGCATCGTAATTTTCTGTTTGCAAATTATTAAGGAATGTACTGCATTTAGATTTTAATATTCTTACATTCTGATAGTACTTAAATAAAACACTAGTTTGGCACTTTTTTCACTTGGTTTGTTAATCGCTAGATGTACATTTCGGTCACAAAGTGACCATTATCAATAGCAAACTTTTGCTATTTGCTATTGATAATATTCATCTAGCGATTGATAAACCAAGTGAAAAAAGTTCCAAACAAGTATTATTTGTGATATTTAGCTTCATTCTAATAAGCCCGCACCAATTCACGAATCTATGCATATGATCCTGCATCTTCGCAAAAGCTTCCGTATTATTAAATACGCGTACAATACACAATATATATATATATATATATTGACAATTTAAAACATTTTTCGACCATGTTTATAACACATTAAATAGAAGAGATCCAAATGGAAACCCTGGGGAACACCAGAAGTGACTTTAGCAGATGCAGATACTGTACAACCAATACGGGCAGCCAAGGTTCGATCTGACGGATATGACTTCAACCACCTTAACAATACAGCACCGATACCCAATTAGGTCAACTTATTTAGCAAAATGATCAATTGTATTAAATGTCAGAGAAATCAGTGTAGACTGAGACAACATACTCGTTCTTTCTCTGAAGTACGAGTAATATACTGCCAATACATCAGTAACTTTGTCACTGTTGAGTATCCGGATCTAAACCCATGGCGGGGATTGTCCAACAAGACACCAAGGCAACTCGATAATTAACGAGTAAAAATCCCTTCAAATATTTTTGCAACATATGAAATAATTTAATATGGGCCGATAATTGTCGACAATGTTTTTCACACCGCTCTTATGAATAGGTGTTATAAATGTATTCTTCCAGCATAAAGATAAAACACATTAGCCAGATGAGTCTACTGAGAGAAAATGTGCATTCTCTGAGAATCATAATCGACAATCCATCAGGGCCAGTGCACTTCGTGATCTGCAGATCTAATAACTCACGTAAAATTGTACAATTTTTTATTTCAGGCCCCGTGTGAATATTCTGATGTTTATTTATGTATAATAATTGTAGTAAATACGATGTAACTTTAGTTTTAAAAAACAGAAAAAAATGCAACTATGTTGACAATATTTTGACTGTTACTAGATTATAATACCATTATCATTAGAAGATTCGGTGATAGTAGAACTATTATATCTACTGGAATTAACGAATTACCAAAATGTGCGTGCATCTGACCTTATAAATCAAGCATAAGCATGATGATGATAAAGATGTACATTAAGCACGCACAAGCTTAAAGTTGACATAATTAGACTGTAGACCAAATTGCTTATATTTTACATGTAGGCTTCTTTTAAGATAAATTTTGTTAATCAATTCGGCACTATACCATTTGGGAAAGCGATATTGATTTGCATGTTTTAATACAACTTTAAGCACGAAAGCATCAATGGCGATATTAACAATCGAGTAAACTAAATTAAAATTGTGTTTGACGTCCTTATTAATAAATACACTGTCCTATTGAATATTACAAAATGCTTCGCGCATACAATTAAAATCTGCGTTACTAATGTTATACAATCAACAATGATACTTATAACTAACGCAAGACGGTGTTGATTACAAGCGACCAGGAGCATTTCCTCCACACTCACCAAACATTCTTCGAAAATAGTCGTATTGGCAAGTTTGTCTAATTTGAAATGCGTTAATAAGTGCGAACGTGTCAGCAATAATAGAAGCATTAGAACTTATAATGTTTTTAAATCACCAAACTCATTTTTCTGAAAAGTAATATGTGGAAGATTATAGTCGACAAATATACGAAGACTACAGTTGAGCAGTGATCTTTATAGACGGTGTCTGCAGAAGCGGGTGAATATAAATTTAGTAGACCCAAGTGTGATTCAAATTAACAAAGACTCAATAAATTGCTGTTTGGATGCATAATTACAACAATGTGATAGTGACAGTGAAGACGATCTTGACTCATCGACATCTAGTAACGATACCGTTGTCGAAACAAATGCGGACAAAAACATTGTCATACGTGATCTTCATAATAATGTAAGTTTCTTATATGACAAGATAAGATCCTTAAACCAGCTACTGATCATTCAAAGTACAACTATGCAGTCAGTAATCAGTCCAAGACTAGTCAGACGAGGCCCTAGCAGACGGAACAACAAAAACTCCACTTCATAGAATTCCCTAAAACTAATATAGCTGATACTAATGGTTCAACGGACTCAAATGCCAATAAGCAAGTACATAGGAATTTGCGAATCATTGGAGTTACAAGGTTGCCACCAGAATCAAAAGAAGAAATCACCAATATTATCGATGAGGTAAGCGAAGGAAGCGATGCAGTATACAAACCATTCAAGAAAAAGTGGTATAATATCGATAAGTACAAGCCAGATCACACCGAAGAAAATCTGTCGTCATATCTTACAGTAAAATTACCCGACATAAAATTCTCTGTAGAATCAATAATATATGAAGACCGAAATTTATCCGAATAATATAAATATTTTAAGTTCGGCGTCGCTGAAGAATTTACCTATCTAATAACAGATTCAAAATTATGACCACAAGGTATCAACGTAAGAGAATTTAAATTTTTTCATAACTCAACCTTCCAAACAAATACTAGATCAAACTTTAACTTTTACATAAAAATATAAGGAATAACAATAATACTATCACTGCATTTAAAATCTTACAGCAAAATTTACTAAAACTGAATAAATAACAAAACTGAAGAACTTACGGCTGCACTAAATGAGATTAAAACAGATATTGTTAGTCTAACAGAAACATGGTGTAACAAATATACTATAAAACATGTTCGTATACACAAAAATTACGGATTACACTCGCATGCATCGGCAGAGCGGAGGATGTATGATTTTTGTAGATTCGAAATACAAGTGTAAGAATATAAATAAATATATGTGGGGATTGTGTAGAAATTAAAATAGAATGTGTGGTTTGTTCCCTGAGAGTTTCTAATTCAAAAATTGCAATTATTTGTGCATATTGCCCGCCTTCGGGCAATATTAATATATTTTTTAATAAACTTATATATTTAATGGTAAATGTAAACAATACCAATTCACGTGTAATTCTGTGCGGTTATCTAAACATTGATTACATGACAAAGAACATGTCCAAGAAACAGTTAATTGATTTCATAACCTCATTCATTCTTATTAATACTTTAGATGAACCAACAAGGATTCAATTATCAGAAATTGGATATTCATCTATACAAATTGACTATATTCTTAAAATTTTTCAGATGATACTTGGGGATGTAGAAACATTAAATTTCTGATCACCATTCCCAAATAATGAGTGTAAATATAAAGGAGCAGAATTTACCAAATAATATAATATGTCTTTCCCTATCAAAAAGATTAAAATAAATACCGAAAATAAACCAACTTGGAGTATTAATGCTATATTAATATCCAGTAATAACTTAAAAATGACATTCCACCTTATGATGCAACTAAATATGCATATCTTCTGAAAATGTAGATGAATCAATTTATTTACAGCCGGTTTCCTACACAGAACTGCACAATATTATTTTAAATTTAAAAGCAAATGTTATTCCAGACGGAATATCAATAAAAGTTATTAAGGAAGTGGTCATCCATGTCTTAGAACCCATACAATACTTAGAAAACCTAATGCTAAAAACGAAAAGTCCCAGAATTCTTGTAAATATCAAAAATAATTCTCGGGTATAAGTGTGGATCAAGTGCAGATGTTAATAATTACCGACCAATTGCGCTATCGTATTAATTTTCAAAATATTTTCAAAAAAATAGAGTGTTAACATTAACTAACTATAGTCTGTTCGTTGGATCTTTGGTCGTACGTCACAAACTATCGCTTCAAAAAACGACGAAAGTTTTACAGTGCGTTCTTTTTCTAACGCATTTGGTTTACTTTATCAGACTGAATGTTTTTGCGTCGTTTCTCGAAGCAATAATTTGTGACGTACGACCAAAGATCCAACGAACAGACTATATATCGATCAATTCCAGCTAATGAACAACGCTCAACACGGTTTTAAAACACAGATCGGCACATGTCACTCTCTTGGAGCTAGTGTTTATATAGTTGATATGGGGATTAGTTTATATGTTTTCAAGAGCATTTAATACCATCAGCACTGAGTCTTCAAGAAACTAAATACGCTGAGTTTCCGTGGAAACGCTTCCGATCTCATTGTATCGTATGATCGGAAAATATTCGTGCAAACGATAGTGCTGTTCTTGTTGTATATAAAGGATCTAGTTGAACATATTACTGAGGACCATATAATACTTTGTTGATTATACTGCGATTTTAATTTAGGCAAATAACGAGGATGATTTACTAATAAAAATTAAGAAAACAAATGATGAAATCAAAGCAAGAATGCAATAAAAATAATCTTCTTCTTAACACAGAGAAGATACAAGCTATAGTATTCTATAATAAGAAATCAAACAATGTTTTGATAGAAAATGATTCCGATTGTGTTAAATATCTAGAATCAAATCATTCAAATCGATCATGTTACATCTAGGCTAAGTAGATCTTACTATGCCTTACTTATGCTAGAAAACCAAAATCAATCGCTCATCATTGTTAGAAACATATTATGCTATTGGACACTCCCATATATCACACATAATATACTAACAGTTAAAAGTGTCTACATATATAAAAATGCAGTATATACCAGTAATATTCAAAAGTCTTCATAAATACCTATTTAACTAAAGGCAAATTACGATTGAAACACAAACAAGCAATCAACAATATCAGATTCAATCAAGAATGTCTCAAATACAAAATAGTACCCAAATATGTACGTGTCAATATTAACACCAATTCTATTGCTGGGAGAAAAGCTGAATCAGCAGCAGAGAAAATATGGATTAAAGAAGAATCCAAACTTTGGTTCCGTAGAAGAGACATAATCCTTACTTATCTCAAAGTTCTACACACAGAGCTACTATTCGATCTACGTCCAGTAGAATTTGACCTCTTGGATGACTACGTAAGGAGCAAAGTTAGTACTATCGTCTACAAGAAATCCCAGGTACAAAAGAAGAAAATTGAAAGACTACGATATGAACAATCCCGTAATATTAATACTAATAGAACTACAACAAGCACCTATAATTTTCATAGTAGAGTTATAAACCTATCAAACTCACAATTTACTAAAGAAGAAAAATTATTGCTAGAATTAAGCCCTAAATATTCACCGAATATAAATTGTATAAATTTTAAAGAAATGTTAATTGTAGAAACAGAAATTGCACTCAAAAATGTTAGTGATTAATTAACCAAAGAGAAAATTGGTAATCTTATTAAACAAGCTGAACTTGATAACAAATTTGATTCAAAATTAATTAAAAACTTAAAACATAACGTTAACATATTAAATAAATCAGACTATATACAAAAAGTAAACAATTTTATTAAAAATTCCGGAATAAAAGAGCTTAAAAAAGATCTAACTTTTGAATTCACAAGAAATTTAAAATTAGCAATTTGTGATTGTAGTAGCATCATTTCAAATTAGATGATCCAATAAGACTTGTTGTTACATATATAAATTATCCAGCCTACAATTTATCAATTAAACTTAATAAACTTTTTAAAGAGTTAACCTAATTTAAAGATTAACAGTCAATTGAAAATTCAATAGATTTAACTAAACATCTAAATAATTTCCATTTAGAACACAATATTAAGCTAGTGTCATTTGATGTAAGTAATATGTTCACCAACATACTTTCATTAGAATGCTTAACACGTATTAAACAACATTTAAAATCATGCAATGTCAATCCGGTCATAACCAAGAATTTTTGGGTATAAAAATGAAATAAAAATAATTAAATCACTAGCAATTAATAACGGCTATCAAGATAACATTTTAGATAATCTTATTAAGAAACAAGAACTAAACTCAGTTAAAAAATAATTATAATAAGAAAGTCCCTCCAATATTTAAATCATTGAAATTTTTTGTTAAAATTACCAGTACAATCAAAAACATATTATATATATAATAATAAAACTCCGATAAATAAAATCAATAAATCAAACATTTATAAATTAACTTGTAACACTTGTAAAGGAGTATATATTGGTCAGTCAGGTCGCAATTTTAAGATTAGGCATCAAACAATAACAAAAATAAAAAAATCAACTTTTGCTAATAATTTACTAAACAATAATCACAATTTTGACGACACAAATGTACTTGAGATGATTCATTTCGATAATAAAGGCTTAAAAATGGATTTACTCGAGTCTCTTGAAATTTATAAAATTAAATGTAATCCTGAAATTCTATTAATAAACGATCAAACTGATCTAATATATACTCCTTTGTTCAACGTCATCTAAATAGTTTGTAAAATTATTTATAAAGTTGTTTATAAAAAAGTATAGTTTGAAAATTACAGAGAATCTGTCGAAAATATATTCACAAATAAAGATTAAAAGTGTGTGATATATAAAAAAAAGATATTTACAATCATTTAACGAAATACTTGATTAAAAATTGTTTCTACAGGTAGTAAGATTTTCTAAACAGCTGAATGGTATCAAATACTAATATTTTTATTTTTGGCATATTGTATCCAATGATCATTATTTACTCCGAATGTGACTAGTGTTGTTGTGTATTATTGTGTTTTAATATGTTATTAATTGTAATAATTTTAATTTTAATGTATAGACTAAGACTACTTTATAATTTTCTGACGTTCACATCAACTTCAAATGTATATGTTTATAACTGTTGTAATATAGAAATAACAAAATTTACGCTTGGGTTGTTTCACTGTTTGTGTATATAATCTGACTAGTTTCAACAATTACGTCATTATCAAATAATCTTTGATAATGACGTAACTGTTGTATTTTTGTATATGGTGGCTCAAGTGAATAAAGAACTGAACTAAACTGAACCACGTGGAACCTCAGAATACATGGTACGGCGATAAGGACTCCTCCGATTTACGCGATTTACCAGTTACAGCATCGTTTCTGTCACAGAGATAACCATTGAAACCTTCCAACCTCAATTCACCATTAAAAATATTCTCTGTAAACCCCGTCTAGGTCAATACCAGGAGGCTGACTCCTCTAAGAGGGCGAATACGCGGAAATTTGTCAATTTTGTGAGCAGATAGATTACACGCGATGCGATATATGGTATGTACATTATTATTAGTAATATACAAAATACAATTTAAAATTAAGAAGTAAAAAAACAGTGACTTTCGCATTTTTTTTAAATAAATTCTACTGTTCATAAAATTAAGTAATGAATATTTCTGGTCCTTTTAAGTGTTATATGTTCAAAACTTTGATCGGTAATTCTAAATTGTTCTCTTTAGACTCTTGCAAATATTTTGTTCATAAATTTCTACTGTTTAAACAAGTGTTTTTCTAAATTTTAAACTATTGACAATTTAAAAATATTGAAATGATTATTTTAGAAAAACAAATGAATGATTTTTTTGTGTATTTTTTATTTTTATTTTTGAACTTTTAAATATAAATACACTTCACACTTTGCTTTACAAATAAAAACTGTATTTAATTTTAATTAAAATGTACCACCAAATTAACGAATTACTTTAAAAATTCTGTTTTTCATAAATTTACGTTTTTGATAATTGTTGTTTTTTTTATAAACTTCCATATGTTCGTTAGGTTAGGCCAATATTAGGTCTATGATATTTTTTTTGTGATGTGTCAAGATTATGCAAAAACAATAAATGATTAATTAGGTAGATTAAGATTACGCTAGAGCAATTAATAATATTATATATTGGGATAGGTCATGAATACACTCGGACAAAAAAAATGTATTAGCCTAGATCAAGAGAACATAAAAGCAATGAATAATTTAGTTAGATAGATCAATATTCCGCTAGGGCAAGATTAGTGAATTGCCAATGAATTATTTATTGGGATAGGTCAAGGGTACGCTAGAGTAATGGATAATGAATTGACTTAGACCAAGAGTTCGTTAGGGCAATGCATTATTTATAAGAATACTTGAAGAGTAATGTTATATTTAATATAACCAGTTGTTTTATTGGAATCAATGAGGTTATTAACAATTTTGTAACGGAAGCACATATCAAGTTCAATGCCGCTATGATGTAATGAAATTAATCCTAGATACAGCATAGTGCTCTCGGCTGATATTTGTATTCCAACACGGCTCAGCAATATGACATAAATGTTAAGAATCTATTTTGAATCTTTTCTAGACGATTGGTATGAGTTATGTATGAAGGCGGCCAGATTAGTCTACAATAATCAAGCTGAGAAATATATTTTTTAAGTTACGTGAAAATTAATTATATAGTAAATTGTATTCAAAATATTATCACTTTCAAGCTGAGAAAGAACAAAGGTATTATACAAGATGGTAAAGGTGCCTGAATTGACTAGGTTCGTCGACATAGGTTTAATAAATCCTAGAGCCTTATTCGCTTTGTTGATTATATAGTCGATATGGAAGCAAAATGTGAGCTTAGAGTCTAGGAAAACACTAAGGTATTTTCCAAGTTGACATGAGAAAGATTATTATCGAACATTTTATAATAAAACTTCAATGTTTTTTTGAACGTGAGAACGGTAGTAGTCAATGTTTAGTTTCATATCATTTAAAGTACACCAGCTATATACTGAATCGATATCACAATGAATTTTAATACAGTTGCAAACATTATCAACTTTGTAATAAAGCTTTAAATCAGCTGTGAAGAGCAAGTATGAGTACTGTAGTATCTGAGACAAGTCAAAGATAAAAATAACGAACAACAAAGGTCCCAAGTTGGACCCCTGAGGGATACCTGATGTAGAAATATATGATTTTGACAGATTAGACTTAATTTTCACTAACCGCCTCCTCGCCGATAAATATGTGGAAAACCAACTTAATAATGAATTACCTAGGCCATAACCTTGAGTTTTTTAACAAGAACCAAATGATTAACGGTGTCGAACGCTTTGCTGACGTCCATGTATATAGCATGAACTTCAGCAGTTTTCTCCAGGGCTACATGAATATAATCGGTATAAATGAACAGATTGGTTAACATAGATCTAGTAGCATAAACACCATGTTGATTTTTTGCGATCACTCAAACAAAAGCTTATAGATTAATTATTTAGACAAACATAAATACATTTTGAACAACTGTATATGAATTTAAAATAAGTGTTAGTCTGTTCGTTTGGGCTATCAACCATCGGTCTTCCTGCCCTGTCTTGAATCTAATTAATGTAAAAAATAGTGTGGATAATGCGAGCTGATTATTTGGTGCAGAGTTATTGGAGGATGGTTATGTTTAGGGGGATGTTAGGATTTCGGGGAGTCCAAAATTGAGGAGGGTTACATTGAAGGGACTGTTTATACGTTGGAATATTGGAGTGACTTCGGTGGTTTCGTAAAGGAGAACATTAGAATGATTGTAAAGGGGGTTATTGGGATGTCTTAGTTTGGTAAGGATGCAGGAGGGCTGATATTCCGACGACGTTGATGTACTGGAGCATGAAAGAGAGGATTTGGTTAAAGAGTTTTGAATTGTAATCAATAAGTGGTCGACAAATCGAGGTGTATATGTTTACGGCTCTTTTGGTGTTAATGTATTGGTTTTTATAAGTGAGTGTGTGAAAGAGACGATTTTGGATTTTACTCAAAAAGGACGCCCAGGTATTTACAAGTATTGGAGTGACGTATTAAGTATTGGCCTAGATCAATGTTTCATTTATTAAGATAGGTCAAAAGTACGTCAGGATAATGAATAATTAATTGAGATAGATCAAGAGTACTCTAGAGTAATGATTAATTTATTGGGATAGTTATTAATTGTTTTTTAGGAATCTTCAAATGCTCTTTCATAAATATTTATTGCTTTACTCTACCATATTAAACATGTTTCGAATGATTTCAGACTAATAATAGAAGTTTATTTTTTGAAATTATTATTATCAATAAATAATTTTCAGTTATTTATTTTGGGAAAAATTTGTATTTTCCAGCAATGTTCAAATATTTTCTATTACTATTGATAGTTGTCGATTGTTTTTTAATTGTTCTACGTTTTGGAGACATCTATTTATAAAACTGTTCTATATGAATTGCAATATTTTTTAAATGAAATTTGTAGTTTATTTTTCGATAAATTTATATTAATTTTTGATAACCTTTAAATGTTTTATGCACGATTTGTCAATTATTTTTTGCAGAACTTTAGATTATCGAATTTAATTAGAACACATAGTTAAAGAGTAAAAGTAATCATAAATTGGTTTACTGTATTAAAGAAATTGTAGGTTATTTTTGAATTAGAATTATATGGAATCATTAAATAGATAATGGTATCTTTACCTGGAGAGTTTAAAACTCCAAAGTAAAACTCCATCTCCCGGTCTTTAATTGTGTTACGCTGATTAGTTCCGAAATAAATGGCTGTTTTTAATAGAGAAAAATAATTTAAAAGATTTTTTTGTTGATGATGCTTGAAGCCATAACTTTGTAATACATCTTGAATAAGGAACTTTACCAGATGATAAATAAACTACACTTTCTTAATATCACACACATTGATATTAACAAGTATAGTTTATTAATCATTCCATAATAGATTGTTTTGTTTTACTTTAATAAGAATCTCGATTTTCTTCAACAATTCTTAACCGGATTTTTATCCCGATAAGTCTTGTACAACTCAACCTTGACGTAACTTCCGTAATACTTTCCACTATTTAATAATACAAACTAGATCAACAATAAGCTTAATTATTATATAGAAATGTGCCCTCGCCTTGCTAGAAACAATTAATTATTGTATTCATAACGTCTTTAGAGTACATATTAAAGAAAATATAATTGCACCCCACACCTTATTATTGAAATTATTTATTATCGATTTAATTGCTTTATTTTCTTAGATTTACTACCGAGTTCAAAACACAAGGTGCTCACAAAAATGGCAGTACTGATAATTTAATTGAAATAAAATATTCTAAAATGTGCACAAGTTTATATAAATATTTTCAACATAGGTTCAGGAGATGCGCTATCTGTAAGAAAAAATTGAAGCATCATTTTGTGACATAAATGTTTTGTTAATAGTTTGTTGGTGTTCTTTCACAGCATTGATGAAAGCTGTACGTTGCATATTTTCACCGTCCTTATCAGAGACTTTATTCTCCTTTTCATTAGATTCTATTTGTTCCTTCTTTCCTCCCTAAATTATCTGATTGCCTGATGTCTATTTCAATGATATTTCCAAACATTCTTATCTTTTGCGTCCTCCCTGCCAAGTACATTAAAATAATTATAAACGTCAATGAATACATATCTGATTCTGAAGGCCTTTACATGTATTTTTATAACTTTAAGATTTTTTTCCAAGTATACGGGTATATCTGAAGCCAATAAATATCTGTATGTGAAGTTGAAATTTCGTTATCGATCTCGCTCACGTTGCGTCCCGAAAATATCTCCAGCGCCATTAATTCCGATTATTAATGTCATATTTATTAACTTGTCTCGCAGTGATATTTTTTTAACTGCCCTCGGTGTTTACGCAAACAATCCGAGATTTATAGGCGCCCGGGGAAATATGGTATCGGGCAAGTTTGCCGTCCAGATTTACGAGAATGTCACCTTAGACTATTAATAATAATCCCTCGTTCTGGAGGATACTTAATTTTTCACTTTATTACGCATAAAAATTTCGCATCCTTGAGATTAAATCTTAAAAGTATAATGAGCTTTTATAATATTTATTATTAACGTGAAGTTTTAATGCAATTTTAACAATTGCAAAGATTCATACATTTTATAATACATAACGAGAAAGGCAAAATTACTATATCTTATTACTTGAGACTATATATTTGGCTAATTACTTTATAATGATTTAAAAATAATATCTGCAATGATTATTCAACATCTCAGTTCATAATGGTGAGAATTAACACAGACATTGTGATTAATGTTTGATGTCATTACCTTGTAACATATTTTAAATCAGAAAGTTTTAATAAAATACACTCTTTGATATCACGCATGATCAAAAATTGTATTACGCTTCAACTATCATTAATTATATTTTGACTAATGCACCAAGGAAAAAAATAAAACTTAACTGGTTGCAGTTGATTCAAAATTATTAGTATTTTTATAGCCTGTGGTTACTCATAATCAATACAAATTAATTTTATTTTAAACACATTAATTTAATTCTACAAAATGTATTGAGGACCTACAAGTCGATTTTGTGCTATGTACATCTGATTAAACGAGGGTATAAAATAGTACTATGTACCCAGAAATCACGAGGCGAAGAAGAAAGGACCACAAACAGGTGAATTACAAGGAACAAACAACAACAACAATACTACTAATAAATAATATGTATAACTCGGTAATTTGAATAAAATAAATACATTACTATACTAAGTATTAAAAATCGATGCTTGATAAATATTAATTGTAAATGTATTGTTTACATATAGGCAAATAAGTGAATATAATATCTATCGGTGCGTAACAGAAATGTTTTACAAGTTTCATATTCAAAATATGAGCAATCACATTTCTAGCTACAAAAAAATAATATGTTTATATTTTATAATTTAAAAAAATACTATTTTCCTTGTCTATAACTGCGCTACGCAGATGAGATCTAAAATAGTTGCAAACCGGTCCGTAGCTGTTAGAAAAACATCAAATATAACAGACAAATGTATAAAAATGAAAATAAGTTAAAACATATAAAGTATATAAAACATTAAAAACATAAATATGTAAAAATATTAAATAAAAGTATATAAAATGGTGATGTGGCCATCATAGTACTTTCCCTATATATTACGCGAAAACTATGAGGTTTACGCAAAAATGTTATTCTTAATAATTTGTTCATTTTTTAATTCTCTACAATTATTTGTTATATAAATTTTACGTAACTCTAATAGTTTATTAGCAATTGGCAAAAAATATCAAAATTTTCAAGTTTTATTTTTTTTCTCAAATGTTAAAAATTTTATAAAAAACATATTTGAATAAAACTTGTTCAGTTTTTCATTCCCTTTAACTTTTGTTAAAACCGTTTTTTAAAATTTTTCATATTTAGAAAAATATTACCAAAAAACAAAAAAACGCCTCGAGTAAACATCCACTTCCGGTCTATGAATGTTTACCAAAAGCTTTTCAGTTCCAGTTTTTAACGATAAAACCTTAAGTTTAAAGTTTCATCTCAATAGGATCTTTCGTTTTTGAGATACAGCGCCCACCGACAGACACACAGACACACAGACACACAGACACACAAAAAAATTTCTAGAAATTAGTGTAATGGACTTAGGGGGCCCCAAAACGGATATTTCCGCAAAAAAAAAAATTCAAAAAAAAATCACGAAAACAATACTCCCCCTATATACAGGGTGAGTTTTTTTCGATGTTCACTATGGGGATCTCGGAAACTATAAGAGATAGAGAAACGGTTAAATGGGGAAAGAAGTGTAGATTTACGAGACGAATAAAATTCCACTTTCAAAGTTTTCAAAAAAGTCAAGGGTAACTAGATATTTTGAAAAAAGTAAAAAGTGTCAATTTTTTCAAATCAGTATATCTAGGTTATTATAACAGACAGAAAAAAACTGTAAAGGACAAAGTTTTAGATAATTTTATGCAGATTAATAAAAAATAATCAGAAAATTTTTATCGCAATTATTTTCCGAGATATGACGCAAACTTACATTTTTTTAAATGGAAACCATAGTTGGCTGTGACCTCATTCAAAAGGTAATTTTTTCTCTTTAATCCAATATCCCATAAGATATAGTTATTTCTAAAAATAATTGAGTTATAGTGATTTTAAGTTTTATTATAAATAAAAAATGGGTAGCCATGAAAAAGGTGAAAGTAAAACAATTGTTGTTGTTTATAATATTAGAAATATTGTAATTATTAGTTTTACAGAGATAAACCAAAATGAAACAACAGCATAAAGTAATTCTGTAATTATCAATATATCAATGGGAGAGAAATTTTAATATTAAAAAATATGGTCAAAGAGTCCACTATTAATACTATTATGACATAAATTATATCTTCATAAAATTGAATTTATGGCTTTTTGACTATTCTCATGTAAATTGAATTAAATGTTTCAATAACAACTAGTTTATGATCCTCCACAGATTGATATGATTTTTCATATACTTTGTTTTTTACATAACCCCACAGAAAAAATTCTGAAACGCGCAGATCGGGAGATCTAGGTAGCCCTGGGATTGGTTTATTTCTTCCCACTTATGAGTTAGGAAAAGCATCATTTAAATAATTTGTAAAGCCAACATGTTATGAGGTGGAGCACCGTCATATTGGAACCGTTTTAATCTTGCTTGTAATGATAAATTTAAACAATCGAGCGTATCTTCAAAAGTTTTCTGAAGAAAATGAAAATAATCAGTTTCACTTAGTGAGCTTTCAAAAATATATGGACCGAGAATTATTAATCCAAACACACCATGGATTAAACCCAAATTTAATTTGTAGTTTTCTCTGTAAAACTTCTCGTGGATTCTCTTAAGTTCATCTATGTTCATTGTGGCGATTAAAAATACCACAATTAGTGAATAGCGATTCATCTGTTCATAATATTTTTGTAAGAAACGTATTATCCTCTTGACAAATGGGTTTATACCACATACAGAAGGCCATTTGATAATTACAAAATTATTATCCTTATGCTGGTTTTTCATTCTTATTTAACTTTGTAGAACTAATAATTACAATATTGCTATTATTATAAACAACTGCAATTGTTTTACTTTCATCTTTTTCATGGCTACCCATTTTTTATTTATAATAAAATTTAAAATGACTATAACTCATTTATTTTTAGAAATAACTATGTCGTATGTCATATTGGATTGAAGAGAAAAAAATTACCTTTTGAATGAGGCCATATCCAACTATGGTTTCCATTTAAAAAAATGTAAGTTTGCGTCATATCTCGGAAAATAATGGCGATAAAAATTTTCTGATTATTTTTTATTAATCTACATAAAATTATCTAAAACTTTGTCCTTTTCAGTTTTTTTCTATCTGTTATAATAACCGAGATATATTGATTTGAAAAAATTGACACTTTTTACTTTTTTCAAAATATCTAGTTACCCATGACTTTTTTGAAAACTTTGAAAGTGGAATTTTATTCTTCTCGTAAATCTACACTTCTTTCCCCATTTAACCGTTTCTTTATCTCTTATAGTTTCCGAGATCCCCATAGAGAACATCGAAAAAAACTCACCCTGTATACTATACAGGGTTATTCACGCTATATGGCACGTAATATTGTGGCCAAAATACGTGACTTTCAAAAAGTTTCACTTTGGGGATATATGGGGGTCTATTAGGGCTACTTTTTAAAATTACTTTCATAATATAACTATAACAAAAGACAGGCTTTTTAAACTAAAGTAACAGACTAAATTAATTATCTGACGTTTTTAAATACCATAGAAAACTAGATACATTAAAATGTTTACTTAAAAAGTACTAAAACTGTGCAATAAACAATATTTTGGCGTTTTCTGTAAAAACGAGAAGACTTAACATTTAAGATATAAATACCATTCGATAGGTAATTAAAACGTGCATTTGCTGATAAATTAATAAATATAGCGTTCCATTTAAATAAATGAAGTTATAGCCATTTAAAATTCTCATTTGTTTAATTCCAATTATTTTACACCCGGTATAAGATGTCACATTTATTATACTTGGAAAATAAAATATGATCTATTGTTACATTTCAGTGTAAATTTGGTATGCATAACTTAATTCCTTTTTAAGTATTTGAAACATGAAAATTAGGTTAAATTTTTACAAAATTCAAATTATTTCAAAAACCTTAAGATTTAAGTAATAAAAACCTTATTAAAACACACACTTATTTTGATCGAAGGATCCAAAAATGCAATAAAATACAGGGTGTTTCATTAAAAAAACACAACTTTGATACTTTTAGGGTTTTTGGGACACCCTGTATATTATGAAAATAATTTTAAAAAGTAGCCCTAATAGACCCCCATATATCTCCAAAGTGAAACTTTTTGAAAGTCACGTATTTTGGCCACAATATTCCGTGCCGTATAGCGTGAATAACCCTGTATAGGGAAAGTAAAAAGGGTTAATATGTATATAACACAGATTAAAAACTAAAGATAGAAGAGTTAAAGATAAATTGGAGATACTCATTCAAACTGTAAAATTTATTTAAAGGTAATTATTTTATACAGACCGGAAGTACATTAAAAAGTTTTATTGTCTTACGGTGAACGTGCTTTCCTCCTGGTTCTTAAGGAGTTTAGTTTGTAATAAATTACACAACCGAGTTGAGTTTATCTCGACTATTTACACACTCTTTAACTATTTAGAGGTATTTGAAAAACAGGGCAACTGAATACTTTTAATGATTTGTCATTAAGTCTCTAAACTGCCTTCAATTAGAAAATTTACAAGCTGCATTTAAGCAGTCCATAGTGATATGATAAATGAGTAGAGGAATTTTAAATACCTCGACAGCTTATTTGCTAACCCTAGGCGAAGAAGTTCAGGTGGCAAGATTTTAACCAAATACTAAAAATTGAAATTGCAGTATTGCGTATTCCCAGAACGCCACAATAATTAATTGCTAAAGTATTGTGTGTGTTCCCTTAAAATATGGTCATAAAATTACAGAAATATAATATTCAAAAATTCTATTTCACCAGCAGTGTATCTGCAATGTATTTTTGTGTAAAGTGGCTTACGTGGAAATAAAGAATTAAATTGAATTGACCATTTTATATGAATAAAACTATATAAGTACTTTCAAAAATATATTGTAGTGTCTTACAATATATTTTTGAAAGTACTTATATAGTTTTATTCATATAAAGTGAAGATAAACTTTCAACATCTGTCAGCCTCATCAATCAATTATTTGAATTGACCATAATACCGATGAATAAATTTCTATGAATACATTAAATTTAATTAAATCATAGAATAAATGTGTGTTTGTAATATAATCTTTCAAAATTACAAAACATAACAACAGCAATCAAATAAAGGGTGAAGCGATCTAAGTATATAAAATTTCAGTGTGGCAAGCCTGTAAAATAATAGAGGTCTTCAAAAATTTGACCGTGAGTCGCCTTAAACATCATCAGCAGCTAAGAAATACAATGAATCGAGTGGAAGAACACGAGAAACTGTGAACTCTGCCTTTAAGATCTATGCTCCAAAGGGGTTTATGTTAAGTTTATTATAGTAATTATCACTAAGATAATAAATTAAAATATGAATAATTGCAAATGTTTTCTTCATAAATCATGGGTAACAATAATAATAAGTTTATTAATGTAAAGATACACAATTTCCACATCTATAAACAAAAATCCACAAAAGATATAATCTTGTGCGTGAATATACAATTTAAAATAGCACATTTGAAGTATAATCAAAATAATAAAAAATACAATATTCATTATAATAAACAATACAAGAAACAATATTATATAAATAATACGAGGACAATAGCATCACAAGTATAGTTACATAAATTAACAGTAATCGATTGATAATTTATATATTACTATTTATAATAGTCCCTCAAAGGCATGACAACTTGTGTCGTTTTGAAATTTTGCAGTTACCCAAAAATCACTGGATTATATCTTACCTAGGGTTTTTAATGCAACACCTGACTATATTAAAAGTGTGAAAAGTGAATAATATACAGTCTGTTCCACAACAGCGTTCGGGCTGTTTCTCATAAAAAAACACAAAATTGTAAAAAAAATTTTTTGCATCTATTAATACATTCCATAAACTAAAATGCGTTTACTTGGTAAATTGTCAAATCTCCTTTGTTATCGAGTATGGCCTGGCAGCGTCGGGGCATGCTTTCCACGAGATTTTCAGCCATTATCTGAGGAAGAGATCTCCAGATTTCCCATATATTACGAACGAGCTGCTTTGAATTAAAAATATTCTTTTCTCTGAGTTTGACCTCCATGACTGCCCACACTTTTTCGATGGGATTGGCATCAGGCGATTGAGAAGGCCAATCCATTGTAGTGATGCCATTTTCACGTTTCCACTCCGTACATGCACGACTGCGGTCGTTATCCTCTTGTAGCACTAATGAACTATTATCTGAGCCAAACCATCTTTAAGCAGACTTCAGTAAATACTTATGATAAATCATATTAATTTTCTGTGCATTCAGATTGTCTGTGAAGAGATGTAATGTACCAAATCCTTGTGTACAGAAGCTTCCCCACACATGTACTTTCACTGGGTGTTTTACTGTACGTTGAACAACGGGATTGTGACGAGTCGACCACGCATACCTTCTGGTACTCCAGGCCCAAAAGGATTATTCATCAGTAAAGATTACATTGGAAAAATCACGATCAATATTAGCCTTTGCCCACTTCAACCGTTTTTCGAAGTGCTTTTCGCTCAAAAAAGGTTTTAACGTTGTGGACCGCCAGCCGTATTCGGAATCAAGCAATCGTCGTCTAATAGTATTAAGGCTCACTTCTATACCCCTTTTTAAATAAGAGATTTTGCGCTCGCCATAACGAACACCCAGGATTCTTTTCAAATATCTTGATGATAGCTTTGTCATCCTTTTTCGTCTTTGAGCGCCGGATGCCACGTTCCCGCAGGTCGTCAACACTTTTTATTTCGTTGTAACGTTTCACCCACTTCCTAACGAACCCCTCTGACTTTTTAATGTAGCGGCCGGCAGCTGCATACGACATTTTCGGTCCTTTCTGATGTGTGCAAAGAAACACTGCTTCAAAACGACTTGCATACGTAGCACCCATTGTGTTTATTCTGCTGTGTTACAGACAAAACAAGTCACACTACCGATATAACCTCAAAGCATTCTTCTGAACTGTTCAGAGAATCGGTAAAACTTAACCTAACATCTGTGCGCCACCTATTAATACAATGCGGAACCGTACGCTGTTGTGGAACAGACTATATATATATATATATATATATATATATATATATATATATATATATATATATATATACAGGGTGTCCCGTTAATGTGGGGAAATGGCTGGACCATAGATTCCTGGGGTCAAAATATGATGATTTAACCCAAAATATCTATATCCAAAAATTTACGGTTAAGCCGGAATTTAACTTCAAAGTTCCAAAAAATTTTATATCTTTTGTTTATAACAATTGAACGCTTTATTAGATTTGAATGAAATTTATTATCAATAACTAACATAATATAATACATCATTTGAGTTATTATGGCTATTATTAGTTAAGAGAAGTATAAAAAACAGTAGTACCACCACTTAAAAACTAAATTATTTTTATATTGGTGCATGTAATAAAAACTAAAAAAATACTAAACGAAAGACTGTTTAATTTAAAAACTTTTTTGTCTCTTAATAATATTTGATATCTTTTACGGTTTTCCCACAAAAAAAATAAAATAATTTTTTTTATCTAGTAAAAACAAAATCTAATTTTTCATCGAATTGAAAATAAATTGTTTTTTCGTGGC
>OZ018395.1:42952824-43472749 GCA_963969525.1 Ontholestes murinus
CTCGTTGGTTTATTAATGATCAATATGAATCTCATTTTAGCCATTTTGTCTGAATTGTCTCCGCTCTATTTCTTTATCCATAATATTAAAATGAATATCCCCAATTATTATTAATGAATAATAATCGGTTTCTATATTCTTTACAGTCTTCAAGTTCATCCAAGAATATCTCTAAGCTGCTTCCATGATTTTAGCATATCAATAGTGGAGGTCACTACCGTATAGGCACTAGCATGTGTTGCCTGGACATAATCAAGGCGCCATCAAAGTGGAACAATATCCTTCCGGTGGAAAACTAAGTCACCAACTTAATAAATAAATGTCACACTGACATATGTCCATGAAATTATAGATGTCTTTAAAAATTAGACCTAAATGTGCCAGAAATAGCCAAAATATTGCCTTAATGGCTACATAAGGATCATCAACACCAGCAGTGTGATGGGTCGAGTGGAAGAACACGAAAAACTGTGAACTCCGCCTTCAAGATCTATGCTCGAAATTTTAAAGTGATTAATTATATTTATGTATGTATTTTTGTATTAATTTTTTAATAGATCTGGTAAAGTGAATAAACTAAACTAAACTAAACTACGTGCGAAAGAGTGTTCCTATTTGAAGCGCTGCTGCAATTCAGACAGGTTCTCCTTTGAGAACATTTTCCAGAAGTGCTGCACTAGCTATTTAATCCTCTATATTCTAAAGTAAATCGCATCGAAAATATATTTTTAGTCGGAAGCTTCCATTAATGGTAGTAATAAATGAATTAGGGTGATGGGAGCTAAATCGTTAAGATCGCTAGATAGATGGGACAGAGAACGGGAGTTTAAAACTACCTCCACTTATGCCAAAACCCTTCATATGTTAAGGAAGTTTCTAATAAGAAATTTAAGCTAATGTTTAATAGAGTACACCAGCCTCCTAAAGTAGAATAGAGCAACAAATGTATTATAAAATTCTACTGAAAGCCAATATTGCTAGTGGTATAATTTTCATTTTCATGCATTTTCTTTTTATTTATTATACTTTAACTTTCTTCCTAACAAAATACACATGTATATACAAAAATATAATACAAAACATACAAAGATTTTGGGTAGAAACAGCTGGGCGGAGTTCATGCGGCTGCAATGATCTTCCATTCTAATTTATATTTACCACTACTATTTGCCTTATTTTAGGCTTACTGCTCACTTTTTAGAGATGGAGATTTGACTTTGTCACAAATGACGTGATATGGTTATGTATATAATGTATATTATGTATCAGAATGCGCACCTACAAAATTTTTGCCATTACCATTATCTTTGTGGAGCGATTTTCTACTATTAAACTGCCGCAATGAAAGTATACATGAATCAGTGGATAAGTCGCAGACCAATTTCAATTATACAAGGTGTCCCGTTAATGCGGGGAAATGGCTGGAGCATAGATTCCTCATGTCAAAATATGATGATTTAACGCAACTTATCTATATCCAAAATTTACGGTTAAGCCGGAATTTGGCTTCAAAGTTTCAAATTTTTTTATTTCTTTTGTTTATAACAATTAAACGCTTCATTCGATTTGAATGAAATTTATTATTAATAACTACCACAATATAATACATCATTTCAGTTATTATGGTCATTATTGGTTAACAAGAAGTATAAAAAACAGTAGTACCACCACTTAAAAACTAAAATATTTTTTTATTGGTACATCAAATAAAAACTAAAAAATACTATTTAAAAGACCATTTAATTTAAAAACTTTTTTGTCTCTTAATAATATTTGATATCTTTTACGGTTTTCCCACAAAAAAATAAAATATATATTTTTTATCTAATAAAAACAAAATCTAGTTTTCCATCGAATCGAAAATAAATGTTTTTCGTGGCTGCCTTTGTTTAAAAAATGTAAATTATGTATAATAATAAATTATTTAGTGTCTTTTACTAATTAATTTTTAACTTTATTATAGTTCATAAATATTCATATTTGGAGCAAACAGATATCTTGCTTGTATTAGGATTTTGCGAAGGAAATTGTTTGAAAAGTGTTAGATGTTGTTTTGATTTATTTTATTAATTAATATTATTTAATTTTTATTCAATTGAGTAAATTGATTTTCTTATTAATGAGTGCATAATGAGTATACTATATTCATATTTTATTTTTTGTGCAAAACCCGTACAAGATATCAAATACTAGAGACAAGAAAGTTTTTAAATCAAATGCCCTTTTAGGTGGTATTTTTTAGATTTTATTAGATGCATCAATAAAAAAATATTTTAGATTTTAAGTGGTGGTAATCCTGTTTTTTATAATTCTTGTCCATCAATAATTTCCATAATAACTGGAATGATTTATTATATTATGGTAGTTATTAATAGTAAATTTCATTCAATTCGAAGTAATCGTTCAATTGTTTTAAACAAAAGAAATAAATTCTTTTGGAAGTTTGAAGACAAATTCCGGCTTAACCGTAAATTTTTGGATATAGATAAGTTGCGTCAAATCGTCATATTTTGACCCGAGGAATCTATGGTCCAGCACTTAATGGGACACTAAATAATTATTATTATGCATAATTTACATTTTTTAAACAAAGACACCCACGAAAAACATTTATTTTCGATTCGATGGTAAACTTGATTTTGTTTTTATTAGATGTAAAGATATATATTTTATTTTTTTGTAGGAAAACTGTTTAAGATATCAAATATTGTTAACAGACAAAAAAGTTTTTAAATTAAATGGTCTTTTAAATAGTATTTTTTTAGTTTTGATTTGATGCACCCATAAAAAAATATTTTAGTTTTTAAGTGGTGGTACTACTGTTTTTTATACTTCTTGTTAACCAATAATGGCCATAATAACTGAAATAATGTATTATATTGTGGTAGTTATTAATAATAAATTTCATTCAAATCGAATGAAGCGTTCAATTGTTATAAACAAAAGAAATAAAAAATTTTGGAACTTTGAAGATAAATTCCGGCTTAACCGTAAATTTTTGGATATAGATAAGTTGCGTTAAATCGTCATATTTTGACCCCAGAATCTATGGTCCAGCCATTTCCCCACATTAACGGGACACCCTGTATAGCTTTGGTTGAGTAACATACATAAATGCACAGATGCACATTACTTATTTTAGCACAGTAACCTTTTCAATCTTTTAAAAGAAAAGGTTTTGCGTAATAAACACATCATGATTAGAAGGGCGCAACAGGCGATACTTGGTTGGATCGCCAATTTTAAAAGTTTAACAATAAAAGCGCCCCGCAAAGTTTTATACGTGCTTTTAAAATTACATTTGGTGCATAGCTACATAATTTCTTTCTACATTGGATCAAAATGTTTGCTCATTGTCGAAAGGATGAAACGTTTTATCAAATGCAAGTATTTAGGTGTCTAATTTGAAATTCCAAAATAATTCTATTGTTTTGATTTCGAGTGAGTACAAAATTTCTATAAAGGCGTCATTATTTGAATTGCTAGACAAGTTTAGCAAGGCCACTGTTTTGTTAGATAATCATTAGCAAAATTGAAAGCCCGCTTTATTTAAAATGTGATCATGATTTGGTTGCGCTTTTCTATGACTTCTTCGATTGAGTTATCACCGGTTAACAAGTCATGAATAAAGAAATAATTTTCTATAATTGAACTCGCTTCTGGAAAACTTACTTGATTTTCAATTGCTGGTTGCTTTAAACAACGAATTGCTAAAAATGAAGCTGATGCTCCAGTTTAATTCACATTCTTTAATATCATCATCGATGTATGACCTTCAGAAATTAAGCTACAAACATCTTTGCTCGGGTGCAATTAAAACCCATCGATACATATTTCTATGACTACTGTTAATGCACAAAATATTCGTCCTAAAATGTAGTAAAATTAAAAATAAATAATATTGAATTATATGTCCAACCATTTAAACGCAGTTTAGTAATGTCTACCAATCTCTAGAGCTATTCCATAGAAAACGACACATAATGCTGCAAATTAAATGTTAATTCAGTATTTAACGGGCACAGAAGTTATTTCTCATATCGTTATAAGAGTTACTCACTGAATTTTCCTTCTGTCTAATTGGTTCATTTCTGGAATTTGTATATGTGCACAAAATCAGAAAATTTTAATATAATCTCAAAAAATGCTAATTTCGCCATAAATTAATATCGAAGCTCAACGATGAACATGAAATATGAAAGTTTGTAATGTAATTACAAAGATATTGCATAGAATCGAACACCAGATTGTGATCTTGCTTTGTGTCATACTGATAAACATATAAGCAGCTTTTCTCAGTAACATGTTGTTTGATCTACATGACTCAGTGAAGATTGTACAGACAAGAAAGTAAAAATATGCATATCAACATAAACTTAAAGATAATCTTATGCATGTAGAAATAATGAAAATGATTTCCACTGCATCCGAATGTACGATGACTTGCCGAATGATCACATACCATAAGCCCATAAGATATGTTGCTTTGGCATAGAGAAAACACGTAGTGTTTCTCTTGATACTACATTTGACAGATTATATATCAGAAGAATGTTTAAGCCCAGTTTTCTGAATCTAAGCTGTCCACGTTAAGCGAGGATCATATATTTATATATCTGTCATGCTGACATTTACAGCTAAAAAGTTTTTCCTAAAAGGAGACGAAAAAGTAAATAAAACACTTATAAATGTCCAAGAGGATATTTGCTTCCTTAGCACCATGAATATGGAAGGATTTGAGTTGAATAACACTTTGTAATTGTGAACTATGCCCATGCTTTTTTCCAAAATTTGACGTATTGGTTTTTCAATAGATTTGTTGTATATGTGAGTCCAAATATATATATAAATAAATAAATAAATATGCCTAAGAATTGAGCTGTTTTGTTTTTATGTTCACCCCTTGCTAGTGAAAAGGTGATCGATTATTTTGTGTTTAGTTTAAGCCTATTACTTAGGAACCAACCAGAAGCCCTTGCGATGGTTTACTTAAACAACTGGGTTACCATATTCAATTTGTTAACCCAAGCAATATCCCAGATGATCATAAAATTCTTATCGCATGTCTTTTAACGTGGCAGGAGTAATATTTTAAGTGGTTTGTAGAATTTTTATTCGGAAGTCAACCTCTTTGATCCTGATGGGTATAAATTGTTTGTTTTATATGGCCCGAAAGAAAAAAATTCTTTGGGGACAAATCAGGCGATCTATGTAGCCATTTTATGTCCCCTTTGGTGCTAATAGAGAGACGGGGAAAATTTATATTTAAATACTCCTTAGCCGCATTATGAGCAGGAAATCCGTCATGCTGAAACAATATGTGGGTCATATCAATATTCTACAAGCCTTGTACAGCTGGTATCACTTAGTTCTCAGTTCCAAATACTTTTGGCCATTTAGATTCCCCTCAATAAAATGGTCCTATGATTGTTATCCCCCAGAATGCCAGACGAAACGTTAAGTTTTTGGGGGTACTGAGTTCTTAAATTTATTCTTCGGTGCTTGTTTTCTTCGTATCAGTATCTCACTACCGAAGGATTATGACGACCATGTAACGGGAAAGTCGATTCGTTACTAAACAGAATATTTCAAAGAAATTCGTAATTATTATTTACTCTATCCATTACATCTTTACAAAATTCCATTCGACGACCATGGCCATTCGTGAAAACCTCTTGTGTTGTTTTAACTTTGAAAGGCCATTCCTTTTAAGTAGTCTATGTACTTCTGATTTTTCGGCATTAATTTCTGGATTTTCTGCAAGAGCTCCTGTTGATAACGTGTCATTTTGCGTTATCATTTTATAAACCATAATTTCCCTCATTTCACCTACTTCACTTAGAGGCCTCCGTTCCTTTGAGCTTACTTATATGGTGGCTTTACAGAACCAGTTTCTTCAAACAAATGTATAACATGGAAGACCAAATTTGTGTTTACTGTCAGATCGTATGCAAAAACAAACAAATTATTTGTGATTTCATTCATGGAATGACCTCCATAAAACCATTTAACAATTTTAGTTTTCTGTTTACGTATTAACATTTTCCAGCTATGTAATTCATATTCACACGCATATTGTAGTAACAACCATTGCGACCAATAATAATAATCGAGATACAATACAAACACATTACATTACTTATATTTAAAATTTCAGGGGACAACGTGTATAGTAAAAATAATAATAACCACCAAAGTATATAATATAATATATAATATATAGTATAATTATCTCAATTTGTATCTAAAGCAATGAGTCAAAATAAGCAAGTCACCTTACCAATACCTTTCACCGACTTGGGCACAGCTTGTTAATTGATTGCATAAATTTTAAATCAATAAATATAAAGTTGCTTCTTATTTAAGTAATCGTCATCAAATTTTTAAGTTTATGATGTCTAATTCTCTTAACTGTTAGTGGAGCCTTAATGATCTAGCTTAAGAAAATTGGTTTCTTATTATGTTTTATAGTATCTGTGTAAACCTAAACTGAGAAGACCATTTATACGGATTAATTAAAGTATGAATTCCATTACCTTTAGCACAGCTTGTTTGTATAAATTTGGAATTAATTTAAATGTAATTAATAATAGATTTATTTTCCCAACAGAAAAGAATTCCAATTACAGGAAAATGTTACAATTAAATATAATGTACAGTGAATTTTAAAGAAATAAGAATTAGTTCTAAAACAAAATTACAGATATTAAAATAAACTAAATGAAGAACATTGTAAATTTCTAACTTAGGCACAATTATTAATTCCATGTGATATAAACTAGAGACACTGCACCTAACAAATACAACGAAAATAATCACAATAAAATAAATCAATGTATTAACGTACAAATATGTTACACAGTTTGCTTTTAAACAATTTAATTTATCGCCAAATATATCAGTACTATGTCGGATATTATTGTATAATCGTACCATTGTTGTCAATGGAAAATTTAAATGAAATGTATTTCGACTTCTTACAGACTGAAATATTTGAAGGTTTCTACATCTAACGTAGGACACATTTATGTTAATTAAAAATAAATATCAACATCCTCCCCTCACAATTCATAAATTAATTTGTAAGTGCAGGTCTATAGCCCAGACGGACTAACACTATTTATTTGTTTTCATATTTATTGTTATTTTTATTATGTATCATGTTTTGTCCAAATAAAGATTATTGTATATATAGATCGTCATAGGTCACTAATTCATCTGGATAATAAGAGAATTTTTTAAAGTACGCATATCTTAAAAATCTTCTTTGCACTTTTTTAATTAAGTCTGTACATTGATGAGATAATGGCGACCAAATGAGTGATCCATATTCCAATTTACTACGCACGTTCGCAAAATATAATTGTAATATTACAATTGTAATGGTAAAGTTCTGACAATTACGCCTAATGAAACCAAGTAATTTGTGACTCTCCGAACAAATTGCCTTTATGTGATTCCTAAAGGTTAAATTGCTATAAAATATCACACCTAGATCTTTAATTTCGGAGCATTGTTTTAAGGGCATATCATTTAATATATAGTTGTAATTAAGGCGAGATCAATTACGTGTAAAAGATATGTTTACATTTATTTGAGCAATCCTGTTGAGATAAAAATTTTCTGAATAATTTAACATCATGGTAATGTTATTAATAAAACAAATAAAAAGTAGAGGGCCAACATTTGAGCCTTGAGGAACCCCGCTAGAAGCAATATATTCCTGTGACTGGTAAACTAAATACTCAGCATTTTGAATGCGGTTTAACAAATATGAGTTGAACAACTTAATAAGATTTGAGCTTGAAGTTTACTTAAAATAATTTTATGACTTATACAATCAAAAGCTTTTGTAAAGTTAGTTAAAATAACATCAACTTGTTTTTTTTTATCCAGTGCTTTTGATATACAGGGTCCTGCAACAGTGTGTCAAGCTTTCCTAGCGCCTTTCTCGTAAGAGATAGAAAAAAATGTTTCATATAAAAATGTATTGAATTAAAAATCTCTATGCCGTAAAATTATTTTAAAATATACAGGGTGTCCCAATTTTGCGTTATAACAAAAGCAAACATTTTTTTAAATGGAACACCCTATATTTTTTTTCATTTTATAATTTGGATAGTATTTTATAACCTTTTTTTGGTTTTTAATTTCGATATGGCATTTCCGAGTTATTGACGTTTTTCTGAAAAAAATGTAAAAAGCGGAGGTTCACAAAAAAAATTATTCTGATGTTGTATTTAAAATTTAAGAAATTTTCTTTCTCCTATGGTTGGTCATAAGTACTGTTTATGTACCAGTGTTAAAAATTTTCACTTTTGAGGAACCCTGCCTTTGTATCAGACACGCCATTTTCTAAAATTTCAAATTGTCGTAACTCTTTTTTTTTAAATGGAATCATATATTTTTTTTAATTTCATATTATTCTGCATCTAATTTCCTACAAAAAATATTAAGCATACCCTATACCTAAAAGTGATATTTTTCAAGATATAAAAAAAATTATATTTCAAACGGTCCTTGAATACGAATTTGTTTTTGAATAGATAGCCATGACTGAAAAAATGCATCTGTTAATTAAACAATTAGTTTGACATGTAAATGGGAGGTGTGAATTACAAAAAACAAAAGAAGAAAGCCTATCATCAACGAGGAACCAAAAAGACATTGGTGAAGGAACTGGCATAAGCGAGAGGTCAGTACAAAGCATTCTGAAGAAAAATCGATATCAAGCATATCATATTCAGCTACATAAAGAACTGAGTAATACTGATTTTCAATTTCGTTCCGAATTTTGTTTCTGGGGAAGACAGAAAATACAGGAGGATCTTTCGTTTTTCCAATATATTTTATTCACGGATGAGGCGTCATCCCATAACAACGGATCTGTCAATAGGTACAATTTTCACTATTATTTAACTGATAATCCGCATGTTATGAGACAAGTTGATCATCAGCATTGAATGTCTGGGGCGGAATTTTTGGAAACCATGTTCTAGGTCAACATTTCTTCGAGGGCCATCTCAGTAGGTCTATGTATTTGTACTTCTTGCAAATTGAATTACCCGGAACGTTAGCTAATGTACCCTAACTAACAAGAAACAGGGTGTGGATTTAACAAGACGGAGCACCTGCCCAATTTTCACAAGACGTGAGGGCATTTCATTTTTCCCAACCAGTGGATTGGTAGGAATGGACCCACCAAATGACCTGCTAGATCTAAGGATCTAACAAAACCTGAAATTGTTTATAAGGAATCACCAATAGCACTGAATATCATATGCTTGATATCGATTTTTCTTCAGAATGCTTTGTACTGACCTCTCGCTTATGCCAGTTCCTTCACCAATGTCTTTTTGGTTCCTCGTTGATGATAGGCTTTCTTCTTTTGTTTTTTGTAATTCACACCTCCCATTTACATGTCAAACTAATTGTATAATTGGCAGATGCATTTTTTTCAGTCATGGCTATCTATTCAAAAACAAATTCGCATTCAAGGGCCGTTTGAAATATAAATTCTCTTATATCTTGAAAATTATCACTTTTAGGTATAGGGTATGCTTAATATTTTTTGTAGAAAATTAGATGTAGAATAATATAAAATTTAAAAAAATATATGATTCCATTAAAAAAAAAAGAGTTACGACAATTTGAAATTTTAGAAAATGGCGTGTCTGATACAAAGGCAGGGTTCCTCAAAAGTGAAAATTTTTAACACTGGTACATAAACAGTACTTATGACCAACCATAGGAAAAAGAAAATTTCTTAAATTTTAAATACAACATCAGAATAATTTTTTTTGTGAACCTCCGCTTTTTACATTTTTTTCAGAAAAACGTCAATAACTCGGAAATGCCATATCGAAATTAAAAACCAAAAAAAGGTTTAAGTTATAAAATACTATCCAAATTATAAAATGAAAAAATATACAGGTTGTTCCATTTAAAAAAATGTTTGCTTTTGTTATAACGCAAAATTGGGACACCCTGTATATTTTAAAATAATTTTACGGCATAGAAATTTTTAATTCAATAAATTTTTATATGAAACATTTTTTTCTATCTCTTACGAGAAAGGCGCTAGGAAAGCTTGACGCACTGTTGCAGAACCCTGTATATTCTATAAAAAAGGCTAAGTTTGATATCGTCGATTTCCGCTTCATAAAGACATGCTGTTTTGTGGTTATTAAAAGTATTACATGATGTGATGTTACCTAAAAAACAGCTGTATTGTGTAAATCGCGAAAAATTGAGGAAAAATATTTAGCGAAGCCATCAACAATATCCCTGGAATTATTCAACAAGATATCATCATACAATAATGTACTTCGGATTCTTGATTTCATTTTTTTTTTAAAAGGACTAATTATTTTTTGGATCATCTCTAATTGAATTTGCAACTTTACCAATATATGTTTCATAATCTTTAGCCACTATACGGCGTATTTCTTTTCGAATATTGATAAATTTTAGCTTATAGAAGTTGTTTTTATTTCTATGGCAAAGTTTGCGATAATGATTTTTTATTTCAATTAACCTAATGGCAAATTTGCTGAACCAAATGGGGTAATGTTTAATAAGATTAGCGTGTTTTTTTAATTGTAATTGATGTAGTTACTTCTTATTTAAGTAATCCTTAAGAATGAAGTCAATGGTGTTTGTTCTAGGCCCTATTTAGCAGTTGGTGAGATTCCTCAAAGATCTAACCTAACTCCATTACTCTTTTTATTATTTTTATAGCGTCTGTATTATGTTTGCCCTGTAAGGTCTTAATGCATGCGGATGATGATGTCATTGATAATATTACAGATAATACATTTGCCGAAAAGTAATGAATGATGGATTTACTGGAGTTCCTGGAAGTTTCCAAAGGAAAGTGTAATCCGGACGCCCAAATATACAGTGACTTGTCACCGAATGAACCCATGTTATTAATATATAAAGTAAAAATAATTATGGCCAAAAAATGTAACCTTGTAGTACACCATGTTCTATTGGAAGAGCGTCATAAATAGTATTAATAAATATTACGAGTTGAGTTTTCCCCGAAAGGTATAATCTAAGGGTAAATTGTAAAATTAATACATCCGCTGCTACATTCCTGATGAAACATATATATGTGTATAATCTACAAATCCACCACTGTAAATTGTAAAAGTAAACAGCATTTTGTTAGATCTCTGTTTAAAGCAATCTATTTCAACCACGTTCAAAATAGCATCAGTTGTTGATCGATCGATTTTGAAGCCAAAATACTTATTTTGAAATTGATTCGAATTTTTGAAAAAACTCAATTAACTTTAACTTTATCTTTTTTATGCGCTGGAATAACTATAACTATCTTTAATGTATTGGGAAAATATTATTTTGAATACAAAAATTAAATTACTTTATTTCATTTATTAATACTTTACTTTACTTTACTTTAACAATAAATATCTCTACTTTTGTCATTTTAAGACAGAATATATTATTTTGTTGGGATATTTACAGAAACCTTTGAAAAATTTAAATATTTATCTCAGTTGGGAAGGTTCCTGCACATTAAAATTACAAAATCAGTGTCATGTTCGGGTTATATACATATATTCGTCATTTCAGTTTCAATCTTCTTTCGTAGATTTTTCTAAAAAACAATGGGTGCTACAATGAATAGGACTTTGACAATTCTATTTGAAGATTTTTAATCAACAGATCGTGATATTTTGAAAATATGGTTCTATGTAAATCCACTGCCAAATTGCTAATTAACACAAATAATGTGGCATTAGACGATAATATTCGTGAATTAGAATATTGCCTTAATGCCATTTTGAATAATCTCCTGTGGATGTTACTTAATCAGAATCCTATAGTTGTTCTTAAAAAGTTGTTGCGAAATCTTCTTATTTTAGAGTATATCCAATAATTAAGTCAATTCTGCTAGTTTTATTTTTATTTTGTAATCTTCATTTGATATACAATTTAATTTATGTGTTTAATACTACAATTTTCGTATATTTATTTTATAGCAATTTTTGTAATATAGAAGCTAAATTTAATTTGCATTGTAAACTAGCCTAATCTATTAAACATGTTATTAAAACAGTAATAAACGCTTCAATAATCCAGGTCACCATTTAAATGAACATTTTTTACGATACATACGCATACTAATTCCCACTTTTGGAACAAAAGTAAGTGCACAGACACCATCGGGAGGATGAAAAAATAGGGCAGACTTTACGAGGAATGCGAATATTTTGGAATGTCCGGCATTCACATTGATGTGGGGGTTGGCGGAAGGGCAGAGGGGAGGCGTATAATAAAAGCGATGGGAATTTTACATCCGGTGTTTGTGTTGAAAAATAAAACCGCCCTCTTTCCCTACGTGTTCGTTTTTCATTGCAACGACAAATACAAACATCGTGCCCCTTATACCAGCCTTTATAAAAGAAAGTTCAAGGTCAATTGTCTAGATTGTATGGTTTCTATTGTTATTGTTGATTGTATAAACGTTAATTATTATAAAAATATAAATGTAATAAATAGTCTTAAACACATTGTAGAGTTAATTATTTAGAGATAACTATGAATTAAGGCTTAGGTATTAATTCTTGCAATTGCTGATAAATCCACATCCTCCTATAATTCAGCCTTTACGAGTACATTTCACTATAATTGTTATATTTGCATGTAGTGTACCTAATACAAATTTTCAGTCTAATAAATTGCAGCATTAAAAGTAGATATATTAAATAAAGACGTAAACACAATGTCATTTAGTTTAGTCGATGTTATGTTTATATTAAGGAAGACCAGCAGGTTCCATCCATCAATAGAAGAGAAGGGGAATATGTGTATAGTCAGGTCACTCTAAGTTTGAACACCAAGCTACATTTACTCGTTTGGTGTTCTACCTTACAGTGAGCTGAGTGTACACCATGTCATCGTTCGTCGGCAGGGGAGCGCACCTCGGGAACATCAATCTTCATTTGGAATTGATCCACCTGCCCGCCGCTAATGCGTTTCTTAGGCCGCATGTATATGATGCACGTGTCAGAGGAGTTGCGGTGAAATTGGAAGGGAAATTCAATGCATCAAACCGTTTACACCTGAAATATCATTTGTAAAGTGTTGCCATTTAAAAATTCAGCACTGGAATGGAGATAAACGACTTTAAAATAAAACATCGTAATAGAATATTGAAGAGAAAAATATGATTATGTTGAGATTTTTGTAATACATTTTTTTCTGTTTTCCCCACAATCCACATCCTTTCAATTTTATTACCATTTAATCAATTCTTATATACTCAACTCTCTTTATTAAAGACCAGTGAAGCGATCAATCTGATCTATAACATTTTATAATTTCTTGAAGAAAGCTGAATCAAATACAACAACAGTAAGAAACCTTTTATCCTCATAAATCTATATTTTATTTTGTTGCATTTTACATACCCATTTTCTTAACTTTTTCTTGTGAATGTAAATGTAATAGTAAGCATTATATGTCGATATCTAACCAGCTCTATGTTAATGGCCTTAAAGGTTTAACATAAATATTGTAATTTCTATTGTACTCATTGTAATATTATAATCGTTATGTATAATTGTTAAAATGTATGTGTACAATTAAGTACTTTACTTTATAATAACTTATCAATAAGTATATTTGTAGATATGTCATTAAACATATCTACAAATATACTTATTGATTATTGAATATCTATAGCTATTTATTTAAATAAATTTTTAATATATAACATATTAGTATATATAAACAACAACAATGTATCTAAGGTGAATTTATTACATTATTGCAAGTTAATAAATATAGCTGTAATTTTTACAAAAATTTCTTTGTTAACTGTTTAATATATAATTGTTTATATTTCACTTTGTGCTCCTATTCATATGATAGAATCATTTACGTGATTAAAAATAATGACATCGCAGTTTTATTTGGTTATAAGGTTTCTTTAGTTCTTACATAATAAAAATAGAAAAAATGTGGGGATTTATATGACATGTTAGAAAAGATTTGAACATTTCACATGTTTAGAAACGTTGTATTACTCTTTAACGCTTAAGTATGTATTTTGTAAAATGGTTACACATTAACCAGTTACAAATCTTTTGAAGTTGTCTAAAATAAATTTCCTTTAACAACGGAATATAAATTAGGAAAACTCATTTATTGTAACTACAATAATATTTAAAATATATGACATAAGCATTGTATTTCAAGTACTAGAATTATGTCTGATTTATGTACCTTCCCTAATGTAATGAATCGGTCTGTAAATTGTTTTCATTTAATTTTTCTTTTAACAATCATTCCGTGAGCAAGATTAAATAATTAATTAACGTATTATAATATATTTAATAGGAGAAACATATTTTCTTTCTCGATTGGAAGGTTTAGTCAAATATACTTTTCAATGTTTAGTAAATAAGTAACATTTGCTTGCAATATTACTTTATTGATCATTTTTCTATGGTATGCTCGGGGAATTATATTAACCACATATACTAGAGTGAAAATGATGATGATTCTTAACAAAAAATTATTATAAAAGACTTTAAATGGCCAAGGTCATCAAAGTTAAGAAATTTGAACACATTTTTCTAAATATTTTCAATACCGTTAAGTAAATTCCTTGAGCAATTTTTCACTTCGATCGGTCCCAGAAACCATGCTATACAGGATGTTGCTAAAATTATTTGTTTGCTCTGAACTTTTTTGGTTGCTCGTAAATCTACACCTATATAGTCTGTTCGTTGGATCTTTCGTCGTACGTCACAAACTATCGCTTCGAGAAACGACGCAAAAACATTCAGTCTGATAAAGTAAACCAAATGCGTTAGAAAAAGAACGCACCGTAAAACATTCGTCGTTTTTTGAAGCGATAGTTTGTGACGTACGACGAAAGATCCAACGAACAGAGTATATATTGTTCTATATTTTAGTAGAAAATTTATTTTAGAAACTTTTATTACTCTTTGAAAATTTTGATAACAGTGGCAATTTTTGAGTTAAAGGCAAAAGTGTTAGTATCTGATTTCAATCGTAACAAACAAAAACCAAAAATCCTTGGAAAAATCTGAGTCGGCGATGACAATTGAAAAACGAACTGGGCTACCAACTTGCCTATGTGGTTTAAACAAAAAATTTAATTTACTACTTCCCTAGCAAAAACATCGGCATGTTAGGTGGTGATTATAATTGCGTGTCCTGGTGCTCACATTAGAGTGACTTTATCCTTGGTCAATTGGTTCAGAGCTTGTTTATAACTCCAAGAAATTTTTGAATGAAAGCTATACGCTTTGAGGTTCCTAAGGGCAGACTGACTGTCTAAGATCGGACTAATGTGTGCCCCTTTGTAGCTAATTTTTGTACAAACTAAAAGCTATTGTTTCAGCCTGTAAAACTAATAAGCTTTATGCGAGAGAAACCGATTCCCTGTATTTAGGTCCGTATATGCCTTTGCCTGAACCCGCTACCGTTTAATGCATCTGTAAACCAGATTACAGAGTTATGTTTTAGTTTTTTTGATTCGATTTAGGCTGTTTTGAAGGTTGGGTTGATGAGGGCTGTTACTTGTCGAAACTCCATAGTAACACTAGAAATACTGACACAGTATATGGTTTCTGAATGTTTTTTATATTGTACTACAACAATGTTTCACTATACAGTGGTTTCATCAGGTAGATGAAAATATCATATACTGTGTCAGTATTTCTTAAAGTGTTTTGAAGGTTGTCAATAATCACTTCAAAGCGCGATACGAAATCAAATTATGTCGACATCACGTCCGACGATTTTTGTAGGAAGACAAATAGATTCAGAATTTTAAGTGCCAAAAATGTTTTATGACAGTCCAGTCTCGTCATTCTAATTAGTTCTACTTTTCTGATTTCTCGTGCAGAGGAAGTAGGTCTCGTAAAGCTACAGAGAGGGTGGTACCCTCTTGCTGTGGTTATAGTTTCTGATTCACTTCCTATACCTGCGGTAATCTTACGGTTTTTAAGTACGCCCTTGATTCATCTTACTCTTCTAGATGGCCCATTTTTCCACGATTTTAAATGTTGTGTTGTCAAGCGCTCCTTCAATGCTATGAAATGCATTCACATTGGATTTACCAGGTTTATGGATCCATGGACTGCTGCCTATGGGCACTGCTTCTTATATCGTTGTCTATAATTTTCCTCATGACATTATGGAGAAATGGTGTAAGGCAAATTGGACGTTAGTATTTGAACTCATCGGGTGGCTTTTAACCTGCTTAGGGGACAAATATCACCTTAGCCTCTTTCCATTTAAATGGAATATAGCCTAGCTTAAAGCTAGCTTTGTAAGCCGTTCTTTAGTAGGTAAAAATATGCTTCCTTCAGTAACAATAATAATGATGATAATAATAATATTTTTTTAATCCAGAAGAATCAACAAATACAGTCAAAAATGTTGTTTCATTGACGAAAAATTACAAAAAATAATCAGCTATACTATAATATGTATTGCTAAATGAATATATTTCTATTTTAAATTCTAATATCCTTAAGACTAGCAGGGAGTTTTTTATACATTTTTATACAATTATGACTTAGACAACTTTGAAACTGGGCGGTGTCATGCCCTACCTACTGCAAGACTATAACGTGACGTGTATTGTATTCATGTATAGATTGAGGATTGTTTTTTGAGAGCAGATGTTGAGTCTGGGAAGTGCGTCTTTAGCAGCCACTTAAACTTTATTTTAGCCTCTCTGCATAACTCCTATCCGGTTTTTTAATTAGACCAATTCTGTTGGTGTGATCTTAGAACAGAACTTTGTGGGCAGGCAGGTTCCACAAATTCGGGTTGTATCAATAAATCTAATAAAGGCATTACAGTCTGTTTTCTTGTTAAAAGTTTTCCTAACTTGTATATTAAGGCGACAAATCCTTGTTTCACCAGAAGACGTCTCTAAAGGGATGTGTCTTTAGTGAACAACTGGATTCATATGCCTTTAGGATGTTATTTCTGAGCAGAACCGCTGCACTTTCTAATTCTTCTATGATCTTGATGTTGAAGTGAAATTGTTGTTTTCCACACTTTATTTAGGCTCCAGTCTGTAATCCTCGGATTTTTCAACTCTATTGTGTCTTATTGAATGGCTTCTATGTTGAACTCAACCCCAAGAGGGTTCTTCCACAATATGCCAATGTTGAATTGTAATTGCTGTGAAGGCATTAGTTAAAGTAATATCCAACATCTCTTGACTGATTATATTCACAAAGGTAGGTTCGCTACATCTATTAACCCTTTCTTCTACAACAGTGTGACTCTAAAAATTTAGGCTCGTAGAACAAGCGCGACTCGTGCCGTAAGTAAAGTGCGTCTGTGCACTTGCTTCGCGACTGGCACACGCAGTCGGATGAGACAAAGTTGGTCAAAGGCTAAATTATTAGAGGTAACTAATTCAAGAAGTTCCTTAGCCCTATTATTGGTATTCCTTAGCCCTATTATTGGTATACTAAAACCAGCATTTTATTTTATTATTTTTTATTTGTTATTACTTAACCACATTGCATATTAAATTATTACATTACTCATTTCCTCTATATATAACTATGTATTCGCCCTCTAATGACCTACAATAGAAGATCTTTGTAGATCTTCATTTTGCAACTTCAACTTGCATGTTTTAAAGAATTTTAAATAATTTCAGAAGCACGTGATTTTTTTATAAAACCCATAAAGAAGCGCATATATTTTATACCTCTACGATATCTAATATATTTCATATATTATCGGATATCTAGATCATAACGCTTGAAAAGGATATACAATTAATAAGTCGAATAAATAATTATAAGTGTTACTGATAAAGATTTAAATTAAATTGCAATTGGTTTGTTTCAAAATTTTTCTCTATTTACTCGACTAGTTTCGCTTTTTAAGGCATTATCAAGAGTGAGTTACAAAAGAAACTGACAAGTTTATAACCAAGTGTAATTTAATTTAAACCTTTATTAGTAATAGTTCAAAATAATATAATTATAGTGATAAATGAGAAAATCTTTCAATAAATAATTATAACGTTTAATCTTGCTTTCAATTTACATTATTTATATTTTACCATGTATTATTAATTACAATTTGTTGTTTTATTTTGATAATTGGTGTATTTTTTTTGATTATATAACTTTTAATATAATAATAATACACAAATCTATTATATTTTTATATACATATACTGTTTTTCGTAATTTAGTTTTAATTATAAATTTTCTATCATATTATATATTTTCCCTGCAAATAGAATTATAGTTTCTGCTAAGAAATAAATATATTATTATTATAAATATAATCGAAGAACATAATAATATATAATCATTAAGTTTAATTAGTACCTGGACTAGAGTTATAAATTAAATAATCTTGAATATACTTTAATCATCTTTATCAAATTTATAATCTTAATATATGTCACTGAATATAATACAAACACTTTGCAGTTGATGAATATTTCTTGTCCACTACGTGATGGAAGGACGTTTTTGGGGGGTCTAAATTGCGTGTCCCAAGTAATTGTGGTTTTGAATGGAGACAATGGATGAGCTATGGAGGTTCCGTAATACTCTTGTGAATATCCCTTCGTGGCCACATATACTAGAAATTAGTATTTTCTTGTGCGTGTATTAAAAAAGACAAGTTATTTTGTTCAAAAGGATCTTGTCATACACATAATCTTTAGCTTAACTATATAAACATTATTAACATCACATGCAATAGCACAATTCTTATAATAGCAATAAAGTTTTAATATATTAATATATCTTTAAATATTAAATAACTGCATATTATTCCCTGTTAACAATTTTGGAGAAACAAAAATATTCTTAAATTATTACTATTAACGAATTTATATTTGCATATTTTGAAACTGATATTAAAATACCCTTATAAATATGAACTGTTATGCAAGTAATTCTTTATAAGAAAGTGACGCTTCATCGATTTAAAATCCGACTCCTATAATCCGCCGAAATGGGGATTAAATTTCCATTCAATATTTCGTTCCACCAAACAATAAGCGCAAATTTCATATGGCTGCCCTCTTAAAGTTTCCACTTCGGCCAGAAAATAATTAATTCCAAAAGGGAAAAAGTATGAAACATGAGTAAAGTCTAATTTATAAAATGAACCATACTTTTAGAGTTTAATAATTATAATGAAAAATTAAAATCAGCGTACTATTTAGTCCACTGATAAAATACATAAATCAATTATACTGTAATATCAAGAGTCTCGTGAGGAAGGGATACTCTTAGCTTTAGGTTAAATGAAGTTGACTAGTTAAAGATAGCATTTTGAAAGCGTGGCTTAAAAGATGTTTGAAACATAAATTAATACAGTTTTTCACTTGGTTTTACCGCATAGACATTTATTGAATGCGACTATAGTTTCGATCAAAACAAAGTTAAAAGTGTATTTATGTTTAATCAAAATGTACCGACAAGTTGTTTTGAGTTATTTATCTTAACCTTCATCCACCGTAAAGTAAACCGTTAACTAACATAACCTTAGTTTTATTGTAGTATGGTATAAAAACTGTCTGGTCCTTTTTTTATTGATGTCCTTTTATATAGATATCAATTTAATAAGCACGTTTCATGTAATAATTAAACTCATTTAAATCCTTTACTTTACTACTTTACTTCAACATTAGTTTGATTGTGCAAAATTTTCAACGAGATGACTTTCAGGGTTTTTTTAATTTTCCAATTCCAAGAGTAGTTTTGATACGATAGGTCACGAAAAGGTTCTAAATCAGCAATAGAAGGCTTGGCGCCTTCTTTAAAAAGCATTATAGCAAAGTGAACTCAAATTTAAAATTACCTAACGTTACAGTGAACTTAAAAGTTTATTTATAGTTTGAAATAGTTAAAGCTATATAGAGCTTGTAGAAGTTAAATACAATTGTGCGCATCATTTTATAACTTTTATCCCACCAATAAAACAAAAGATTTTACTCTTATTGTAACTAATTGCTTATATTTAGAACCACGTGTCCCTGTGTCAGTATCCACGCATGTCTTAATTGTGTCTGAATACTAGATATTAGGACATTGACATGATTTAAACTGGTTTGGTAATTGACAATAACCAATGTAAACCTAGTTAAAAGTTTCTTTAATAAGCATAGGATCTGAAAGATATTGGATAAACACTGGTTGGATATTATTGATTTTTCGGCTTCTACTTCGTTATACATGTTGAGTATAAATAATAAACACTTTGTAACTTTGTTTGTATAAAAGAATTGTGTTATACAAACAAAGTTACAAAGTGTTTATTATTTATACTGGTTGGATAGTTTAAGTTCTTCTAATATGCGCTTATTTAAATTTATTTTCAGCAAGCTTCCATATTTTGTTGACAAAACAATCTAACCCTTAAAGCGTGTAAACTTTCAAATACTTTAAAGGCTAGCGTATTTTGTCTTTAAATATTGACGAATTTTCTAAAAATAGACTCGCATAATCATACACTAAGAATACGTAATATGTTTAATATACATAATATTCACTTGTATTGTTTTGATCATATTATATAACAAAGGGTTTTACCACTATAAGTGTACTATCTCATGAGTTATGCGTTAGATTTTTTTAATTATCACAGTTACAGTAGATTTATAGGATTTACTCTATGTGTGCGTTCAATGCAATATTCTTATTTTCCCTACAATGAATTGCTTTATTAAAAACCAGTTTTCTAACTTTTAAACTTAGTTTTTAGCAATTCGCAAAAGATACCACAACTGATTTTGACTATGTTGGCGTTGTAGCCTTTCCTTAGATAGTCTTCTACGATTAGCAAAAAATACTCGAACTTGTTTTAACTAAATTAATGTTAAAACTTTTCCTTAGACACCATTTTATGTTTTAGGAGCGATATAGATCACCAATGCCGACTAATTTCCCATAAGTGCAGCAATCGTATAAGTTTTCGGTACAGTTTTGACCCATCTAATGATGTGAAGGTTAATTTCTTTCCTCGCAGCACCCGATTTTCAAAGATTTAAAAGTAAAGTTACCAAAGGCTTCAATATCTTCGAAAATATCAAAAATATCAATTTTTTCAAAATCTATAAGCCTATTGTAATGCTAGATATACTGACCACCATAAGTAAAAGAACACTAAGAATTCGTCGCTTAGTTTTTGTGAAAATTTCAAATATTACGCAAATAATCCACACTAAGAAATAATTAAAATTTCAACAAAAAATTATGGTAACTTTTTGTTAAATTTCAATAATGAGTTGCTCCTCCATGATTTCTGAAGCACTCATCAACTCGCCTAGGCATACTAGAAATCAAATTGTCAATGTCACCCTGAGGAATTGCATCCCAAGCTTTTTAAATTCGCATCCTAATATCAGGTATTCTTTTACTTATGGGGATTAGTATATTTTCCAAGTTGGTAGGAAACTGAATGCCGTTACATAAAGATATCGTTTCTTAAGTCTTTAATTTTGTTTAACCCTTTAGGTGTCAGATCTGCAACTGAGTTGAAAGTTGCAGATCTGAACCTGCTCTTATTCCATTATTACATAACCAAGAATGAAATTGGATTAGATTGTAGCTTACAGTAGTTCAGTAAATGCAATATTTATCTTGTGACTGCAGTTGGATCGTTAACCCCCTCACAGAAAGACATTTTTTTATATTTTATCATTGTCTATTTATAAGTCTTTTCCACTATGATTTAATGATGATTGATGATGATTATTATTGATTAAAATTGAGCTTTTAGGCGATTTAAATCTTGGCGTTCCCAAGACACTTCTCTGGATGTAGATTTTCTTGAGTCCTCAGGTAGGAGTCGCAGTTTTTTTCTAGTTTATATATAAATTGGAGGTTACGACATAAATGGCCAGTTCTTATCCAGAAAGATTCCCTAGAGAAGTGACAGTCCACGTTCCTCGCTAATTTTTCTTTGCAATTGGCAAAAATTACTACAATTGTATTATCTGATTTGATGTTAAAACTATCCCACAGATACAATGTTACAATAGTGTTAAAGGCACCTTGTATAAGAAATAGTATTGTGTATTTTTCTCTTTACTAATAGATATGTTTTTACATTAATATACTTCTAAGCCATATAATAACCACAATTCACTACAACAGGAGCAAGAAGTCTCCAATTTGGACAATGAACACCACTATCGGCCCTATACCTATAGTAATATTTTTGGTGCAGTTTTAATTGATTTCATATTTTCCCGCAGCGCATTTTTCAAAGATTTAAAGGTAGCATTGTTGGAAGCTTCTTTAATAAATAAAATAACTTTAGCAATTTCATAAAATCGTGACACGTTTTGATAATTTAAAATAAAACCAATAATCGCCTCTAAACTTGTACATAGGCTATGTAAAGCATCTAAAAATTATTTTCCAATCTTTATTTAAATTAATGTATGTAAAGTGGTCTTTCTTTAACTTTGTAATAACATTTTCTTCTATTATAAACTTAATGAATTAATAAAATTAATGAATGAAACTGAACCTGAATATAATAATAATAATTTATTGGTCCTATTACATTCTTGAGGTTTTTTCATAGGTCAATACATTTTGGATTGGAGATAAACTTCAATTTCTTAAAAACAAAGCTTTGGTATTAAAAGTACAGACTTAATTATAAAATACAAAATAAGGATAAAATACCAATAAGATCATAAAAATTAAGTTTAAAATTAAATGTAAAATTAAGAGTAACAATAAATAAAACCTCAAAATTCATGCACATATATAATTTAAAATCTATTAGGATTAAATTACCTCACAGACATATAAATTTCAGATTATAATGGCAAATAAAATCATAAATTATTCATTACATTATTAAGATCAGTTGTAAACATAAAATGGGAATAAAAACGTTATATATAAAAAATTGCATATAATCTAAAATTAAGTATATAGGTGAAAATAGCGACACAAAGATAAAAAAAAAGTATACACTATACGATTAAAATCAGGGGCAAAGATAAAATGGTAATAAATAATATCACAGAGAACATACATCTTTTTAATTAAAAGAAAACATGCATATTATTAAATACATATTTACATATTAAAATTCGGTGTTAGACACAAATACTTGCATAGTCGCTCTTCAAAAACGTATCAATATTATAAAATGCTTTCTACAGCAGGTATTTCTTAATGCATCCTTTAAACTGTTCAATTGGAAACTTTTGCAACTTACAAGGTAAATAGTTAAAACGTTTTATGAAGTAGTATCTTGTGCTGGTCTCTGACTTTGTTATTATTTTTCGTCGTGTCATCTCCAAGATAAGCAATATTGGGGTTGTAAACATCAATGTTTTTACAAATATACAGTGACATTCTACGATATAAACTCAGGGCACTGTTAGGATCTTCAGAGATTTGAAAGCTTCTCAACAATCTGCTCTATATGGCAAGCATCTGCAACCATTTTTCTACAAGTTGATTTCTATTTGTAAATAAGCTACAAGCAATCGATTTTCTTCGGATGAAATATTGTAAAGCTTTTTAAAAAGTATTTGATGAAAAACGCAATGCTTTACTTAAATCAAATAAATTACATGTTACAATATCATTATTTTCAAAGGTGAAATTTATAAACTTATTCAGTGCCGTTATTATTGACATAACTTGTCTAAACCTAAATTATGAATCACATAGCATTATGTTGGATTCAAGATATGTAGATACTTGTCTATCATAATAGCCTCAAGAATTTTAGATAATATCGGTAAGATGCATTTAGATCTATTAATATTTAAATAGTTTGCGTCTCCTTTCTTATATATTGGTATGCATTTGACGATTTTCAGGGCATCAGGAAAAATACCTTCCCGAAGGCAACTGTTTATCAAGCTTGTAATTGGACTGATAAGAATATCTATATATAACTGCATTTATATTTAGACCATATGCGTCATTTCAGCATTTTGGTTTTAATTTCATAATGACATCTTTAACGTTGGCACAAATTTAAAATACTGTGTGTTATTCCTCATGTTCTGTGCCATTAATACAATATCATTAGGGTCATTGTTATCTTTCGGCAAAGTATCTATTACAGTTTTTGGTACGGATGGGAAGAAGTTGTTAAAATCATCTTTGATAGCAGTTGTGTCTTTTGTAATTGTCTCTTTCATTAGGCGTTTTAAATTGACTAACTAGTGCCCAAGTGGCTTTATTGGAATTTGTAGCTGTTTGGATGTGATCGTTAGATGCTTTCATTTCGTTTTTAATTTCCAAGCTTGTTTGTTGCCTCAGATGTTCATAATAAAGAATTGATTAAGGTGTATTTAATAATAATAATAATAAACTTTATTCTTCTTTCCAAAACTCAGTACAGGAGTAAACAAAATAAATTCACGTATGAGACAAGTATATATAACATAAAAGAGTTACATATAAATTTATATATAGATATACATACACATAAAATGAAGATATTTGTGAAGTGAAAAAAAAAGAAAAGAGAAATAAAAATATAATATGATCTTAAGCAGTATATATAATTACAAATTTTTCAGACATTAGAGAAGTTGAGTATTAGTATTAATTGTATGTTTAAATCTAGATACACCCAAATATATGAGAGACTTAGAGATCGAATCGTTATATAAATATGATAAGAAAATGATCGTTCAAACAAAGACGTGACATGTTTAGGAGGAGAAATGTATCCTCTTAATCTAGTATTAATATTGTGGACATCATTTCTAAATTTAATTTTATTGTAAATATACATGACTTCATACTATGCACAATTTTGTAATATAAACACTTGGCTTGGGTAATTCTTCTATGCTCCATGTTGCACCAACCAGCATCTATAAGTTTATGAGATTGTGGTGGTAGTAATGTTTGGCTATCGACCCTGTAGTCCTTCTGCCGTGTGATTTGTGTATTTGTGTGTATAAATGAGCTTGTTACTTTATACGATCGCCCCGTCACTCTAAAGCACCATTAATTGTATCCCAATGGTGAATGGTACCGGTCAACCATCCAACTACTGACCCAACCCAATGTTGCTGCACGCACACTGGCGTGTGTTTATGAGATATTTTATCGTATTTACGTCTATGGTATACGTAATGAATCGAAGGCAAGAGTTTTGAACCCTTTGTATGCGTCGGTTAGTATTTTGATCGATTGTTTGATGGGGCAGCGTAAAGTAATTTTAGTTAAAGTTGTTAAGTACGCTCTATGTGGATACAAATTTCTTCAGTTAAGATATGCTGCAGATATGCATTTGTTAATAAAATGGTTATAGCGAAAAGTGTTGTCGATAAAAACACCAAAATTTGAAGATTGATTTTTATATGGAATATTCAATCCGTTTATATGTAGCCTAGGTTGAGTGCCTATAGTAGTAGTAGTAGTAGTGTTAGGCTATCGACCACGTGGTCCTTCCGCCATGTGTCATTTGTGTATTTGTGCGTGTGTAAATGAGCTTGTTACTTTAAAGGATCGCCCCCGTCACTCTAAAGCACCATTAATTGTATCCCAATGGTGAATGGTACCGGTCACCCATCCGACTACTGACCCGAACCAACGTTGCTGCACGTCAGTTCGGGGCCGTAACCGATGCGCCACCACCGGCGTGTGAGTGCCTATATTTTCACAGAATTTATTTTTTCCAAAAATCAAGAAGGCTGACTTACTAGGATTTATATTTAGATCTAACATACAAAACAAGTTAAAAATATTTTTAAGATCAAAATTAATATGTTGGTGATAAAATCAGTTGAAAAAGAATAATATAGCTGAGTATCATCAACATACATATGCCCAATGCAAAATTTAATTTTAATGAAGATTGGTGGCTGAAAGCTAACCAAATCCCACCTATTGATTCACATGTAGTTTAAGTTTATAGTAATTGTATGTTGTAATGTGAATATGTGAATAAATATTATTATTATTATTTAATAGGAGTGATGTATAAACTGAAAACAGAAGTGATCCTAGGATAGACCTTTGCGGAACACGCCCATCAGCAATTATAAAGTCTGACATAAGATTATCTTCTTTTACACACTGCTTCTATCAAGCAAGTAACTACGAATTAATGTGATCGAATGTTCTTCCAATTCAATATATCTAAGTATCAGCTCTAAGTACCATCGTTAACAATATCTAACGCTCTGTGGTAGTCTAATAAAATAAGTACTGTCATTTTTCCTCTATACATAGCAGTTAGTATATCGTCAGTAATGGCGAGCAAGGCTGTTTCGCAGATGTGGCCCGTTCTGAAGCCTGATTGTTGTTTTGAAAATATATTGGGCCTATCAATATAATCCTGAAGTTGGAATGATAGATTTTTTCCATATTTTTCGACACTATTGGCAAAATACTAATAGGGCATAGAAGTTTTAAGTCGGTAGGTTCATTAACTTTCGGGAATGGCTTAACTACAGCATATTTTCATGAGCCTGGAAATGTGGATTCAAAAATACAAGTGTTAATAATATGAACTAAAATAGGTAAAATTATTGGACAACACATGCAAAGCATTGTAATATTGATGCCTTTATACCAACATGACATAGATTTCATATTATTTAGTACTTTAATTACAGTAACCTCATTTATTAACTTAAACCCAAAATGGGCCATTGACGTGTGTCGTGAATTAGTATAGTACTCGAGTGGAGAGTTAATATTATTAGAACTAATTGGAGGTAGGTTAGATAGACTAATTTAATAATTATTGATGTTATTAGGATTTCTTAAAGAATCAGGAATTTGTACCGAGCTTTTCTTCAAATCTAATAGATAACTTCTTGTTTTAGAAAAGCTTCATTGAACGCAACTAAAATTTTATTTGCAATGCAATCCCAAGATTCATTTATATTCAGATTTATCCTGTTGTGCAATAGGTCTTATAATTTTAGGTTTGACTTGGTTATTTACAGTGTATGAAAATTCTACCTACAGTAAAGAATGATTAGATAATTCTACATCTACTATGTTTGTTTTCCCAATGAAATTTACGTTATTTGGGATAATATACATGCAAACATGATGTCTAATGGCTAGTGAAGATAATTTCCGGAAACCATAGCTTTCGAATAAATTATATGCATCATTTGCATTTTTGTCATTGATTAATATTGAGTTTTTCAAATAATTGATTGATGAGGCTGTTGAAAGTTCATCTTCACTTTTATATGAATAAAACTATATAAATACTTTCAAATATATATTGTAAACCGCTACAATTGTTTCCCCACACTGTGGTTTCTTTAGGCTAAAAAACAATTGTAGCGTTTTACAATATATATTTGAAAGTATTTATATAGTTTTATTTATAAAAAAAATTGTGTTTTTCTACCCAATCGGTAATAGTTTCGAGAAAAGCTATCAAATCACCACTTTGTAGTCTGTATATATATATTATTATTTAATTTGCCTTATTTAATATAATTCCAGCATATTCAAATAATAATCCCTTTGATATTTTGTATAAAAATTCCATATTATGGTCATCAATACTTTCTTTCACCATGACCATTGTTCGCGACAATGGTAATATTTGTACTAAGCAAATAAGCCTTGAGTTCTTAAACTCTGTTTCGTACGCATTGAATATTAATATAAATAATATATGCATACAATACATATTGCAAAAAGACTCCTTTTGTTTATTTCCCCTCTGTTTTTGCATAGGGATTTGCAGACGTGGTGTTCTATCTCGTGCTAACGGTATTGAGGGATATTTGATTATTTTTATTTATTTCTATTACTTTAGTCGACCACTTATGCCAGCGCCGACAGACCATATTTTTGCATCCTCGATGAGTACTCGCTCTTTATATGGGACTGACACCTTGAATGAAGAATATTCTTCTGGGCGCCTAGATAATAATTTCTCGCTCTGTAGGACGTGAATATTATTCGATTTCAAATGTGAAATTATTGCGTTCTCGTTAGAAGTTAGGTGAAGCGGGTAAATGTGTAAGTGTCTACTCCTTCAGGACTGAATTTAAATTTTTAGATTCTCCAATAATTCTTCGTGGTTTGTTCTTCTCAACTGTTATCCACAGGCTGGAATTAGGTGTAGTTGACTTACGTAACGTCATAGTCTGGATATTAATTTTTGGCGGTTTTATTGATTTCATATGCCTTCTCGTTGGTTGGGTTTCCTACGTGGTGATACGATTTCAACTTCATGTTTGTTATTGTTGGGAACGGGACTTCTAACCTTCGAGCGGAGAATTTTTGTTTCGGCTTTTATTATTTCCACTTTTTTACTGAGAAGATTATTAGATTAAGTCAGTGTCCATACTAAATTTTCTAGTGGTAAGTATTTGTTGGAGCGCTGTCCCACCCCTCGGACAACCATCGGTCGTCGCTTTCGGGTACGCCCGCACCACCATCTTTATTTTGTAAATAGAAAATAGTTGTAAATTAGTCTTAAACTACCACCAGTGGAACTGCAATTGAACTGCAGTATTATTAACGACGAAACTATCCGATAAGATTAACTGACATCATATCCAGTCCACACAAAACAGTATTCTTCCATTTTAAAATCTAAATCTTTTGGGACTTCTGTGGACGTATCGTCTGAGATTCTGACAGGAACACTCGTCCAGAGCAGGTTTTATTCACTTTCTTCACACACTTATTGTGGTATCAAGTATTAATATAGCTACATATACATAATTATTATGTCCTTTAATTCATATTTTCCTTTGATAATTAATTTACTATGTTTTTTATTTCCGTTCACGGAGTACTCATAAGAACTTCCTGTTATTTATCAAGTTCCACTTTTTGAAGTAGGATTTAGTCTTGCTGCTAGAGTTATGTCACTAATCCATTCACAGTAAGATATCTTATTTATTCTATCAATGCCTATTTGTAAGCCAGTAATCTGTAGTTTAGCACTGCTAAAATCTATATTAGCTTGAGCTTTTAGTGAATTAAGTATTTTTTTATGAATGCAGATTTTCTCGTTTCTTCAATTAAGAGGAGCAACTTTTTCCATTTCCTGCATAAATTGGAGGTTAAGGTAGAAATCATTGGTTTTCACCAAATAAACATTCTTTATAAAGGTATTAAGGTCTCTTAACAACGCGTACATTTTTAATTAACCCTTTGAAGGCATCAACATTAATCAGATATAAGTTTATTTGACTTAAGATTTAAGACTACAGTTTTGATTCATCAAAGATTAAATATTAGCATTATCGGAGACGATTTCAACATTAATAAAAATAACTTAATTAACTTTTCTTCTCTTATGTAATTTTTCTCTAGTAATCAATTCTACTATTTGCTTTTCCTAGTTGGTAGTATCATATTTTTATTTAAAAAAATGCAGTTTTTTGTAACCTACTAATTTTAACTGTTTTATAAAAATAAATTATTGTTTCTCCGTCAACAATAGCTACGACTGGTTTCTACCCATTTTGGGTATCATCAGCGCAGAGCAGATTAATTTTTTTGTAAGAGGAGAGCAAATTCTGCATGAACACCCTTAAGATAATGTTGGACTCTTACCGACTAAAACCTCTCATCCGCGATCGCTGTTTTGACTTGGACCTAAGGGTATTTTCTAGGCGGGACTTGGACGTCCGGTCATCCTATGTGGCGCTCTCCTCGAAAGAAGCAACGTCACCGGTCGGATTACGGTGGCTCTAGGGAGAGCAGTTGAAAACAGGGAAACGGAAGTTTATAATGCTCCAACTCTTCGTTAAGGACAAATACACTATTGATGTGACATCTATAGTTTAAACGTTGCACTGATATTCTTAATTGAGTAGATAAACCACCACCATTAAAGAACTATCAACTGAACTGCGCTGACTAGACATAAAAGAGATCGCTATTTTAAACAGGGAAATAATATTTTAATATTTACCTTTTTATTGCTAAATAGGCAAATCAGTGCAAAGTTTAGACATTGATATTGTTTGAATGCCTCTGTGTCTATCCTTAATAAGGACATATTTTTAATTAGAGGTTAATTAAACTCTTGGTGTTGTGTCACAATTTTTATATATTTCTCCGAAAAATTGTTTAAGTGAAAATTTTATTCATTGACATATTTTTATATATCCCAACAACTTGCGTTGTACTATTTTGAAAATTATTTTTATTAATGAGTGCTAAAATTTCCAAGAAAGGCAAAATTTCCTACTAAAATCTATATCGTGACTGGATGTGACATATGATTTCTCATTACACAGGTAGCTTATATTTATTTACCTATTATGTCTGTTTATACACTAAACTCTATTGATTTTCCTTTGTCGGCGATGAATAATTAATTATGTGGAATGCACGAGTAATATTTGGTTGTAACGCGTAATTTTCAATATGCCCACATCGAGGACTTCCCGCAAATCTGTCCTGATTAAACCAAATTTTAATTACGATTAGAGTGTATGATAAATGCAACGTATATGTATAAATGTTCCAAAATATTTAAATTCTTCTTCCTTTATAATATACAAAACCGTGCCGATTTCATTCTACCAATACTAACAAAATATTCTATCTATCAATTCCCTCGCATTCTCTTCTCTGCGTACATAAAACATTTTCGCAAGTACGACGTTTAGGGTAAGCATATTCTTTCGAATGAAATTTAAGAAAAGTCTGTATTATCACCACCCTCAAAATATGTTGAGGTGGAATAGAAGAATCTATCCAATAACGCGCGTGATGCGAAATATAATATTTGCACTTAGAAACTAAATTCGAACTAATAATAATAAATAAACACATAAAGGGTCGAGAGAATATTCCTATCCATTAAATCTATATCCGGCTTAAAATATTTGCCTACGCATGAGAACTGGCGGTGGTTATATCCGGTTCCGGTGAATTTCGATATTACGTGAATTTGCGGTTAATAAGTTACAATCCCGCCGGCGATAGATTTTAATACTCCCCGTGGCTGCTCGTTAAATTCCCTAATTAAATCTACTCTAATGAGTGAAAATAATAGAGATCCGATACGCGCAGAGTTAGACAGAGAGATGAGAAAAGGGGATCGACATATATATATATTAGCCTTTCCTGTCACTATTAGGGAGCTATTAATGTATTTAATAACTTCATATGCCAAAAGGATGCTTATAGTATATAAAAATAAAGTTCAATTAGTATGAGTTGATAGTACGTCTGATAAATATGCTTACTAATTTTTCAATGATAAGACTAGTAACAATCATTTGGTTTGTGATACATTTCTTAATAATAAAGAAAATAAAATTTTAGTTACAACTCCAAAAAAAAATTCATTAAAAAAAAGCGTCTAATAAAGAGTACAATGTTTCTCTATCGACTCGACTAGTTTCACTTTTTAATGCATTATGAAGAGTATGTTAAATAACTCGACAGTTTCTTTTGATAATGCATTAAAAATCGAAACTAGTCGAGTAAATAGAGAAAAAGCAAACAAAACAAACAAACAAAAGTGTAATTTAATTTAATCCTTCATCAAAAATATCGTTTCGTGTTCAAATATTATAAATTTTACGTTTACATAATTAAATCCTTTACAATCTTTTGATTAAAAAATTAAATCGACTGCATTTCCAGTTGAACGTGAAAAGGTCTCTTTCACTTCTCTACATGTCGATAGTCGTATTTGCGACAAGCCACCTCCACGAACCTGCCGAGAGTAACTGAATTGCTCTTTACTGTATCAATTTTAGAATTCTTGTCAATTAACCACACGTTTCAGTGGATGACTTTGTAATTAATATCGACATTTCGCGCAATTACATTTTCTAAATTCGGATCGTGCAGGTATCGATTTACACATTTAAAGAACAACCATATACGCTAATATATTATTTACAACTAAAGTCAAGGGTTAATTTAAAGGAATTGAACGTAATTAGTGAATTGTTGATATTATATCGATGTAACAGACCAAGGTTATATTGCTACTATTTTTATTGCTTAGTTTTGATTTTTCATAAAAATAAATTGAATAAAAAGAACATGAAAATACAAATAGTCTACAAACAAGTGCTACAATAGTTAAACGGGCGAGGGATATTACAATAACATAGCATTAATAATATTAATTTCGAATCAGACTGAACGATTTTTATAATGAATACATGTGAATTTCCTTAAGGTCAAAAAATAAAGTTTTTCAATTACACGCAAACATTATACGAACATTATAAAATTTATAACACATATTTGATTTTTTGTTGACTTTTCTGACATGAAATTACACGTCAAAATAAAATTGCGAGTGTGTTGAAATTTACGCAAAATAATGGTCAGTAGTAATAGTGAGAGTAGTGTTGTTAAAAAAATCAAACCCTACGGTAAGTGTTCCATCATATAGATGATCTCCAAGAACATTTCATAACTGTATCAATATCACGTATATTTTGAATAAACAAAAATTTGTTCAAGGTGAATAACTCGCCTTTGGCTCATGCAGCGAATTTCATACTCGTGGGCAATGAGTATTATTATATGCTCATTATACAATATTCTATTACATTAAAAAGAGTAGAAGTCGATTGATCAGTAGAAAAAATAGTATTTTATCTCCGCTATAATAATACACTAATAATGATAATGTAATTAAAACTTCAAAACTTAGTAGAAGTAATCTACTGCAACATTTAGATCATTTATCTGAGACAACATTAACCAGTCAACGTTGGAAAGGGCTTTATAAAAATAAAATCAACCTTTTTAAAATTGTAAGACATATTTTGAGACAAAAAAACCGGCTGAACCACTTTGGTTAAAATTTCATCTATAGTAACACAAAATAAGGGTGGTAAAAATCTTCTTTTACTAATGATATATCATATTCTTCGACCGGTACAAGTAAATTATCGTTGTTAATAACCAAATCAAGCATTTTACCATATTTGTTTCTAATTGAGTTATATTGAATGCTACAACTTGATATTAGAAAATTATTGAAAGCATAAACCTTACCATTAGGAGTATTAGATTCCGAAATGTTAGAAATATTACTTACAACTATATAATTTTGGTGAAGCAATAAAATATTCAGCGCTGAGAGAAAAAGTTCAAATTCATCACAATTAATCTCGGGTGGACTATAAACTACACCAATTAAGCAAGTTCTATGATTAAAATAACATCTACTTAATACTATGTCAATTAAAGGTACAAGATGTATAATATAACATATAAAATAACATCTACTTAATACTATGTCAATTAAAGGTACAAGATGTATAATATTGGAAGTATCAATGAATTACTGTTTGATTAAAATAGATATAGCACACAAACACCACAAACTTTGGACCGATTCATAAGAGAGAATTTACGATCACATCGTTCAACATTATAATATTGTGGAAGCAATTCCCCACTAAATATAGAGTCGTTTAACCATGTTTCGGTTAACAATAAAATATCAAGTTAGACGAATTAATATATACATCTTTAAGTTTATAATTTATACCTCTGACCTTTTTACTATTACTTAGTTTTTTGTTGATATTATTATGGGATTCCATTTTTATAAATAATTTTTAAATTAGATTCACCATTATTTGTACGATTAATTAATTCATTCTTTACTACCTTATAAACACCATTTTGCTTCTTAGTTTTATCATACGATAGCCTAATTACAAAACATTTCTCATTTGATTTGATATTCGAAAATATTTTTATTATTTTGTGAACATCATCAGCTGAAACCAAGAATAATTTATTAGGTCTTGCTCGACAATTCTTTGGACTATCAAATTTTCCTAATCCTTCTAAGATTTTCAGTGGGCATTTTTCAATCACACAAAAATTGATTTTAAAGTTATTACCTAAATTATATTGCTCTTGCTTAGACATGCCTCCTTGGGACCAAATATAACATACATTTTAAGAGCACTTAGATCGTTATAAAAGCTCCCGACTGATCTCTTCATTAGATATAAAATGACTTTCAGAAGGTTCCTGTTTAGCAGCAGTATTATCAGCCTGTAATTTTCGGATATCCTCCTGCAAGCTAAATATCATGGAAATCAATTTAGGAATTTGATTAAGACCTTGTTCAGAATTCAGGCAAATATATTTTAATAATTTAAAAATACGAAAATATTTCGTGAATCTACAACAATGAGTCTTACTTCTCTGGCTAATACCTCGACAGATTTAATGATGCATAAGTAATTTGTTACAAATAGTACAACTATCAAAGCAACACTAATTTGAATTATTTCTATTGAATAAACTAATAAGTGATAAAATATAAAAACATGTATTTTAGACTGTTTGAAAGTGAATATAATATGAAAAGGTATGAACAAAATTTAATTTAGGCTGATTTCATTAAATTAATCTAGCAAAAGCAATTAAATAATCAAGAATTCAAGTTTATAATCATCTGCAGACACGTGTTTCGATCTTTCGATCCCTTCAGTACAGCTTTATTATAAAATTGACTCTAAATACAAATAAAAACATTTACTGAAATAAATATAATGAAATATAAATAACTTACTCAGGCATGTACGCCAACTGACAAAATAATGAAATATAATCGACTAAAGGTCTGAATTTATATCTGAGATAGATTATTGAATTCTAAAGAAATAATTACGTTCGGGATTTAAAAAAATATATATACATAATACAATACAGTTAAAGTAAGAAGTGCTAACTACCGAACATGCTATAAAGATGCGAATTTGCTCGACAAACATTCCCCCAAACTATAATAAGCTACTATTCAGATAACAAAACTGTTATATTTTCAAATTGGTTTTATTGTAAACACTACATATGTTTCGCCACACCTGAAGAAGCCACAATGTGGCGAAACATATGTAGTGTTTACAATAAAACCAATTTGAAAATCTAACAGTTTTGTTATCTAAATAGTGAATATGGATTTTCAACACTTAAGTGCCTCAACAATCAATCAATTATAATAAGCTAATTTTTAAAAGTAAGACTTTAAGGTATTTCAAAATTTATTCCATTTTATGAGTTAGTTAGGCGTAAGTAATTTGGATAAAAGAGACTACTGGACCGTGTTAATAACATTCAGAGTGAGTTCTATACAATTCAAGTGTGTTTTTGTAATATATGTATATATATTACATAATTTTTTAGTGGTTAAAACATAGTAAGTGCGTTAGTTAAGTGTTTATCAACAAGTAAGATATTCTAATCCATATAAAAATGAAACGTTTAATGGAATGAAAGAATTTTGACAATCATCCATATACGGAATAGAATTGGCTATTCTTATAGCACGTGGTTACAAGCCAAATCGTTTGCTCATGGAACTCGAATAACACCTTATTGCAGACTATCTCTTCTTTTTATTCCTTGATAATTTTTATTTATTATACATAGCTTAAAACTTAATTCACTTCCTGTGTATCACTTATATGTAATATCCGTGGTCTATTCTGTGTAGTGATAATTAATAATTTATCGGTCCCTGAACGTAAAGCGGGTCTGGTCTTATCTCTTTAGTTTTCATGTTTATATGATCATCAAATTTATCTATATATAATAATAATTTTATCATATTTTATTATTAAAAATCTACAAATAGTACCTAACAAAATAATTAGTCCAACAGTGGCATCACTCAAATGTGTAAATTGTTGTTTATGGCATCGTGCGTCATGTATTCAAATACCGGAGGATCAAATCAATAGCTATCTTGATGCAGCAAAAACTGGTAATGGAGAATATTGGTCTTGTTTATCATGTGAATTTATTTCTAATACCAATTTAAATACAAGTTTCAATATTGAGCATACAATTGAGAGATCAATTACCTCTATACTACATTCACAACTTACTGAATTTAAAATCGACTTTCTGAATTCATTTCACGTTGAAATAAATAAAATAAATGAACAAATTAAGTTACTTAAAGAAGAAAATTCTGAATTACGTAAGAAAATTGAACAACTGAAAAATCAGAAATGTACTAACAGCTCAACTCAAATGTAAAAGAAGAAATGGAAGATCGAGTCAATCGTGCAAAAAATGTAATTGTATATAATTTAAAAGAGTCTGAAAGTACTGTTATAAGCAATAGAATTGAAGTAGTATGTAGTATTTTGTCGTCTTGTGGCTTACAATTAAAACCCTTAAAGTAATTAGATTGAACAAAAATTGAACCAATCATAGACTAACAAAAATTATATTTGAGGATAAATCATGTGCATTACAAGTTCTCAAATAAAATAAAGAACATATACCAACAAATATAAAAATGAAGACGGACTTAACCAAAGCGCAACAGTCCCATATAAATGATTTACGTGAGGAACTAGAACTACGTAAAAACAGTGAAGAAAATTTAACAATTCGAGACATTCATGGATTTCCTAAAATAGTAAATGTAAGCAGCACAACATCAAAAAACGTAAAAACATAAATATTTATTATCAGAACATTGGAGGAATGAATACAAAAATTAATACTTTTACAAGCAACGTATTATTAAATGATTACGACTTATTTATTATTTCTAAAACATGGTTAAGTGACAACATATCAAATAACGAATTTCGGCTAACAAAATATGATATTTTCAGGATGGACCGCTCCGCACTAACAAGTGCAAAAAAATCTGGAGGTAGTATAATGATTAGGGTCAAGAAATTTCTTCAAGCCATTCCTATACCCAATAATTCTAAGGATGTTGAACAATTTTTATTAAATTCAAAATCCAACGGAATTACTTAGTGGGTGGCGTTTACTTATCTCCCGGAGGTCTTATGGAAAAGAATGAATCATATTGCGCTACTATTGAGCAGATTATTGAAAATCGTTCTGTTGACAAGATATTAATCTGTGGCGACTACAACCTTCCATTAGATAAATGGGCCAATGATGAATTTGGGGTTACTACATTGGGATACTCAAGTGAAAAGGCAAAAATTGTGACAGATACAGCTGGTTTTCTGAATCTACCTCAACTAGTTTGTTGTCCTAATGGGCAAGGAGTTTATTTGGATCTGATATTTGGATACAAGGACTATATACAGGTCACCATAGCGGAAGTTTTACTGGATAAAAACTTACATTATTATACTTACTTACTCCATCGGGCTTTTGTGTAATAATTTCTGTGATAATCTAACAGCAAAAATTATTCGCTATGACTTCAACAATCCAGACTATTGTGCCATTAATTATTGCATCGTTTCTTTTGCCTGGTATAGCTTAATATCTGCGTGTTCGTGTATAACTGAGGCTGTTCATGCTTTTTATGATATAATTCAGGAGACAGTGGTTTCTTATATTTCAATGAAAATCGTAGACGAAAACAATGATCCAAAATGGTTCAATGCTCAACTCGTTAACCTTGTGAACCAAAAGAACCAAGCGCATTACTTTACAAGCAATCCAAAGAACAGGCAAATTACATTTACTTTCAAGAACTTCGGATCAGATGTAATCAACTTAGTAATGATTTGTATAAGCAATACATTACCAGATTGGAATTAAACATAAAGCATAAGCCGAAAGTATTTTGGAAATTTGCTAATGTTTTAAAACAGAAAAATGGTTATCCAACAGAAATACGCTTAAATAACAATATCATGTATAACTTACAGTAATGTGTTGATCTCTTTGCGGATCACTTTTCTATGGTCTATTGTGATAAGTGTGTATACCTCCAGCATGTAATGTTAAATCTCAGGTCAATTCTTCTTTTACTTTTAATATTGCTTTTGCTTCATTTTTTAAAGAAATTCAAGAATTAGATCCCACATTATCCTACGGTCCCGATGGATTACCTAACGTATTTTTAAAGGACTATATTTACACTCTTACATATCCTATTACGTATTTATTTCAAAAGTCTATTATCGAGCGCGATGTATCCGGCTGTTGGAAAAATAGTTTTGTAACACCTATTCATAAGAAAGGCGCTCGTAGTGATGTTTCGAACTATAGAGGTGTTTGCATACAATCAACAATTCCGAAATTATTAGATAAAACTAATTCTCAATATGGATATGTAAAAATATAATTACTGAAGAACAGCATGAATTTTTCAGTGGCAAATCAACAGCTACTAATTTAGTTCTTTTTCATAGATACCTACTACTAGTTATGAAAAATCAAAGTCAAGTTGATGCGATATTCACTGACTTTAAGAAGGCCTTTGACAGAGTCTCCCATTCTGTTTTAATTTACAAATTTCGGAACTTAGAATTAAATAATTCTATAGTTTATTGGATCAGTAGTTTTATCACTAATAGAACCCAGCAAGTTAGCATAAGTAATTACACTTCCAAGATAATTAAGGTAACCTCGGGGTGCCTCAGGGGTCACACTTGGGTCCGATTTTATTCTTGCCATTTATAAATGATATTATAAGTTGTTTCCATCATTGCAAAGTGTTAATGTACCCTGATGACTTAAAACGACCCCTTAATGATTCAAAATGATTTAAATCGTCTTGCAGAGTGGTGTTTTAAAAATAGGCTGTATTTGAATATTCATAAATGTAAAGTAATCTCTTTTCCACGTGACGAGAAATATATTTATGGCAATATAAATCAGATTCTAAGGTGGTACATAGAGTGTCGGAGATTGATGACCTGGGAGTAACATTTGACACGAAGCTAACATTTGAACTACATATTAATAATCTTGTCAATACGTGCTTAAAATTGCTGGGCTATGTGTCCAGAATAGGAAAAGGTTTGTCTGTGGATTCAATGAAAATATTATACTGTTCGTGTGGTTTGGTTTCCGCACCAAATCTATGTAATTAAACAATTGGACAAAGTTCAAAACAAATTCTTGAGGATTGTTGCTTATATAAATCAGATTCCAATAGAATCATTGAGTTACAGCAACTTAAGAGTATCACTTAATGTGCAATCTTTAGTTTTTAGACGCCTTAGTCACCTACAAGGCGTTTTAATTTTATTTTATTTTTAAAATTGTTAATAACTTTACACTGAATTAAGAAATTTTCTATGTTTTAACCACAAATAATTATTGTAAAAATATTATATAACGTGTAGGCACAATTATATAAATCTAAACATACTACAAAAATAACTATGTTGGATAATAAAATTGAATTTTTCCGGAAAATTGTTTTTTTTTCTTCAAAACAATACAAACATGTTTGCCTCTTTGTTATGTATTCTTCTATTACTTCAGTATCAAACTTAAATCATCTACAAAGCTCCAGTCAGTAATTTCTAAAACAGGAAATAACTCAAAGCCCTGTTCATTGTTCGGTCTATTCGTACGTAAAATAGTTTGTTTTTACAGGTAAACATATTTTAGTCCGATCATGTGGGTATGATCAGAAGAATAAAAATCGATGAGAGTTGTGATAAAGCTTTTTGAATCAATGCTTGTGAATGTGCTATCTAGACGATTATATAACCTTGTATTAAATTCTAATGTTTTTAATAAGTCACAAAATGAAAAAGCTCGGTAATCATTTAATATTAAATATAATCAGAAACTCAATGAAGTTCCCGTACGGAGAACTATAAATCGTAATAATATACATTTTAGGATCAAGGAGATGTATTGCAGCTATTTCACAACCCTCTTTAAATAGTGCATTTAGATTGTCTAATATTCTAAATGTTTGAGTGGGTTTAGTTAATTGTACTACGCCACCATGTAATGAACTTAGTACCCGAGAAATGTGCAGATACTTAATTCAAGAGTTTCAGTTTCATATGCTAAGGCAATGAACGTCGAATATATTATCGCGTTCATGCTTAAATGAATGAATTTCTTCTAATAAAAATATTTTAATTTCATTTCATTAATTGTAAAATAGTAAATTTACAACACATTTTGTTTTGAGGTTTAAAGCTGGTTATTTATTATCCGATTTTTTCCAAGTTCTTTGAAAATTGTAATGCTCACAATAACACCTTCTGGATTTTTCAGGATTTGCAAAGATTTTATCATTCCCGTTAATTATACATGTTCCTGTATATTAGGTATTATTTATTTTATCCAACATGCTTACAAAACGTATCTAATATAAAGTAAAATAAAGTACTATGATGGCTACATCACCATAAATTAAATTAATTTATTTGCGCCAATATTTCGCAGTGACATGTCAGGTAAAAGATAGGGGTGCTTAATTATTTTATTTGAATCTATAAGTGCAATGTTTTGTTTATTTAGAAAAAATTTCGCTGCGCTAAATAGGCATTTATTAATAACATCTGTAAACTTAGTAATAACTGGACGGTTAACATTTCTGTTAACGCTTACTAGCACTATATTGGTTATAAAATTGTCTAAAAATTGACTGGAGATCCTTCCAACACTAGCAGCAACCTCGTACCCTGCCATAATTACGACATAATTCATTCTGGTGTAATCCTTGGTTACTGTTGCCATATCTTCAACCACTTGATGAAACTTTGCATTAGGCTTAAATATTATTTCTATCTTAAACTGTCCCGATAAATATCTTGTAAATACTCTACTTAAATTACGTCCCACGCCATCTGCCAAAATCAAGACATTCTTCTCCTAATTTTCTTCTTCTAATTTTTGGTTGTGTTGTAGAATTATTATTTATTATTAAGTCACTTTCAATATTTTCTGTTTGATCTTCTACAGTTGATGTGTTATTAATGCGTATATTATCGGCGAAACTAATCTGTTTGTCTAAATTACTGGCATTATTTATAACTAAATTACTTCCCATTCCTTCTATATTATTATTAGTGTTTCCTGTCTCGTTATCGGTGGGAGTAGTTTGCTCCTCAAAATTTATGCTAGAGATTTTATTATGCGCATTAGTTGTATTATTATTTAATTTTTTTATTTGTGCAACTTTTATTGTTTATATATAAAAAAATTTCATCTATGTAATTTGTACGTTTAAAAAGTGGACCTGATATTTTAAGTAATTCAGACAATTCTTAATTTAAAATATTGCCTTTCCTTTTTTCGAATGTCTTGCGATTGTTTTATCTATTAACGTATTATCCGTTTCGATAAAACTAGAATTAACGGCGGATTTTAATTTATGGACTAACTGGTGTTTGTTTCCTGTTATTGTTAATACCCGTTTTTTTGAGTTCCAATTTTAAATCTTTTATTGTTAATTTGTTGATATCAGTTTTGAGTTTATCCCTGTAGTTTTGCTTCACGGACGGCGTTGAATTGAGAGACTTAGCACTGGTTTATATTTTATATCGAAGAATCACTTATAATAACTTCTTATTTCTAACTTTGAATTTTGATTGTTTCTCACCAAACTACACTAAATATTGTCACTTATGATTACGTCACTTCTTAACAGTAGAAGTTGTCTAATAAGATAATAAAACACCAATTATTGTCTCTGTATTTTACGTACACGTGCGCGTTCGATCGATCCGATTCACGAAAGTGAATATCTATATCTTACTATTAAGCAGAAATTAGTCTTCCAAATTCAAAAAAAATATTATTAAGTTTAATTTAAACAATTGAAGGTTTTATTCGATTTGGTGGAAAATTATAATTGTTGATTATCATAATATAATACACCATTTCAATTATAATACAATCATTGCTTTTAAGTGTAAATCCGTTGATTCAAATATTATATAGATGCCTAAACTTATAGGGGAATGTCAATCACTAAAAGATGCCGAGAAACAGATGGCGTATGAGTAGACTCACTACTCATACTGCAGTTTTCTGAAGCTTTGGACAGTTTTCTATAGTATTGAATTATACGTATAGTAATCCGCTTTGATACTCAGGAGTTTGTACGCCCCGCGTGCCACGTAATTCCCTTGAAATTTTTGGCAACCGGATGTTGCAATACGTATAATATAATTCAATATCATAGAAAACTGCCCAAAGCTACGGAAAATTGCAGTATCTATACAATATTTTAATCAACGATAAAACCTTGTAGAAGAACGCTGAATCAATTGAAAAGAAAACTGTAAAATCCAGCCCAAGAGAGTCCAGTTATCTGAAATGAGATGACGTAAAATCAAATACTATTAATACAGAATTCTTTAATAGTAAGTAGTAGTAGGTCAAAAACAATAGCTAGAAAGATTTTAATTAACAGGCAAAGCAGAAGTAGTATCAAGAAGAGAGCAAGAAAATTCAAATATTTCAATTAGTCAAAATAAACAGTTAACCTAGAAAATCGATAGTGCACTTTAGTGGCACAGCTGAAGATATGGATTTACCTATAAGTAATGATATAATAATAATAACTCAGTCGTGTGCTCCGGCTAAAAAGTGTTGCAAGTGCAATAATATTCCTGTAACCGGCTTTAAATGCATAAAGTGCGACGGTATGCTGAATCGTGGATGTATAACGTACTTTCCTGACATTGTAAAAATTGACGATATGCATATAATTTGCTGTGAAAATAATTATACTGCAATCTACAAACACGTCATCGATTTAAATCATTTGGACAATAAATTGCCATCTATTAACAACACTATGAAAAGACAAAGACTGCAGCAATTAAAAGTTCTTGACCAAGATCTTCGCATCAAGGTAAAAAAGATGATTAATTAAATCGATCACTAACCTCACCTTGCGGAGAAGATGATAGTGTAAAGAACAATACAAACCATTCAAATATGAATAAACGAAAAACTGAAATATTACTAATGGGTTATTGGCCCCTCCGATTATTATTGCTAAAAATACGGAAACAAAATAGGACAACGCCAGTAATTTAATTACTCCCGCAAATAGACGCAACAACGCTGTTGTTATGGGTATGGGGAATACAACTGCAATTAAATATCCTAAGAAGTTTGCGCATCTTCATGTATATAAACTTGATTGCCAAACAACAGTTTGAAATTGATCATCGGCAATATTTTAATTCTGCCTGGAATTAACTTATTCTCGTCGCGGCGTTTCACTAGGAAAGACGCACGTAAGTTTTGACATAACTGCACTGAACTCCTGTATCTTCTAAGAAGTCCAGGAGTTTCTGCCAGGGGATATTCCTTAGCTGTTCTACAGGTATGCTTCGCAAGTGCACAGTAGGTGTTGGGGAGTTTCCTCTTCTTCCAGACACCCACGGCATTTTCTCAATGCCCATCCTATGTTTGTGCTTGTTCAGGTCACAGTGTCCAGTGACTAGTCCTGTGATTTTTCTTAGTTTCAATCTGCTCAGTCTAGACAGCTTCAACAAGCTGTCAGGTACCGGACCATCTAGGAAGAGTCTCGTATGCCTCATTCCATTTTGGTTTTGCCATGCCTTTTTGTGCTCCTCTGCTAACTTGCGTCGGATTATTTCCTTTCTGGTTTCATGGGGTATACCGAAAGCGGGTTCAGGTCCTATGAATTCACCTGCTGCTCCTTGTTTAGCCAGCAAGTCGCCCCCCAAGTGTCCAATAATTCTTTGGTTGCCGGTCTTGATGGCCCCATATTTAAAGTATGTCCATTTATGTGCATCCTATAGGCTGCCTGTCTAGCTTCCATCATTACAAATAAATGTAGTGGTGGTAGCGATAATATGTGTTCCATGGCTGCCGTGGGCGTTGTCCTCATTGCCCCAGTGATTAGCAGACACGCCTGTCTTTGCACTCTTTCGAGTTTTACTGCTGCACTTTTGGTTTGGGTCTTTTCTCCCCAAACGAGCGCTGCGTATGTCACTATAGGTCTTATGACCACAATGTATAGCCATTTGGTCATACTGGGTCTCAGTCCCCATGTGCGTCCTACCATTTTTCGGGTCGCAAAAATGGCCTTTTTGCTGATGCTCTCTAGGTGGAAGTTGAAGTTCAATCTGGTATCAAGTATGACCCCTAAATATTTTACTTCATTTTTGATTGGAATTTCCATATTGTTGACGATGTAGTGGCGAGTCCTTTAAAACTCCTTCCCGTATGTGCCTGTCTACTAGCTTTTTTAGTAGTTTTAAAATAAATGATGACAAGCTGATCGGTCTGTAAGATTTAGCCTGGGCATATGAATCACGCCCTGGCTTAGGTATGAATACCACCTTTACAATCCGCCAGCTGCTTGGGATGTATGAAAGGGCAAGGCTTGCTCTGAGGATATCACATAGTGGTTTCCTCAGCGTTGCAGCCTTTTGTAGAATGACAGGATATATCCTGTCAGGACCTGGTGATTTGAATGGTTTGAACGTGTTAATTCCCACTCAACGTCATCTGGTCTCATTATCATTTTCGCTGTTTCCCATTCCCATTTTGGAGCCCCTACGTTGGGCTCGCTTAGGTCCTCGGAAACAGGATTGTCAAGTATTGCAGAATCCGGGAAGTACGTCTGCAGTAATACTTGCAGAATCTCTTCTACCGAGTCTGTGTACTTTCCATTTTTGGTCTGCAGTGAGCCGATGTTCCCAGCATGATCTTTGCTGAGCGTCTTGAGTAGACGAGAGCTTGTGGGTTCACTTTCTATGTCCCCACAGAATTTTTGCCAAGATTCCCTCTTGGCTTTTTTAATGGCATTGTTATATGCCGTGAGGGCCGTTTTGTACTGCGCCCATTCATCGTTTCTCTTGGCTGTATTAAACAGTCTTCTGGGGCGTGCCTTGGCCCTATCAAGATCCTTGTTCCACCAGGTGACCCTGGTTGAGGTAGGTTTGGTAGTTCTTGGACAGCTTGCTTCAAACGCAGTATTGATAGAGTCTGTGATGCTTTGCACCATGAGCTCTAACTCATGCGTTGTTCTCGCTACTGTTGGACAGTCCCCGATTCGGCTGGCTAGTACCTCTTTGTATAGGCCCCAGTCAGTTCTCCTCGGGTTTCTGTTTTGGATTTCAGATGCTTCTTCTGATTCGATATCGAATCGTATATATCGATGATCTGAGAGTGATGGTTCCTCAAATACATGCCAGTGTTTTACCATTTCACTTGCCTTGCGAGAGGCAAGTGTTATGTCAATTACTTCGCTTCGCACCGCGTTTACGAACGTGGGTACATTTCCAATATTTACTATTTCAATGTCATTCTCTAAGATAAAATCTAATAGTTTCTCACCTCTTGGATTGATGTCCTTGCTCCCCCATATAATGTGGTGCACGTTGGCATCGCATCCAAGGATCAGCGGTATTCCCTTGTGGCTCCCGCTGTGTATCAGCCGCTGAACCTCGTCTGGCGGCGGTGGTCCTGGTTGGTCGTAGGCCGTGTTCCCCTTTCCACTACTTCCAGCCGTGCTGCCACTAGGTCTCTGCAACATACGTCCCATAATGGCATTAAATTCAGTCCATGTTTTGCTGTTATACATGTGCGTGAGTTACACATACGTTCGGCGACAATCAGTCGCCTTCCCTGTATGTTTAACCCCTTTACTATTCCCTTGTGAAGCCATGGCTCTTGTACAAGTGCAATGTCAATATTTTCTCTTAGGATATATGCACTGATCTGTAGTAATTTGAGCATTACTTACCCTTCGGCGATGCGGGCAACGAACTGTCGTCCATTGCTCCCTCTCCGGGCACTGGAATTCCTTCCATTGCTACCTCTTCGGTTTCCTCAGGTCTGCCGACGGTTTTTGCCACCAGCGCCCTGAGGGTGATGGTTGAAAAGCCGAAATGTACCTTCTTCCCTTCGCTCACCTTCCCCCAAGAGACTTTGTCCATCAGTATGATGTACTGAGTTCCCTTGGGGTCCGGTTTTTGGTTAATTACCCTCCAGGTATCGGTGCTTACGTTGTTCTGCACCGATATTCTTTTGAGGAAGGTGGTTGCCTCTATTGGTAGTCCTGGAGCCCACGTTAGTACTCTCCTGGGTTCCGGTAGGTCCTTCAAATCAATGATCTGAAGTTCCTTTTCGTTCCCCAGGAGATTCTTCTCCTTGGCTATGCTCTCGAGCCATGTCCTGGTTGGAAGGTCGGAGCATACTATTCTCAGGAATCCCCCTTTATAGGTGCATTCCTGAAATTTCAGTGAGGCTTGTCCTTTCACCGTAGCATCAATGCTTTGGATTATCGAGGCTTTGATAGCCTCGGCTTCCTCTGCATTTATGCTCGTCTCTGGGTATCCTTTCGGTATTATAGCGAACGCTATTCCCGTCAGTGTGTCACTGAAGGTTCTCTTTGCCGGAGGCCCTTCGCCCCCTTTCGGGGTTTTTGCCGGCCTCTTTTGGAGTCCCGGAGGTGTGCTGTCGCTCGACAGGTTTCGCTTCTGCGTCCCTGACGAGCCGGGTGCTGACGCTGGTGAAGGGCATCGCGGGTGCGACCCCTCCCCTAACGCTTGCTCTCCCTGAGGTAGGTTACACTTAGGCGTCCCTGCCCTCTGGTCGAGTTTCTCTCTCCTCTGGCGTCGTCTGGCCGCCCCCGAACGCTGCTTAGGTCGTTCAGGTTCAGCCGTGGCGGCACCAGGGGAGGTAGGGTTCTCCGAAGAGCCCCCTATGGTAGTTTTTGTTTTTGTATTTTGGTGGTCCATTATTGTTCCCACGAGTACGGAGGAAATAAGTAGTCGCTATGCGCAGTGCCCCGATACGCACAGAAGGCTCAACTACGTTGGGAGGTCGCCCGGTGTTCCAACGGAATCGTTCGTGACACTTAACCCTGTGCCATGCAGCCCTAGACACGATGTCTGTACGCCGTAGCTTGGGGAAGTTGATTCGCGGCAGCTGGTTTAGGCCGGTCATGCGGGGGTGACCCACCTGCCCGACCCTATCCCAGCTACAGGCCGATTTCTCGGTCACGCTCCTATCCACCACCCGGAGACGCGCTCGGCAGCCTCTACCTGCAGCTGTCGGTCGACTCCATTGCTGGTGCCGACCGATTTCCGAGTGTCTGCAGATAGTCATTACATAACACATTTCGAGATGCGGTTAAAAAATGATTACACCACAAAAATGTTACATTGTGCTGAAAATGTTTTAGACATTTAACGATGGTTAACAGTTATATAATTCAATGCCTGGCGGTGCATTAGTACGAAGAGTAGTTATTTTAACTGTTAGCTGGTAACTTTTTACATAAATCATAATATTTGATTATATTTGTATAGACAAAGGTAAATACACAATTGGACTTTTCTTTGATTTAAGTCGTGCCTTTGATACAATTCGTCTAGAATTTGTAATCGAAAAATGGTATAGCATTGGTATTCGAAATCCTATGTTAAACTGGATAATATCATATTTATCGCATCGGAAACTAATTGTTAAAATTGAAGCAAATAAGTCAATCGACTACAATACAAATATAGGGGTACCACAGGATTCAGTCTTGGGTCCTTTAATATTTCTTACCGAATTTTCTGCATCCAGATTATATTGTGATGTTTGCTGATGATATTTCGGTTGTAATTGCATCAGAATGCCTAGAGGAACTTCAGCATAAATTAAACAGAATTCTAGATCAATTTAGTTTGTGGTGTAAATCTAACAGTGTTATCTTGAACTCTAATAAATCGGCGTGTGTAAACTGTTACAATCGCAAAAGTGTTACTGATGAATTCTATAATATAAATTCTAATATTAAAGAATCCCATGATTCGTGTAAGTTTCTAGGAGTAATAACGGATTCTATACTTACGTGGGAAAAACAAGTGAATCAAGTTTGCAACCAACTTAATAGTGCCTATTACGCACTGTTAAAATTAAAATATGAACTTTCTGGATCAGAATTACTTAATGTTTTGCATTATGTTATTCAGCAATGTCATATTACGTTATATTGTGGGGAAATTGTACCAAAAGCTCTAGAGTTTTAATCAGTCAAAAACGTATTATACCACTCTTGTTTAATCTTAAGCCGACAGAATCTTGTAATAATACCTTATCAATAACAATATTTTAACTTTTCCTTGTATAAACATATGTAGATGCATACTATATACAAGAAAACATTTGTCACACTTCAACACACATTCCTCAAATCACCATTACAAAACGAGAAACGTATAATCTTTATATATTCCTAAACATAATACCCCAATTTATAAAAAATCTTAAAAATATTCAGGTATACTTCTTTATAATAAACATACAAAAAAATAAAAGGCCAACAATCATATCAAAGTTTCAAAGGTATGCTCAAGTAATGGTTGTGTCAAAAGGGTTATTACTCTATATGTGAATATTTAACTGAATAACATTTAGTCAATTGTACAGTTAATTGTAGGTTTTATTTTACGTTCTATATACTATGTCTTAATTGTGAAACTGCTGTATCTAACTATTGACGGATCACTTCTGTAATTAAACAGCTACGTGTATAAAGTTATATTATTATTATTATTATTATTAAGAAATGGATCTTTGTTCCATGCTTACACCATGATATTACAAGTGATCAATTAAAAATTACATTCTGATACATAAATTATTGAAAAACTCAAGCCAAAATATGAAGGATCCGACTATGAGTCTTTTAAAGTGGGAATTCGCAGGAATGCCAGAAGTGAAATTATTAATCCAAATTTCTGGCCAAAAGGGATGTTCATATCGCAAGAGAAGATATAATTCTAATGGGATAAATAAGTCAACCGAGTCTACAGAAACAGTAATACTCTGTTTTGTCAATAAAAATGATAAAATTATAAAAGACAACATAAGAACCTGTTTACACCATGCAAATTTGAAAGAAAAAGGAGGGGATAACTCAAAACCAAAATATGTAAAAGTTATACACCAAAATGTATAATCATCAACTAACAAAATTAATCAAATTTATAAATTTGCACCTTGTATGTATATCTGAACATTGGTTATAAGACACAATTATCAAATTGAACAATATCACTGGATATAATCTTACTGCTTATTACTGCAGGACTACAAGAAATCATGGGGTTTGGTCATGTATACAGCAGAACACGTAAATGCAAAGACTAACCGTCTAGAAAATTTTCGAATGTGTGGAAGCGATGTGTGTTTTTAACAAAAAAAAAACTTTACTGATAGTATTATACACAAATGGATTAAACAAAAACCGTTTTTTTTCTATATAATAAAAAACACCATTGATAATTGTTGGGGGCTTCAACATCAACACGTTAAATTATAGTAATGAAACATGTACTTTATAAGCATGCTTAATTCATATGGTTTTAAAACATTAATATATGAAATCTACGAGAGCCAAAAACTGTTTAGATAATGTAATCACTAATTACAGCGGCTGTAGTGCACGAGTTATACATGCGGAATTATCTGATCGTGCGGCGCAAGTTGTAAATAGTAATATGTACGTACAAAAATAGGGTCAGAAAATTTTTACATAATAATGAACAATCATATTTCTGCAGGTTTAAGTTTTATTTTGTGTGTGTTCTGTTATTTATTTATTTTTTATATTAATTTATTTATTTTTTTATACTTTATTTATGTTTGTTTAACTTATTGGTTTATTAATTTTTTTATACGATCACTACTTTTTTTTCACTTGGTGGCGCAAATGACCTAAACTGTCGACGCGCCCTATAAAACCCAAAATGATGATGATGATGATGATATTTCTGCAATCGAATAAAAGAAGAAACATGAGATTTTCTTCACTCGCACAATGATATATAGTTTATAGAATTTTTTGACAAAAACTAGAAAATATTATAAATTATATTTGCATTTATAAAGTATTTTCCTTAGTTTAATTTATATATTCAGTTCCGTTAAGATTGTAGCACACATCAATTATAATTTTATTATAAATATTCTTCACAGGTCTACCTTGCTTGCTCCTACATTAGGTTTGCTCTTATTAAATATTAAATATCAAGTGAATAGAACAAGGAAGCTTTAGCTAGGCACATCGTTTATTTAGTTTAAACCCGACTCAGACTACGGTATATTATCTGGATCGCAAATTGTGATACATTATATATGAATCCATTACTGATGTATAATATTTTGCCACATCCACATCTCTTCATAATACTCAGTTGCTGATTCTAGAGTAAGATATTTTTGATACTTTTTATTAAAAAAAAAAACACAACTTTAACTAGTTTGTATCCCAAATGCAAATTGCGATCCTTTAACAAATTCGATGTTTATTCAATCGTATGAATTCGCATTGCTTGAAATGCAACAGGTGAACGTCGGTGAGTGTCTCTTGATCATTCGTACTATACGTTTCAGTCTGGACTTGCTACAAATTGAGTAATCTCGATAATCATTTTAATTGCAAATTGGAAATTATCAGACATTATGTAAGCATTGAAAACAGGTAATAGTTTAATCAACTACAAATTTGGCATTAATATCAATTTGTTATTAATTTATAGTATAAATTAATTACAACTAATATCGATTAGTAAATTAATTTAAAGTAATATTATATAGATTAGAAATTAACACTAATAATTGTGCCTTATTGACTAAATTTGTTATTTTTGTACATAATTTTTAACTCTAATTAGTTTGTCAAGGATTTAAACTATGTTTTTATATGTTTATTTGTATATTGTCTATATTAGACATCTAAATGTGTTGATACAATTAAAAATATCACATTTAAAATTTTCTTCTTTCCCGCATATTTCAAACGTTTCCGATAAACCTAACCTTTATTCTCCACTTCCTGTTCCACTTAGTTAGCCGCATGGTCATATTTAATATATTACTGCGCAATAATTAATGTCTTTTGTTATAATCGTAATATCTATTGAGGTCTTAAGATTTAATGACGCATATATGTAGAAGAGCTTATTAATAACGACGTGTAAGTATATATACTGTAAATATATTTTAATTTCTTATTAATAACGTAGATACTAACCTTAAAAATAATAATGAACTTAAAATTAAAATTACTATTATATTATGTTCATATACGCGCATATATACCATTTGTTTTAACCCATATATAAATAATGTTTATGTTATTAATATTTTTAATGGATATTTTATTAATTTTACTTAGATAACCAATACATATGTAATTTTAGTTTATTTTTGCGTTTTATATAGTATAATGTATTTTACTTGTATTTATATATTTAGAACACCATTGATTATATGTTTTTTGTTGTTAAATAACATCTATTACTTATATTTTTGTCATATCTTGTTTACATTGAATTATTATTATTTGTAGTTTCTGCTGAAGATGACCTACATATTTTAGAGGTCGAAACTAGTCCAGAAATAAAATTGAAAATTAAATAAATTGGAAGTACATTTTCTTCATTTATTGATATATACAATTTATGTCTTAGATATTTAAAAAAAATAATTTGTACCATTTCCAGCCTGTCGACAAAACGTCTAAAATGTGGTGACCAAATAATACTGCAATATTCTAAAACTGAGCGCACTAATGTGACAAATAAAATAGTTAAGCTACGTACATTTGTAAAATCCTTTGTTATGCGTTTAAGAAAGCCAAGCATTTTATTGGCTTTAGTTATTACGGTTTCAATATGATAAGAGAACGAAAGCTTCTTATCCAAATATACGCCTAGATCTTTAATCGTGTCTATATGATCTAGGTTATTATTATATAAATTGTAAATGACAGGGGAACTATTTACACTCCGAGAGAAAAACATTACGTGGCATTTGTCTATATTTAATGTCATATCATTAATGACACACCAAGTATTTATAGTATCCAAATCTTTTTGAAGTATTGCAGAGTTAATATTCGAGAAAATTTTCTTGAATATTTTAACGTCATCTGCAAATAATAATAGAAGCGGTCTTATTCCAACAGATATATCGTTTATAAAAATATTAAACACAAGGGGACCTAAGTGAGACCCTTGAGGGACACCAGATGTTGCGTAAAATGGATCTGATAAAAAACCATTAATGCGAACTTGCTGAGTGCGATTCTTTAAATAGGATCCGAGCCATTTAAGGATGGAACCACAAATGCCATGCTTTTCAAGTTTAACTAACAAAAGTTCAATGTTTACCTTATAAAATGTCTTACTAAAGTCCATATATACTGAATGAACTTCAGCCCCCTCTTCAGAAGATTGCAATATAAAGTTAGTATATAAAAAAGATTCGTGTCAGCTGATCTACCACTCATAAATCTATGCTGTTGAGGGATATTGATGTTTTTAAAAGAATTAGATATGTCTTTAACATGTAGATTCAAAGACTTTTGGTATCACTGAAAGAATGCACACCGCCCTGTAATGTTTAATGTTGTTTTTATCTCCTGCTTTAAAAATAGGTTGAACAAATGAAGACTTCGATAGTGAAGGAAATACCCTTTGAGATAATGACATAGAAAATAAAATATACAATGGCATAAATAACGAGGAATTACACGTATTAAGTAAGAGCGGAGGTATACCATCAGGCCCAGCACTACCCTTAACATTTTGCAACGCCGTCTGGATTTCTGATGGAGATACACTTATTTCAGATATATTTAAGTTTGATTCAATATTATTTTGACATGAAGTTGGACATTTTTTATTATATACTGATGAGAAATACCGGGTGTCTCAGCGTGCGCGCCGAGTAGCTTTACGGCTAAACGGTTTATTTTTTTCAAAATCCGTTTTCGCAGGAGTATGTAGGTGTATTGGGACCACATTTTAAAATTAGTTTTAAATATACAGGGTGTCCCATAAAAGCATGGCGTATCATAGTTATGTTTTTTCTTATGGAACACCCCATATTTGATATTTTTTTCAGATTCTACATCAAAAATAAGGGTAACTTTCATTATAAGATCATATGCCTAAACCTAATAATTTCTGAAATATTTAAACAATTTTGGAAAAATTGACGTTTCGAAAAAAAATTATATCTTTCAAATAGGTGAATGAAAACAAATGAAATTTTGTGTCAGTATATTAGACTAATGGGTGAATATTTTAGGCCATTTATAGGAATTTTAAATATTAAGATGTTTTGATAATTTAATGTGTCTACAGAAACACATTCAAGGTCAAATTTCGTGCTTACTTTAAATGGAACACCCTATATCTAATAAACCTATCTTGTAGCAAATTTTATTATCTTTCAAAAAGTATAAAGGTATTCTATACCTGTTACTTATAGTTTTCAAGATATATCCATTTTTGTTAATTTTCGACATAATAATTATTAGTATCAATTATTGCAATAGTCAGTTAACACAACCAATGATTTTCGAGATATTTCCAAATTAACACACTAATTGAATAATTTATTTACACATATGTACATGATTAAGTAATATCGTCTTAGAATTTCAAAAAACATAACGAAAAACAACAAATGAAATTAACAAAATAATAACAACATTATTTTTTTATAACAAATTTTCAAAAATACCACCATCGCACTGAATGCATAATTCAATTCTTTTTTGAAACGATAGTTTAACATTTCTTAGCATATTGGGTGTTATTGATCTAAATGCATCCTTAATTCTGTCCTTCATGTCTTCAACAGTTGTGGGAGGAGTGGTGTATACTTGATTTTTAATATACCCCCATAAAAAGAAATCCATGGGGGTTAAATCAGGGGATCTAGGTGGCCAAGCTACGTGACCTCCTCTTCCAATCCATCGCCTATTAAATATTCTATTTAAATATTGACGAACCGCCAATGAAAAATGAGGTGGCGCACCATCGAGCTGTAACCACATGTTTTGGCGAATATTCAGTGGAATATTCTCTAATAATAATGGAAATTCTTCTTGGAGAAATTGTAAAAATATGGGACCATCCAAGTATCCATCGAAAAAATGAGGTCCAATGACGTAATTACCCAAAATGCCTCCGAATACATTAATACTCCAACGATGTTGTCGATCAGTAATTTGAAATTTGTGGCAATTTTCGGTGCTGTAATAATGGCAGTTACGTCGATTAAAAGATCCGTTATTATTAAAAGATGATTCATCCGTAAATAAAATATTATTCAAAAAATCTTCATCATCGCCACTTTTATTTAAAACACATAAACAAAAATCTAACCGCTTCTCGAAATCCGCATTATTCAGATGCTGGTGAATTTCATAGTGATAGTTCACGGGGAGGAATTGAATGGTTGAAGGACACTAACCTTGATCATCCTGCTGTTCTGGACGGCTAGAAATCCCTCGCAGGTGGGACTTTAAACTTCTTCCTCGTGGACGTACACGTACGCGAATAGTAGTAGGAATAATTCGTAAATAATGAGCCGGTGGCGAAACTACGCGAGTAGCCAATATGCAAAATGAAGAAACGGCGGAGCCAAGACCAACTTTTCGTGTGTTAACAAAAATATATATCTATCTTTATGGCGGTGCCCGAAACTCTTGCTCTTCTTCCGCTAGTGGGTTGGGTGTGTGGGGTAGAAAAAAATAGACAGGCGCATTAAGAGGAAAACGTAAACAGATGCGCGCATTTGCCTCCCAATTTCAAATATGAATTTAGTACAAAACATACCCCCCACCCAAAATGAAGATTTTGGAGTTTTAACTATAATTAATGGATAAGTTCCCGAAAAAGAGGAAAAAAACAACAAAAAATAAAAATAAAGAGAATATAAACTATGGAATAACGATACGAACAAATATGTACATCAACATTTCTCTCCGCGCGTAATTTAATCTTTAGGTAAAGGTACGACCTTGTTTACGGGCCTTAGAACTTCACCGGTGTGCGTTTTAATTTTAACAATTCTCGCAACTCCGTCCGGGCCGACGATCAGCTGGGAAATACGTCCTTTCGGCCACTCGGTTGGCGGCATTCCAGGACTATACCAGAACACTAAATCACCCTTAGAGAGTGGTTGTGAATTTAAAGCCCATTTCGGACGATAAATCTGCGAGTGAAGATATTCTTTGCTCCATCTCTTCCAAAAAGACTGTATTAACTGTCTTATCAATTGCCATCGATTTAATCTATTAATTTGAAGGTCAAGGATATTGGGTTCAGGACGTGAAAGGATAGGACCACCTATCAAAAAATGGCCTGGGGTTAAATAATCGACGCCATCTTCAGGAGCATTCGAAACTTCACAGAGGGGACGAGAATTCAATATACCCTCTATGCGGGTAATTAGAGTAATAAATTCTTCCAAAGAAAGTACTTGGCCACCTACGACACGTCGGAAGTGAAATTTAAAGGATTTCACACCCGCCTCCCACAACCCACCGAAATTGGGTGCGTAAGGGGGATTGAAACACCATTCAATTTGTCGGGTAGCTAAATAATGAGCAATTTTTTCATTGGAATTTTGCATAAATTGTGTAATTTCATTAATTTCTCGTGCAGCTCCTTTGAAGTTACGGCCCTGATCCGAATAAATCCGATTAGGAAGACCTCTTCGAGCAATAAATCTGTCCAATGCCGCAAGACAACCCTCAGTACTGAGACTGGTAACAGCTTCGAGATGTAAAGCTTTAGTCACCATGCACACAAAAAGTGCTACATAGCATTTTATAGTACGAGTCGTTCGTAGGGCAGAGGCTTTGAGATTAAATGGACCTGCAAAATCGACACCTGTATGACTAAAAGTCCGAGAAGGTTCAACGCGATAAGATGGAAGATCAGCCATAGGAGGTTGTACAGGTTGAGCTTTAAATCGATAACAGACTAGACATCGAAAAATACGTTGTCTAATCAAATTTCTGGCCGACGGTATCCAATAATTACGTTGAATAAGAGATTGGACTAACTGTGGACCACCGTGGCATGAGAAAAAATGGAAATGATCTACAAGTAATGTAGCAAGTCTACTCTTACTCGGTATCAAAATTGGATGACGGCTATTACGCGGGAGTTTAGAGTGTTTTAAACGTCCCCCCACCATGACAAATCCATGGGGGTTGAGAAAAGGAGATAATTTACGATATCTTCGAGAACATAAATTACCATCTGATAATGATTTGACATCGGAAGCAAGATGTCGAGATTGAGTCACTTTAATAGAAAGATCTAGAGCATCTTTATATTCTTGACCTGAGAGCGGTCCTATGAGACATTCAGTAGTATCATGAGTACTTTTAATTTTGAGATTGCGAACAAAACGAATAACGTAAGCTAGAATGCGCTGCAATTTTGTTAAAGAGGAAACTTTGTCAAATAATTCATCAAAAGAAGATGAATCTAGCATAGATAGATGAGACGAAATTTGTACGTCTTTCAATTCTAAAACAACTGTTTGATTTTCGAAGGTTTCGTTTGGCCATTTTGTCACTGAGCTATGGAGAAAATCTGGACCATGCCACCACAATTTACAATTTAATAACTCGGAGGGCAATAATCCACGACTAGCCGGATCGGCTGGGTTTTTAATTCCTGGAACATGTTTCCATAGAGCATCACCTTTATTCTCATGAATCTGCGCTACCCTATTTGCTACAAAAGTTTTCAAAAGATGTGGCGGAGTGCGAATCCATGAGAGAGTAGTAGTAGAATCAGTGAAACAAATGGGTGAATCTAACTTAATTGAAGAAAATGAAGGAGTAATTTGACGTAAGAGTTTTGACAACAAACAAGCAGCACCAAGTTCAAGACGCGGAATTGTCCACGGTTTGAGTGGAGCAACGCGAGATTTGGCTATAACTAAATTAACATGAACAGAGTTTTCTAATTCGAGGCGCAAATAAATTACAGCAGCCATTCCAATACTGCTGGCATCAGAAAAACCTATCAGGCGAGCATTTAACCAATTAAGAGAAATTATGCATCGAGGAATTGAGATTTTTTCTATAAAATGAAGTTCCTCTAGAATGCGAGACCAATGTTGAGAAATGTCGGGAGGTAATGTATCATCCCAATCAACATTATCTAACCATAATTTTTGCAATAAAACTTTGAGAGAAAATACAAAGGGACTAAGATAACCATTCACATCGTACGTTCGAGCTATTCGAGACAAAATTCGTCGTTTCGAGGGAATTTCTTTAAATGGGCTGAGAAAATAATGAAAAACATCACGTGTGGGATCCCAAGATAATCCTAACACTTTAATGCTAGACGACGAAGAAGGAATTTTTTGAAAAGTGGTATTATTAAAATCAACAATGGAATTTTTAGAGCTGGCCCACTTGCCTAGCTCAAACCCTCCAAGATTCAAAAGTTCAACGAGTTGTTTGCGGAGTTCGAGAGTAGAAAGTTCATCATCTGCACCACACAAAATGTCATCTACATATATGCTGAATTTTAATGCGTTTGCTGCGAGTGGAAAACGTGAACCTTCATCTTCTACTAACCTTTGAATCGTGCGCTGAGCCAAAAAAGGACTGCAAGTAGCCCCAAAAATGACGCGAGTGTGTTCCCATTCACGAATGGGTTCATTCGTCGAAAATCTCCAAAATATATGCTGATATTGGCAATCGTCGGGGTGTAAAGAAATAGCTCTGAACATTTGTTTTATGTCACAAGTAAGTGCAACTTGCGGAATGCGAAAGCGGGTAATAACTTGACCAATATCCGACTGCAATTTCGGTCCACTTAACAATGTATCATTAAGACTAATGCTATTACTATCCTTTTCTGCCGGGTTAAAAACGACTCTGATTGAAATCCCGGATGAATTTGATTTCATAACTCCGTGATGAGTTAAAATATATGGAACCGTACGTGTGGCTGGTACTAAATGACCTTGAGAAATATAATCTTCAATATTGTTTCGATATAATTCAAAAAATTGAGGATCGCGGTTAAAGCGAACTTCAAGTTTCAACAATCGATTAATTGCGTGTTCCCGATTGGAACCTAGAATGGGACGAATCCCGTCTTTGAATGGAAACCTTGTAATGTAACGTCCTGATTCACTTCGGATGACAGTTTCTTGAAAATATTTTTCACAAAAGTCGTCTTCAGGTGAAGTATGAGGAGTGGAAGGAATTTCTTCGCTTTCCCAAAAAGAACGTAAAATGTCATTTAAAGAGTGAGTGTATTCTATATTACTAAACATTGAACTAATTGCAATCTGAGAATTAGATTCAGAATGAGGAGCGGAGCCCATAATCACCCATCCAAGGGTGGTACGAATTGCGCTAGGATTGCCCTTGATATGAGCTGGTTGCGAGGGAGTTATATTAAGAACTGAATCTACGCCTAACAAAATGTCAATTTCCGACCTACAATGAAAATTCGGATCTGCTAATTCGAGATTTGAAAAGCGATCTCTAAGGGATTGAGAGAGGGTAGTTGCTGGCAGATCACTAGTAACTCGAGGAATAACAACCGCTTCGAAATTTAGGATTGATTCGAATGAGTTTAAGGGTGCAAGTTTACAGTTCACAAGCCCTTGCGCGCGACCTAGGGACGTTTGTCCAATTCCCTTCAAAGAATAAGGACACTTGGAACGTGATAAACCTAAACGATTTGCTAATTGAGTTGTTATAAAATTTACTTGACTGCCAGAGTCAATTACTAAACGACAATTATGCCACTTTCCATAAATATCTAAAATTCGAGCTTGCGCGGTACCCAAAATGGCAATTGAATTTTGACTTGGAAATTTCGAATTGACCAACGAGACAGATGCAGAGGTGATATCAGATTGTGGTAAGTTATGACAAGAAGTTGTACTAGTTTGTGGTGTACAAGTTTCAGATTTTTTCACAAAATTATTTTCAAAATGCAACAGAGTATTATGGCTCTTACTTCCACAAGATTTACAACAATTTTTTGAAGAGCAATTTGAAATATTATGTGTACCGAGACAAGCGTAACAACGTTTTAGTTTTTTGGCGATTTCATAACGTGCTTTGGGAGAACTAGCAAGAAATGAAGGGCATTTGATCAATTTGTGATGATCTTTGCAATGTGGGCAACTAATATTATATGTTTCAGAATCTTGAACAGTCATGTAAGCTCGTCTACGATCTGAGATTTTACTATGAGAATTTGAATTAATTTTAATTTGAGAAGTCGAAGAAGGTGTAATTAATTCCGCGACCGAGCAATAACTACGTAAAAATTCAATCAAATTTTCGAAACGAGGAAATTTCTGTTCTAGATGTTGAGATTCAAAGTCTTTTCTAGTTTTGGAATCTAATAAACGAAGTGAAATTTCTAATAAAATGTAATCTGCAAATTCATTAATTTTCAACGCGTTAAGAGATGTTACATTTGCATCAAGCGTATCTACTAAGTCTCTAATAGCATTAGGTGAATCAGATTTCAAAGGAATTAATTTCAAAATGTTTGATAAATAATGATTTGCAAGACGACGCTTATTAGTAAAGCGATTTATTAAAAGCTGATAAGCGGTATTATAATTTTCTGGAGTGAATGTAACTGTTTGAAGTAAATTGAATGCACTGCCTTCTACATAACTAAGCAAATATGAGAATTTTTCTATGTCCTTTAAATCCGTGTTGTGAATTAAGCTATTATACAGTGCAATAAATGCTGGAAATTTCTCATAAGTGCCGTTAAATTTAGCGATTTGAATTTCAGGGAGATGAGTGCGAGCTAATGGAGAGGATGTAGGTGGTTCAGGTTTAATTGTGGGTGCAAGTGACGTGTGTTTACCGAGTGCAGTTAAAATATCGAAATACAATTCATCAAAAGCGGTAGTTAACTGAACGGTATTAACAGTGAAGTCCGAATGCGTAGCCGATAAAACTGCTAATTTATCCAAAACGTTATAATAATCAACTTTAATTGATTCGAGTTCATTTGCACGCAATTTAAATGATTCTAATTTTTTAGGTAATTCAGTAATTAAATTGTAACACATTTGCACTTTAATCCACAAACACTCTTTCTTATTATTGAGAATAGCAAATGCTTTAATATCTTTAGCTAAAGGAGGTGTAATTTTTGTTGTTTCTGTAGTCATTATTGATCGATAAATATAAATCAGCTGATCGACCGCGAAGCAAAGTGGCGAGAATGAAATGAGCAAGATGACCGTACGCGCAAACAATAGGCGCAGGCTGAGAGTGTGACGCGCGATCGTAGCGGAGAGCGATGCTGATGTACAAATTCGACAAAAAAACTATCGCTTTTTTTTTTGCCCAGAAATAATGAACGCGAATTTAATTTCGACGGATTTTAGAATGAATTTAATAAAAGAGTGAAATATGATTTTCCCGTAAACCCAAATTTAACTCTTTGATCCGGTTCGAAGGACCAATTTTATGTTGCGGTAAATATGCCCGGAGACGTCAGTGGACTGTATTTAGGGTGCCCTTAAAGGGGGAATTTCTCCGGCGCGAGGGTGGCGAATACGAGCACTGTTCACGGGGAGGAATTGAATGGTTGAAGGACACTAACCTTGATCATCCTGCTGTTCTGGACGGCTAGAAATCCCTCGCAGGTGGGACTTTAAACTTCTTCCTCGTGGACGTACACGTACGCGAATAGTAGTAGGAATAATTCGTAAATAATGAGCCGGTGGCGAAACTACGCGAGTAGCCAATATGCAAAATGAAGAAACGGCGGAGCCAAGACCAACTTTTCGTGTGTTAACAAAAATATATATCTATCTTTATGGCGGTGCCCGAAACTCTTGCTCTTCTTCCGCTAGTGGGTTGGGTGTGTGGGGTAGAAAAAAATAGACAGGCGCATTAAGAGGAAAACGTAAACAGATGCGCGCATTTGCCTCCCAATTTCAAATATGAATTTAGTACAAAACAGGTGGTATTCATGTTTTTTTAATATCCTTGATATGCTCGCCTTGCTTAACCCAGTCTCACGAGCTACTATACGTGTACTCGTGCTAGGATTATCTATTACAGAAGTAAGTACCTGTAATTGTGTCTCCTCGTCCTTAGTTACAGTGTTGAAGTTCGTTTTTTTCAGATACTTGACACTGCCTGTGGTTTTAAATATATTTAAAACTTCCTCCAATGTCTTCTTATTAGGATGTCTCCTATCAGGGTACCTTTCGCGATATACTCTTTCCGCTAAGAGACAATTTTCATAACATTCCCCTATTATTAGGATCATGTTAATTCTTTCGTTTAAGGAATATTTCATTTTTGCGGTCGTTACAAATGATTCGAATGTGTCAACTGACTTTGTTTATAAACAAAAGCTACACACTAGCTTATTGCAATAATTGATACTAATAATTATTATGTCGAAAATTAACAAAAATGGATATATCTTGAAAACTATTAGTATTAGGTGTAGAATACTTTTATACTTTTTGAAAGATAATAAAATTTGCTACAAGATAGGCCTATTAGATATAGGGTGTGCCATTTAAAGTAAGCAAGAAATTTGACCTTGAATGTGTTTCTGGAGATACATTAAATTACCAAAACATCTTAAAATTTTAAATTACTACAAATAGTCTAAAATATTCCCCCATTAGTCTAATGTACTGATACAAAATTTCATTTGTTTTCATTTACCTATTTGGGAGATATGATTTTTTTTCGAAACGTCAATTTTTCCAAAATTGTTTAAATATTTCAGAAATTATTAGGTTTAGGCATATGATCTTATAATGAAAGTTACCCTTATTTTTGATGTAGAATCTGAAAAAAATATCAAATATGGGGTGTTCCATAAGAAAAAACATAACTATGATACGCCATGCTTTTATGCGACACCCTGTATATTTAAAACTAATTTTAAAATGTGGTCCTAATACATCTACATACTCCTGCGAAAACGGATTTTGAAAAAAATAAACCGTTTAGCCGTAAAGCTACTCGGCGCGCACGCTGAGACACCCGGTATATTGCAAATTCATTAGCAATACTTTTGCCGTCGTTCACATTCTTTTCATCATGAAACATAGACAAAGGTAGTTTACCTGCTGCCGATTTAGATTTGACAAATTTCTAGAAATAACTTGAATTTCCAAGTATAGATTCCTCTGCTTCTGTAATGTAGTTGTAATAACAGAGTTTAGTAAGAGCTCGACATGCTTTCCTAAGATCTGAAAATTCTTTATAATCAGTTTGTAGATTTGATACTTTAAATCTTTTATGAGCTTCACGTTTTTGACGTACAAGATGTCGAAGTTCAGAACTAAACCAATGAGGAAACTTAGGTTCATATATAACTTTTGATGGAACAAATTGTTTAAAACAATCAAACAGAATATTGTAAAATAAATGTGTAGCAGTATCAACATCCGTTATATCTAAAAATACCCGATTCCAATTAATAGATAAAAAGTAGTTATTAATAAGAGAATAAATAGCCTGCTTAAAATCATATACAACAGTAAAATCTGATGTTACATAGTCGGTGATAATAGTTGAATAAACAATATTAAGAGAGGGATGATATGTATCGCAAGTAATTAAGGGATCACATTTTGAAATGGTTTCAACCGAGTTCGTTGAGAAACACAAATCCAATATACCGCCCTTATCGTTTATAATATTGTTATATTGAGAAAGACCATACAGCGCATAACCATCACACACAACACTTTCACTTGCACTTTTAGCACTCGAGCTACTTCTAGCGTTAACTGGAAACAGTCCCTCGAAGTCATCAACTTCCTTCCATTGAAGATCAGGCATATTGAAATCACCCATCACTATGATATTTAATTCACTATTGCCATCACAGATTTCTGATAGATAATGCAAATGTGATTGATAAACCTTAACTCCTGAGCTTGGTGGTATGTATACACATCCCAAAACATATTGGTCATTATTGACAAATACCTTTACCCAAACTTCCTCCGCGTTGGAATTTGTAATAACGGGAAATGATTTAAATGTGTTCATTACAGCGATGAGGACACCACCACCACGAAGTTTAGAACTATTTATCGAAGAACGATCTGTTCGATATACACTATATCTACTATCAAAAATCTCAGAGTTACAAATCCCCGGCTCCAACCAAGTCTCTGTAAGTAGTATGATAGGATAATCTTCAACAATAAAAATCACTTAATTTAGTTCTAAGCCCTCTCACGTTTTGATAGTAGATAATAAAATTGTTCAGACATTTGGTTTTGGTGGTATCGCCTTGGAGAAATTTCCTGTCATGGGTGGATTATTAACCCGCCTTGGAAAACTTCTTTGACAGCAAGACCAGCAGGCCATAAAGTAGAGTCTAACAATGTCCTAGCAAGAGATTCTTTAACACCTAATTTGTTTGAAGAAAATCTCATTTACAAATATGGAAGTTCATACATAAATGTAAAATTATAAAAGTTATTGCATGCAACACTAGCCCGAATAAATATTTAAAAACTTTAATTAATTATATGTCATATTATTTTATATAAATTACTGAATTACTTCATAAATTATTAAGACTTTTTGAATTAGTTAGGCTATTATTGCTTTCATTACAAAATATGTATTACTACTAACCATAATGAAACATCGAACAAGGTTTTTAAATGCATAAACATTTCAAAAGAAACATTATCTTGTATTATTAATAAATCTATTGAAACATGTAATTATACATATATATATATATATATATATATATATATATATATATATATATATATATATATATATATATATATAATTTTTAATAACTATAAACTACTTACAATAAAATTAACTAATCGGCTTATCTGTTATCTTATATTATCTCATGACTCCTAACTGAGACATTTAATATAAAAATAATCAAATAAATTATAAACACAAGTTAATAATAATAATAATAATAATTTATTGGCGGATATAACCATTATACAAAGTAATAATATAAAATTTAAATATATAGTTAGATAAAAAAAAACATATAAATACAAAGACGTAAAACTAAAACTATGTAGCAAACAGAAGTGAATTAAATAATATTAAACAATACTAATGACAAAACTTCAAAGATGTAATGGTTTTCAGAAAAGCAGGTAAAGAATTAGAAAATAAGTCAAACCTATTAAAAGTAGAAAACCTATTGCATGTGCGCATAAACCGATTGATAGGACTATTATACCCATAATTTGTCCTATGAAAAGGCATACGAAAAATAGGTATATGACGACTACAACGATTGTCAGATTTGATGTAGAAACTCAGCATAGACAGAATAACAGAACATTGTATTTCACCATTTATAACTTTATACAAAATTGACATATCTGCATATACTCTTCTACAACATACATGATCAATATGTAAATTATTAATTATAAATTCACTATCCACGGTTGAGTCAAAACTTAACCTAAAAGACATTGATTTTATAAACGCATTTTGAACATTTTCTATTTGGTTAATATATTTTAATTGATAAGGCGACCAAACACTAGAGGCATACTCGAGGTGCGAGCGAACATATGCAAAATACACAATTTTAATAGAAGAAACTGATAAGTCCCTGGACATACGCTTAACAAAACCTAACATTTTAGGAACTCAGTTATAAATATAGTTAATAAGGTGATCAAAACTCAATTTATTATTAAACCAGACACCAAGATCCTTGAATATGTCGACATTACCAATAACTGCATTATTAATACAATAATCAAAATGGTGAACCTGTTTCTTCCTAGAGAAAATCATAAATTTACATTTGTCAATATTAAAATTAAGTCTATTAGCACACCAATTTGCTTCTTCATGCTATTGAACTCTTCACGTTGAATTATGGTTCTGACATATTCAAACTTAATAATGTTGTCCTTTAACTTATTTGTTTTAGATATTACATTTTTAACAATTTCGTGGTTGTTAAAAATGAGTTTAATGGGCCTAACTCTTGATTGGTCCGAACCGACTCGGAAAATTATAATAGGCTGGATGTCTATATAAAGGGGCGAGAGAACTGATTTTATTGCAGACAGATCATTTTGTTGTTTCTCTGGAGGATTAGATGCTTGAGATTCTGCGACATTATACACCATTAAATTGTTCTTTCGTTTGTGACGCTCTTCCACTTCATTAAAAACATTAAAGTCGTCACTGGAGGGTGTATTGATAATACTTCTGTTAGTATTTATTTTAAATCCAGAATCTTTAAGGAATTTTCAACATGATTAAGTTCCTTGTTTAATATCACACACTTCATATTTATTTGTGATAAATATGAAGTGTGTGATATTAAAAAAGGTACTCGTATTTAGAATTTATAAAAACTGTATCACAAAGTAGAAGCCTCCAATTACTTATTTACAAAAATAATTAATTAAACCCTCTTTAGTTGGGGTTAATTAATTATTTTTGTCGTTTTATTCCATATATGAAATACTGAAGTACAGTTTATAATTTAATAAGACTTTTTGAACTAGTTTATGCTTTTACCACAAAATAAATATGAGTAATATTAAAAACATTAAATAAATATACGATATAAGTTATAATTCTCAATATAACTTTATAGAGTTTCAAGTGGAAAAGTAAATAATAAGATAAATAAATAGCAAACATATTTTATAATCTATATATATATATATATATACAGGGTGTCCCGTTAATGCGGGGAAATGGCTAGACCATAGATTCCTGAGGTCAAAATATGACGATTTAACGCAACTTATCTATATCCAAAAATTTACGGTTAAGCCGGAATTTGGCTTCAAAGTTTCAATTTTTTTTATTTCTTTTGTTTATAACAATTGAACGCTTTATTTGATTTCAATGAGATTTATTTTTAATAACTACCATAATATAATACATCATTTCAGTTATTATGACTATTATTGGTTAACAAGAAGTATAAGAAACAGTAGTACCACCACTTAAAAACTAAAATATTTTTTTATTGGTGGATCTAATAAAAACTAAAAAAATACTACTTGAAAGACAATTGAATTTAAAAACTTTTTTATCTCTTAATAATATTTGATATCTTTTACGGTTTTTCCACAAAAAAATAAAATATATGTTGTTTTATCTAGTAAAAACAAAATCAAGTTTTTCATCGAATCAAAAAAAAATAAAAAATAATGTTTTTCGTAGCCGTCTTTGTTTAAAAAATGTAAATTATGTATAATAATAATTATTTAGTGTCTTTTAACAATTAATTTTTAACTTTATTATAGTTCATAAATATTCATATTTGGAACAAACAGATATCTTCTTTGTATTAGGATTTTGCAAAGAAAATTGTTTGAAAAGTGTTAGATGTTGTTTTGATTTATTTTATTAATTGATATTATTTAATTTTTATTCAATAGAGTAAGTTTATTTACTTATTTATGAGTGCATAATGAGTATACTATATTCATATTTTATTTTTTTATGCAAAAACCGTACAAGATATCAAAAACTGGTAAGAGTCAAAAAAGTTTTTAAATCTAATGCTCTTTCAAGTAGATTTTTTTTGATTTTATTGGATGCACCAATAAAAAAATATTTTAGTTTTTAAGTGGTGGTATTACTGTTTTTTATACTTCCTGTCAATAATTAATGGCCAAAATAACTAAAATGATGTATGATATTATGGTACTTATTACTAATAAATTTCATTCAAATCAAATAAAGCGTTCAATTGTTATAAACAAAAGAAATAAAAAAATTTGAAACTTTGAAGCCAAATTCCGGCTTAACCTTAAATTTTTGGATATAGATAAGTTGCGTTAAATCGTCATATTTTGACCTCAGGAATCTATGGTCCAGCCATTTCCCCGCATTAACGGGACACCCTGTATATACACGTTGTCCCCTGAAATTTTGAATACGGACATTTAAATGTATTACTCGTTACTTAGTTACCACGCTCGTGACGTATTTTAATGGACTGACCAACGGGAAATAATCAGCAATTTCTAATTTGTAATAAAATTCGGAATTAAAATGAAACATATTTACTCAATTCTGACGTAACGAATAACAAATCACTAGAACGTTCATCTAATTAAATGTTCGAAAACATTTCTTTATTGAGCTAAAAAATATCCCAGCCAATCATAAAATTCCTGTTAACATTTTGAAGCTATGTAAGTCAAATTGACATGCATATTGCAGCAACAACCATGGCAACCAATAATAATATTCGAGATACAATACACATTACATTACTCATATTCAAAATTTCAGGGGACAACGTGTATATATATTATCTTATTAACAGTTTCCATTAAATTATTTATGTTTTTTTTAATTTTAAAATGTAATCGTTATAAATTATATATCATGAAAATATCCTTAATAGAGCTAGACGTAGAAATCCAAGTAACGCATTTATACTAATTATTTTCGAGTATACACCTTAATCTAGTTATCTCCGAACCACTAGGAGAGATTAAAAAGTGGGGAAAACGTTAATTCTGTTTGCTCGTTAATGAGTTTTGCAGGCGGATTATGGAACTGCATCAAAATAACGACGAATTCAAGAGATTACCCTGAATTCCCCTCTTTCAGCTAGAATTATTTTCTATAAATATTTCATTTTAAATTGCATTCTAAATAATCTGAAATTGTTTTCAAATCGATTGTTTTTGTTTTAAAATGACTATTATAATTAAAATTGTAATATTAATGTTCTTCACGTAACTCAACAAATATATTTCTATTATTATAATTGATTCACTCGGATTTCACAGTTATTCAAAATTGATTTTGATTGGTACAATTGGATAAAATAATTTCAAAGCAATGTAGACTTAAAATTATTTAATTAATAATAATAGTCCTCTGCAAGTTTTTGATTTTTTACCGAGTAAAAGGTATTATTATTGAATAGTATAAAAATAATATATGTATGATTAAATTAAATATGACTCTTTTCCCTTATTTTTACTTATTAATATAAGACTGTGAATAAAGCTAATACATTTTCGAATTAATTATTACTTTTGTAATTAAATTTTATAAATTACTTTTTTTAATTAAGTGACTAAACCGGTTTATTGCAATTTTAAAGTGTTGATTCTGTGAGCCCGGCGCCTCCACCATCTCGGTAACGCCCGGGGATTCGTCTTAATTTAATTGTCATCGCTACATAAAGCTACATAAAGCAAATATTTGTGTTGCAGACGAATTCTGTGAGGAGTTTCCGCACAATTTCATCCCGACTCCGGGCTACTGGATCGAGTGCTCCCGCCAGAAAATCACCACCGACACCATCTGGGACGAAAGCGAGTCCGACCACGATCTTCCCGAGGGCGACGAAGACGACCACGCCGACCATGAGAACGGACACAAAATGCGTGATCACGGTAAGCTAATCAAATATAATTATTTTTTTAATCTTAATAATTACAATAAGATAAATTCATTTTAACACACGATTGATAGTATAAGATTAGGTTGATCGATAAGACATTTAGATGTATGAATAAAAAACTGAATAACTTTAAAAATTCTTTCACAAATACAGGGTGAGTTTTTTTCGATGTTCTCTATGGGGATCTCGGAAACTATAAGAGATAGAGAAACGGTTAAATGGGGAAAGAAGTGTAGATTTACTAGACGAATAAAATTCAACTTTCAAAGTTTTCAAAAAAGTCAAGGGTAACTAGATATTTTGAAAAAAGTAAAAAGTGTCAATTTTTTCAAATCAATATATCTCGGTTTTTATAACAGGTAGAAAAAAACTGTATAGAACAAAGTTTTAGATAATTTTATGCAGATTAATAAAAAATAATCAGAAAATTTGTATCGCCATTAGTTTCTGAGATATGACGCAAACTTACATTTTTTTAAATGGAAACCATAGTTGGCTGTGACCTCATTCAAAAGGTAATTTTTTTCTCTTTAATCCAATATGACATACGACATATTTATTTCTAAAAATGAGTGAGTTATAGTCATTTTAAATTTTATTATAAATAAAAAATGGGTAGCCATGAAAAAGATGAAAGTAAAATAATTGCAGTTGTTTATAATATTAGCAATATTGTAATCATTAGTTTTACATAGATAAATCAAAATGAAACAAATGCATAAAGTAATTCTGTAATTATCAATATATCAATAGGAGAGACATTTTAATATTAAAAAATATAGTCAAAGAGTCTACTATTAATACTATTATGACATAAATTATCTTTTTAAAATTGAATTTATGGCTTTTTGACTGTTCTCATGTAAATTGAATTAAATGTTTCAATAACAACTAGTTTATGATCCTCCACAGATTGATATGATTTTTCATATACTTTGTTTTTTACATAACCCCACAGAAAAAATTCTAAAACGCGCAGATCGGGAGATCTAGGTGGCCCTGGGATTGGTTTATTTCTTCCCACTTATGAGTTAGGAAAAGCATCATTTAAATAATTTGTAAAGCCAACATGTAATGAGGTGGAGCACCGTCATATTGGAACCATTTTAATCTTGCTTATAATGATAAATTTAAACAATCGAGCGTATCTTCAAATGTTTTCTGAAGAAAATGAAAGTAATCAGTTTCACTTAGTGAGCTTTCAAAAATATATGGACCGAGAATTATTAATCCAAACACACCATGGATTAAACCCAAATTTAATTTGTAGTTTTCTCTGTGAAACTTCTCGTGGATTCTCTTAAGTTCATCTATGTTCATTGTGGCGATTAAAAATACCACAATTAGTAAATCGCGATTTATCTGTTCATAATATTTTTGTAAGAAACGTATTATCCTCTTGACAAATGGGTTTATACCATATTCAGAAGGCTATTTGATAATTACAAAATTATTATACTTATGCTGGTTTTTCATTTTTATTTAACTTTGTAGAACTAATAATTACAATATTGCTATTATTATAAACAACTGCAATTGTTTTAATTTCATCTTTTTCATGGCTACCCATTTTTTATTTATAATAAAATTTAAAATGACTATAACTCACTTATTTTTAGAAATAACTATGTCGTATGTTATATTGGATTAAAGAGAAAAAAATTACTTTTTGAATGAGGCCATAGCCAACTATGGTTTCCATTTAAAAAAATGTAAGTTTGCATCATATCTCGGAAAATAATGGCGATAAAATTTTTCTGATTATTTTTTATTAATCTGTATAAAATTATCTAAAACTTTGTCCTTTACAGTTCTTTTATATCTGTTATAATAACCGAGATATATTGATTTAAAAAAATTGACACTTTTTACTTTTTTCAAAGGTAAGGAAGTTACCCTTGACTTTTTTGAAAACTTTGAAAGTGGAATTTTATTCGTCTCGTAAATCTACACTTTTTCCCCATTTAACCGTTTCTCTATCTCTTATAGTTTCCGAGATCCCCATAGAGAACATCGAAAAAAACTCACCCTGTATATTGCCTTTTAGGTTCAAAGATCTTTACAGTGATAAGGTTGATCGATGTTTGTTTTTTTGAGTTTCGTGAAGAAACGAAACGAAAGGATACGATACGATACGATAAACTTGTTCTTTTTATATTTATCAATACTGTATTATATACAGGATAATTATTAACGATATTTCGATTCTATACAATTTATAAAAATGTCTTAATTAATGTAAATAAGTATTTAAATGCTTCCATTTATTACTGATCGTTAAATTTTGTGAAGGCAAAAGTTTATAAATATTTTATCTAATTAATAATAAGTTTTTTGTTTTTCAAATTTGTATTTACCTGATTACTACTGTTTCGTCACACTGTGCCTAGAAGTGATATTGATGCTGATGGCTGCAACAACTATTTCAATAATGTGGGAGATAGTATAATTGTTAATCTGCCCAAACTTTCCCATCCGCCTGCTATGTCACATTTATTTCGAACCACAAGACGCATTTTTACATTTGATTAAAATTATTAAAAAATAAGATTAACAGCTATGTGGTGTATTGGATAGAAGTTATAAAATTCAGATGTATGGATGTTTATGACATATATCTTACTAAGTCACCTTAGTTAGTTAGTTAGTTAGCCCTTTAACTAAACTGATCAACGCATGCTTTGACTTTGACTGACTCAAAAAGGCTGTTCCCATACCAATCTCCAAGAAAGAAAGTAGATCTGATGTCAATATCTACAGTCCTATATCGCTGGCTGTTGCCAGTTGTATCCATGGTCCTTCCTATGCTGAATGCCGTGATTATGTTATCACCCGTCATATGTATGTAGATTCCCATGATGTAGAATTGTGTGCCAAGTAATCCTCTGTTTTACTTGACCCGTGTATTTGATCTCCTCGTGCAGGATACGTCATAAAACGTATTACTAGACGAGTATACCTTCTCTTTTTGGATCGGTTCTGGATCTCTTGGGATGTCCCCTGTTAAGTGGATCCGTTGGTTCGCTAATCCCTGAACCATGGAGTTTCTGTCCTGAGTTTGCAACAAGGGGTGCTCCTTTTGTGTTATTTTTTTCGGTTTCTTCTAAATAATTCTGTAGATATTGTAAATTCTGTAAGTTCTTATGTAGTTGATTCTGCATGTAGTTGCATTCCACTGTGTGATTGTAAATCTCTTCAGATTGTTCTTCTGATGTGATTGGGCGTGTCTCAGAATTCTGATAGGTCATTTTCATTTACTAATTTGGTAATAAAATCCAATCTTGGAGATAGTTCTGTCTGATTTTCGTTGGTATGGTGGGCGCGCTTAAGTTCTCCTGGAGAATCGGTTTTACAGATTGGAAGATCCATAAACTTAAGCAATGACAAGCCATTTTTTGTCGTACTGACGTTTAAGAGTTCCTCATCAAGTTGTAAAATGTTTACCTGTTATTGGAATATTGTTTATGAGTTGTGCTTTAGCTTCGTTTTTCTTGAAAAACATCATTAAGAACATTTCACGATTAAAAGGTTGTCCTATTTCCAAAAGCTTATGATAGAAATTGCAAATAGTTACCCATTCTTCATCAATACGGTTAAGTCATCCTAGAATTTAAGATGTATTTATTGTTTGAGTTTCTAATCTCTGAAGTGATATTTTGAAGTCTCTATTCTGAGTCCTAATCCCATATGTGCCGGATTTTCTTGTGGTGGAGTTTCCGGTGTCACTGACGAGTTTGCAGAGCTTGGTCTTGCTTCAATTGTAACTAGTTGAAGTACTTGCATATATCACTGTTCCAATTTTTAAAAATAACCTTGTCTTGATATGGATTTTCTGTTGGGATCCGCAACGATTTTGCTACGGATGCGTACTGTTGACTGCTTCGCGTCTTTGTATAGTCCCATTGATTGCTGGCTGAACGTTTCTTGTTGTTTTACGAGGTAGTTCAGTTTATTCATGTTATAGAATGCGCTTTTTATAGTATCGTGCTAGCGTGTTGTGAAAGTTGGTTGTTGTTAAAGCTTCTCATATGGGACCTTCTCTTTGGACTCGGATCGTAAATACGACTCGTGTCATCGGACCCAATGGACGTCGTCTTTGCAGTGTTACAGAAGTTGGTTGTCGTTATAGTTTGTCGTGCGGGAATTTATGTTTGACTCTGCTGCTGCTGTCACTAAAACGAATAACGTGCATAGGTTCCGGTACTCGATCCCGAGAGTATGCACGAAAATTCGTTAGTGACGGTGGCAAAGTTTAGAACGGGTTGGATGTTCGTTTTAGATTTTTCGTTGGATGGCTCTCACTCTGGCAGCAAGTGGGCAGCGGATTCGAGGACCAATGTGTACACACACGCTGTGGTGATAAACGCCGCTACGGAAATGATCTCGTCTGCTGGTTAGGCCCTGGTATGTGCTTGATCAAGCAGGATGAGGGAGAAATTGTTCTCTGAGGTTTTTAGGCTCTTCTCTGAGAAACAAGTAACTCAAGTCAGTGGCGTAGCGAAGGGGGGCAAGGGGGAGCATCATGCCCCGGGCGCTACTCACAAAGGGACGTCAAATGGTCCGTAAAACAAAAAATTGCTGGATAATTTTTAATTTTATTATAATTAATTTCTGGAAAATACAGGGTGTATCAAGGTTGGCGCATGGAATGGAAGAATTATAAACTTTAGAGGGTAGGTTAGATTAGTCGATCGATATAAATAAAACTATTTTGTTGTATCAATGAATTTATTTTGTTGTCTTCTATTTCTCGGAATTAAAAACACTCGATCCACTATTTTTTTAACTTTTGTATACTTTCTGTATACTAACGTACACTTAAGTAGTTGTTTCAAAATTAATTTGTTTTGTAGTCTTAGAAAGACTCATTGTTGTAGATACACGAAATGTTTTCGTATTTTTAAATTATTAAATAAGAAATAATATTAAATTTAAAAAATATTTCAAATTATTACTAAATAAGCAAAAAAAATAGTCGATCGAGTATTTGAAATTCCGAGAAATAGAAGACAACAAAATAAATTCATTAATACAACAAAATATTTTTATTTATATCGATTAGGGAAATACCCGAAATATTAACATTTAAGTTACCTGCTTAGAATAAAAATGAAATGTTATTAAATATTAAATGTTATATGTTAGCATAAATTATAGTGTAAATTATATTTCACTCTATTACTACATTTCAAGTTCAACGCATTATTGGTAAGTAATAAAACAAATAAGATTACTTACTACATCTACTCGACGATTCTATTATTCAGTGAATAGGGTATGAAAAAATTTGTTAATAAAACAATTGAAGAAATAGAGAATATTCAATTTTTATTACTATTTATAGAAAATACAACAGAAACACTTGCTGTAATTCCGGACGTTCTGGAGTTCAAGGATGTTGCTTATTTAAAATTTAGCAACAATCTTCCAATAATTTCGAAGCAACTTCGAAAAGAAATGATTATTCATGGATTTTGCAAATTTCAAAACGAAGACAGTTTAAATGCAGCAACAACATCAACTAATCGTCTAATGCCAAAATCTTTTTTCTCAGCGGGTCGGTAATGAAGAGGAAGGAACTGGAGTTAACCGATCTTGGTTATTATATTCACCAAAAAATAATACTACTACGCACTGCTTGTGTTGCTTACTGTTTATTACATCAAATTCCGCTACACAATCATCTTTCGTAACATCTGCTGATTTTAATAAATGGAAGAAAAAAGATAAATTGATTAGCCACGAAAGAAGTCCAAGTCACCGAAAATCACTTACGGCTTTTAAAGAAACAGAATAAAGATTAATAAGTAGAACGGGAATTCATGTAGCATTAGAAGCGAACATTCAGTTCGAAAAAGAACGGTGGCGAAATATATTGCAAAGAATATTAGCTTGTATGAGGTATTTAATTATACAAAATCTTCCTATACGTGGCCATGTTGAAAAACTAGCACTCAAGATGGTACAAATGTAGGAAACCTATTATCTTTACTTACACTTGTAGCTCAGTTTGATCCGCTACTAGCAAATCAACCTTGCCACAGAAACTCCAAAAACTGCATATACAGTTCGAAATCGACTAATAAACGATATCAACAGAAAGAAATATTATGGACTTTCGTTTGATTCAAGTCCTGATACTTATCAATAAAAAAGTTTCCATCAAAGAATCTTTTTTAGGTTTTTGGGTTTTATTGAAATACATGCTGAAGATGCAGCCTTGATCGAAAATAAAATTTTAGAAAAATTAAATTCCGATAAAATTTAATTAACAAACTGCAGATCACAATATTACGATAATGCTACCGTGATGGCAGGTCACACATCTGGCGTTCAACAATTGTCATATGTCTAATCATTGTCATATGTTTTGGAATAATTGAAAACATATATCTCTGTTTCTTTAATACTTTAACAAAAACTGTCAAACGTGAATCTGAAACACAATGGAGCGTCAGAATACAAGCGGTTAGCGTTATCGTCGATGGGCTAGAGAATATAGTAGAACTATTAGAAAAATTAGCAGAGGACACTACCACTACAAGTGACACCAGAAGTGAAGCTACAATTCTGTTGCAAAATATACTAACTTTTAGTTTCATAACTTAAGTTCATTTCTGGTATGAAATCTTAAGGAGGATTTATCGTGTGCAGCTCAGATTACAAGATCCTAGAATACATTTTAGAGAAGCGTTCCATAATCTTGAATCATTAGCGACTGAACTAGCTGAAATTCAAGACATTGTAAAAATGTGTGAATTTTATAATACAGATTTCAATCGAATAGAACTCTTTATCGAAACATGTGACTGCAAAATGTTACTCCGCAGTAGAAAAGAAATTGAACCTAATGTTTCTTACTTTTATAATCTCGTATGGAGAAAATGTTTTTCCAAACCTGAGAGTGGCACTTCAAATACTTCTGACTATCTCAGTATCAATTGCTAGCTGCGAACGTTCATTTAGAAAATTAAAATTAATTTTGACATATCTACGATCAACGATGGAACAAGATCACCTAAGTGACCTAGCATTTTTAAGTGTGGAAAGAGAAAAACTTGAAATGATCAACTTTGATGATATTATTGATAAATTTGCTTCATCAATTCAATAAATTAATAAAGCTATTGGGTGTAGAGTACATTACACTTTGTAAACTTTGTTAACTATTTGGATAGTTCATAAATGATATTAGTTATGTTAGAAATCCTTTCTGTTCAAATGATAATTAGAAAGAACTAATCATTCACTTTGATTGAAATTTGTTAATTTAGAAAAATAACTTATTCTCTCCGACGTTTAATTTATAAATATTTGATTGTAGAGGCTTTCACTTTGTGATACATATTGTATCTTATTTAACGTTTAATTTATAATCACTGCACAACACTGATTACAATATCGGCAAAAGACACAGTTTTACAATTCATTGAGGTTGAATCCGTTTTAATTGTGGCGCTTCTTGTGATGCCATCCAGTCATCCTGGTTGAAGGATTTCAATCCGATCTAGTTTCCACTACAAAGGTGGTGATCACCAACTGCCTGCGGCGTTGCCTCTTTCGCGTACCACTTTCCACGAGCATGAAGTCCAGATGAGTATTCGCAGCTACAGCATTTTCAGATTTCGTTATAGATTAAAGATTTCTTTATATTTCGTATCGACGGAAGCGATTATCATTCTTCACTTAGGAAATGTAATAAATAAAGGTACTGAAATCGTTGGAGCCTTCATTCAGTGAACAGAGTGATCTTAAATTAAGTTCTGCTTCAATTTGTACAAACCGAGTGGATAGTTCATCGGCTCTAAGAAGAGCCTTTACGGTTACTCTACAAAGATGACTTTTCACGTTTTTGTTCTGCGGCCTCCCAGAGACCAGCGAAGTGAGAAGCCCTAGGTGAGATAACTGTCTACTTAATTTGATGTTGAGTCGTTCTTCTTTGTGCCCATATTAGATATGTATGCCTTTAGTTGCACAACATGTATACCTGAGTGGTTTTCCTCGATCATCAAAACGTTCATAATTTTAACTAACTGCGGTCCCAATCCACGCCTGTGCGAATGATAGGACAAAACTACTGAGTTTAATATGAGGGTTAACGCCTTGCAGAGGTGGCCTTTAGATGAATGGATCAAATACATTATCTCGCTACACTACGGGTTAAGGATCTTCCATACAAAGGCCAAAATTTCAACCTCATTGCAGCAAACGTTCATTGCGCATCTATGTGTAAATTATTACGATGCACACTATTCATTATAAGCTTAGACAGTTTATGGTTTGATGGCAAGGCAATTGAAAATCGAATGCAGAAAGCTTAAATTTGGCTAGGTGGCCACTAATGCGAGTTAGACTATCGGAGTCTAAGAATTGATGGAGCATGGCAAGTTTGTTTGATTTATACACTCTTAATCTGTTAATCTATTCAATTTCACGATAAAATTAAATAATAAATACATTAAATTGTTGCTCAATGTAATTCATTGTTAATTGTCCGACCAATGAAGTTTGGTTGTTTGTTAATTATCTTTAAACCGCACCACATATGATATAACACGAATATTTTTTCATATCTATAACACTAGAATATTATCAAATTATTGATTTGAATTTTGAAGTTTAATGCTGCTTTACTAGGAATGAACTCATGTTACATCAAATGATAAAATGTACTTTTGACTGTTTGAAAGTGAATATAACATGAAAAGTTATGAACAAAAATTAAATTTCATTAAATTAAATTAGCAAAGGCAATTAAAATTATCTAGCATTCAAGTTTATAATCATCTGCAGGCACGTGTTTTAATCTTTCGATCTCTTCAGTACAGCTTTATTATATATTCAATATCTCTCAAGGTATTAGCCAGAGATGTAGTTGTTTCAATAAGTAATTTATTTTGTAGCCTTAGTAAGACTCATTGTTGTAGAATCACGAAATGTTTCTATGTTTCATCGCCTGTAACAATGATTGACAAAAAACGATCACGATCAGCAGATCATCGAGCAAGCAATTCCGCACAGATATATGTCCTCAGAGGGTTGCGTATCGCTACCTGATATGATATTTCCGGTGGGGTCTCTGTCTGTGGCTGTTTACATTCAGCCTTCCGCCTAAGAGGCTAAATCCTTCATTATTCTAATAACCGGAGATGTTCGCTGTGGACCCGTTTCTATGCCTCCTATAACCTCGGCCGTTACAAGTTGACTCGCCAAATTCCTCACTGTTTGTATACAGTTTGTAATCTCTATTTTCGTGTTTGAATTGGCCTTAGACAGTGTAATCAGCTTCCTGGCCACCCAGTCTAGCTGGCCGTGGATATCGATTATCTTCTCGGCGAGCTTATGCCGGGTCTCCGTCACGACTTCCCTTAGAGGGGAAACAGAGTCGTTCCTTCTACGTTTTGATTGGCCTTAACGTTCGTCGTAAACCATGACTTCCTAGCTTGTATTCGAATTCAAATTTACTGGAGTTGTCGGCACTTTTGACCTCTTGCCTCGCGGCGGCGATGTTAAGGCTAATCCTACCGGAACCTTCGGATCTTTTAAGCTCCCCGAACTTATCTTTGCTTGTCGGCTCCATACGATCGTCCGTAGCGGCTATGCAGGCCAAGCTGCGTACCGAAAACTGCGCAATTTGAACTGTGCGTTGCGGAGAAGAAGCCGGCTCAAGATTTCCCCGGCTTTGTCGAATAACTGTCTTATTGAGTCCACTGACGTTAAAGCACTAGCAGAGCCCGACTATGGACTGGCCAAAACTCGCGTTACCTACGCCTACCCGTTACCAAGAAATGTTTTTTTTTTCAAGTTCTTCCTTACAAAAACTAATATTTAGTCCTCCAAGGACTGAAGTCCAAAAAGGATAGCGGTGCTAGTAGAGTGCTTCCAATAGAGGCTGGATCCAAAAAACCGGGCGTCGGGACCAATCGCATGCCGAAATTGAGCCCTTCTTAATCGACTTTAAGGGATAACCCGATTTAGGGGGGCGCCACTAACTAATAATACCACAGTCACCAATGAGATTTTGCAGATGAGAAAACCGCAAACTAAGATTACATCTTTATAGGGGTAAGGAATAGGGTTGGTGGTTTAGACGCCCAAAAATTTTATGCCAGCCGTGGCGAGCATCGTTATCGGATGGTATAACAAAATTTCATGCAAAACGAACTGAGGATGGCGGAGGTTTATAACCTAAAAAACCACGTGCACACGTGTTTTCCAGGGGATGGTCGGATCGCCACCAAAGTCCGCACACGTATCCTCTATGTCCTTAGGATCACAACACACAAAAAAAAACAGTAAGGTCACTATCTCCACCCAGCCGTGTACTATGAGGGTTTAGTCCGATAAAGAATTTGGTGGTTCGCCCGAAAGGTGCGTCCAATTTCCTATGAGGTCTCCGAAAAACACAATTTTGCCACTATCCGATCAAGAAATACAGACAGTAAGGTGTGGAGCGTCAATAAGTACGTATAGTCCAGAGGAAACAAAACTTTGAATATTCGAACCGGTGAACAATTGTGACAAACGAGGTATTTGATTGTAATTCGTCGATCATCTTGAATGAGAGTGTTCGCGCGCTCTGTCATCTCATGGGTCACAGCTGTGCAAGGCCAGCGGAAGATCGGACAGTTTTACTTGACCTTGCGGCGATGATACACACGATTTACCCAACGACTTACCGTGTTTTGTTTTCCAGATCTCCGTAGCTTATAAATATCTGAGATACCCTATTTTTCCGCCAAAAGAAACGCATCATCTTCCGTTGTTTGTTGTTGTTACAGACGCCAGCTATGTATAGTGCTGTTACCTATCGGAAATCAATTAAACTAGATGAGAAGAAGCGGGAATATGTAACAATACTCCACACATAATGTTCAGGTTTTTCTGCCAAACGTGGTCGAGAAAAAAAAAATGTTTTACATTAATTATTGAACTCCCCTCGTATATCATGGAAAACTCGCTGAATTTGATTCCCTTCGTATTGCCCTTTGAATGTAGAACGCTGCACTTGTAGCGCATTGTCTCTATTGTTGGATTCCAAACCGTCCCCAATATTATAATTGCTCCAGTAAAGTTTTCGCGCCCGCTATAATCTCTATCAGTATTAAAGTTCATAAACACATCAGGATTATTACCACATCAGTCATATGATACAGAAATTACAATGTAAAATATCTTCAAATCATATAATATAATAATATATGTAATATAATAGCTCTTTCTTGAATATTGACGGCGTTTACTTGGTGGTGCATTTTACCACAATTACTATTGTGGTAAAACAAAGTGAAAAGTGTTTTATTTAATTCTTAAAGCTTTGTTTTATAATACGCACTATTCACTTTGAACTCGGTCAGTTATGGCAATGCAATTAAAAATTATACGCAGAAGGCTCACTTTTGGCAACATTACCAAAGATAATATTATTTCAATATGCACTTAAAGAATACCTAGCAAATAGATTTACGTATTCTAGTAAACTGTTTTTTTTTTAGTATCGTTCAAGAACATTGTCAGAGGAAATTGTGATTCCGAACAAATTACCAAAAATTATTGCTATTGTAACCGATATTATTATTTACACTATGAATTTAATTTGAATGTAATTCCTAATTTTAGAGCCTCGTGTTAAATTTAATATTATCTACTAAAGTTAACGATCGTTAACATGAAATAAAATATTTTGTACATTATTATATTTCACGTTTAAAAATTATGTAAATCAATAAAAACCTTTACTTTCCATAATAGAATTCCATTGAGTGCTTAAGTTTCCTATTACAAGGGATACAGCCGTGTGCTTTGGGAGAAGCTATCGTGTTTTCGGCGCCGAGTCCATTAATAGACACCCTATACTACTTAAACCTCCTTGAATTTCCTTGAAAATTATTCACGAGAAATATTCACTTTAAATTTTGAAACCACCAACATGATTTACAACCAAAACTTGTTTATGTAGTTTACAAGGTTCCAAATATTCTTTTCGTTGAGGAAGCTGTATAAAAAAAATCATAATGATTTAGATAAAAGTTTTATTTACACTCAACCATGTATCACTTCTAATTTTCATATATATTAAAGAATCAATCATACATTTTTCAAGTTCTCATACTTATGAAAAATTAAATAGGCGACATTGGGCCGTAACAAAGAGTCGAGTCAAGAGAACTGAACTCATCCATACTTAAAATTCATTCGAGTGCGAAGGTCTCCCGTCTGAAGCGCGAAATTTTTGTTTTATATTAAAATTAATGACCTGATTCCTTTCCGCCACTCTTTCAGCACGTCCCCGCTGAAACGTTAAGGTTGTCTTGAAGAGAAAGGAAAAACGTGCGAAACGTGAAACGAGTCCGCGATTACGTAACAGTTGCGCGTAGCACTAAATTTCGTTGCTGCAGTAGAATTGGATGGTTTGAAATGAATTTATTTTATATTACGTTGTTTCAAAGAATGAAATCTTTCTCGAACATTTGGGTGAAATTTATATTGAATTCATTTGAAATAAGTATTGTTTTAAAAAGCTGATTGTAATTTCGTTCAACTACTATTATCAGTTATGTAAATAAATGATCTACAATGAAGTAATTATTTCAACTGGTAGCTATTATTATCATGATTTAAAAACGTGTCATAATAGTTTAAAAACACGAAAACATTTCACAAATAAGGATTGTTTGCTTCATATTATTCACATTACTCAATAAGAAATTTAATGGTTGCTCTTAGCTTTGCAGTAGAATTAGGAGAAATTAAAGTTTTATTAAGATGTCACTACTTAAAAACATCCAATTAAACACTTTGCTATAAAAATAGTGGTAAAATGTAGTAAGTATTTTTTAGAATTTATGTAATATTTCTCAATAAAATACAGATTTTACATTTAGAACCTCCCACATACTTGCGGCAAAATTTATTTAAATTATGCATGAATAAGTAATATCTCATATGCATATTACACTTAATGAATATAAAGCCATTCTACAATTTATTAGTTCAGTTGGAACGAAGCCAAAAAGATAATGTTTTAACGAATCGAACCCATTTATTTATTAACGATTAATATCCTTTTCAAATATTTATTATTATATATAATATATTTTCTATGATTATTAATTTTAAATATGTTAAAATAAAAGGTAATGATTGTTATTGTAATACAAAAGAATATTTTTAATTAATAATAAGTGATTGAATTTCAAATATTTATTGAACTCCCTACAATTGTTTCGCCACACTGTGGCCTCGTCAATCAATACAAAGGAATATTGTATCATACAAATTAATACATATCATTTATACATAATGAATAACAAAACGTTAATTAAGCCATATGTGTTCGAAGTGTTAACCATTAAAGCATAATGAAATAATCATTCAATTAAAACTACGTGTCGACGCGAAGAATCTTAAAACGGAATAGTAAACACACTTCACTATTGAAGTAGGCGTCGGGAAGTGGGTGGAAAACAGTCGGAGGGCACTTATTACCCTCGTTCTCCCCTAGAAAAAGCAGAGATACGTTCGACATACTTTCTGCATTTTTTAAATGGGATTACTCTGACTCGCCCCAATCGCCCTTTCAGTTTTATTACCTTTCAGGGAAGCCTTAACTTGGAATTGCATTTTATAACAAATTACATTTACGTATCTTGGATTAAAACAGTTGTTAATGGCAACTTTTGAAAACCTATTACCGAGCCTTAATTAATTCTGTATTTTAACATATGAAAGATTGCTAATAATAATAATGAATGAATTGATTCGAGCAAATGACTGTGATTTGCTCTCATTAAAATCGCTAAGCAACAAACTTTCATGTAAAAACAAAATATTTTCGTGTAAATTGCCATCACTTATGGTATTATGTGTGTACAAATTTAAATAAAAAATATGATTGGTGAATATTACTCACAAGATATTTATAATGAAATAAATTCAATAAAAACATCACCAGTACTTAATTACTATAAATTACAATCTAAAAGTTTTTATCAAAAAAACATACATTCAATGAAGGGGATAGAGAAAGCCAGTTTTAACTATGGAAGTGTAGTTGGTAATATATACATCAATAAACTAGCATCATTCATAACTGTGGTTGTATTTTACGTTGTATCGTTATATTTGGAATGCATTAAGAGAGATTGAAAATATTATGGCACCTATGGAAATTATGAGACTTATGATAGAGACATAAATACTATATGAATGGATCTAGAAAAGCATATGTTTAAGATTACTTAGCAATCACTAATCTGTAATCATAAAATTCCTTAAAATATTTTACTCACAACTTTTCCGATATTTCATTAAACAATCAAATTTTAGTTTAAGTTCTTTAAATTAAATCAGTTGAACAAATACCATTCAATTGAATTCTTGTAACTCATGAAAGAAACTGTACCTAAATAAAATAATAACACAATATTAGGAATAATTGCTAATGTAAAACCTAGGCTCCTGTTCTATATTGCTTTTGATTCATTTTATGTTCTGAAGAATAAAATTTCTATTATTATTATTTTATATTTTCCTAATGACCTTAAAAAATGTATTTTTACAGTTTACAGTTTATTGTTTTTTAACAAAATACTTTTTAAAAAGAGTTGTTTTTATTTAATTTTTAAATTTTGAATTGCTTCTAAGATAATGTATTTTTGTTTTTTTAGTCTGCATATTTCATTTAATAATGGGTGATTTTTTAGCAACTCTCTTTTTGGCAACTCAGTTATTTTCCTGTAACATGTCAACAGTCAAACATGTTCAGTTTGGTTTATAATTTTACCATGAATCGACTTACAAACGAACAATGTTTGCAGATTACTGAATTTTATTATCAAAATTCATGCTCAGTTAAGAAAGTGCATCGTGCACTTATTCCACTTTATGGTCAGTTTGGGCGACCTTCTGAGGCGGCTATTCGGAATCTTGTGACTAAATTTCGCACCAAATTTACATTATTGGACATTAAACCACCAACACGTATACGTAGAATGCGGAGGGAGGAAAACCGTGAATTATCGATTCGGCGCCGTTCGCAGCAATTGGGCCTCTGTTACTCCACTACGTGGAAAATTTTGTGGAAGGATTTGGATGTAAAACCTTTTAAAATACATCTGGTGCAAGAATTAAAGCCACGCGACCTACCACAACGGGTAACTTTTGGTGAATGGGCGCTGGCAAAGTTGGATGAAGATACACATTTTATCGGAAAATTATGTTCAACGACAAAGCTCATTTCTGATTGAATGGATGCGTGAACAAGCAAAATTGCCGTATTTGGTGTGAAGAGCAGCCAGAAGCATTGCAAGAACTGCCAATGCATCCCGAAAAATGCACTGTTTGGTGTGGATTATGGGCCGGCGGCATCATTGGACCGTACTTTTTCAAAGACGACGAAGGCAGGAACGTTACTGTGAATGGCGAGCGCTACCGTGCGTTGATTACAATTTTTTTGCCCAGAATGGAAGAGCTGGACTTGCCTGACATGTGGTTTCAATAAGACGGTGCCACATGCCACACAGCACGCGAAACAATGGCCCAATTGAGAGGCGAGTTCGGTGAACAGTTCATTTCACATTTGGGGCCAGTCCATTGGCCACCTAGATCCTGCGATTTAACGCCTTAGGACTATTTTTTGTGGGGCTATATTAAGGCGCATCTCTATAGGGACAAGCCCGCAATGGTTGACGCACTGGAAGCCAATATTGAAGAATTTATTCGTGATATACCGGCCGATATGTTGGAGAGAGTATGCCAACATTGGACCCAGCGTATGAATCATTTGAGGCGTAGCCGCGATCAACATTTACATGAAATCATCTTTAAACATTGAATTATATAGATCGTTCTATCGACTCAAATAAAGATTTCATACGTTTCTCTAAATTTTATGTGTTTTTTTTAAATCAAATCCGAAAGCTCTTAAAAAATTACTCTTTATAGTCATTCATAATTTAGAATTATTGATAATAATAATAATAATAATACAATTTATTTCCAACAAGTTTGCAACTTTATAATGAAAACATCATGATGAATGTATACAATTAACTATATTTTATACAAACACAGTAACACTACACATATGAAATAGAGAAACATTTATCCCAGCCCATGACAAGTTAACAAATTCTCTTTGAATCGCCCAAACTCATCAAAAACATCAACAGTATGCTGAAGGTCATTATATAATCATGAAAGTTTTAATAATGGTGAATTTGCATATTGATTAGTGCGAGGGGTTGTATGGTCAAATGTTCTAGAATTTCGTACACATGTCGTGTGGGTCATGATATCTTATTTGAGATACAAGCTGTCCATCATCTAATTTATTGGGTATTATCTTATATAAGTAAACTAAATTATGATATGCGTGATGGTTTCTGACAGATACTATATTAAATTCGTCTAAAAGGTATTGGTGGATACTGTCCAGTTTGTTTATAATGTAAATATTTTAATAATTTACGGTACACACTTTCAGTTTCATTAAGCAATAACTGTAAACAGGGTAGCCAAATCAACATACAATAATCTAATCTACTTAATATCAGAGATTTATATAAATTAATTAACGTTTCTATATTTTTAAAGTCCTTAGTTGTTCTAATAATAAATCAAACAATTTTAAGCAAACTTTTACCAACATATCAACAAGATTTTTAAATGATAGTTTTTGATCAAAAATTATACCGAGATCTTTGATTTTACAGACCTTCCGATAGAGTGGCCACGAATATTATACGTATATACCCTATGATTTAATTTTTTGGTAAAGGAAACAACACAACATTTTTGAATGTTTAATTCAAGTTCATTACCACAGCACCAATTATTAAAATAGCACAAATTTTCTTGTAGTATATCACAGTCATTTGTGGATTAAATCTAGAAAGCTTTAAGTCATTAAGTCATCAGCATACATTAAGAAATTACAATTTAAAATATCACAGACGTTATTCATTAATAGCAGAAACAACAATAGACCTAGATTGGAAGCTTGGAGTACTTATAAATATGGTCTGTGATAATACTTTCAAAAATTTTGCTGCAGATACAATGTAGTGAAATGGTTCTCTAGTTAAGCACATCAGATTTATCACCCTTTTTTATGAATCGGTGTTATTTTTACGTTTTTTCCAGATAGTCGGAAATATACCTGTATTTAGACTAAGATTAAATATATGAGTTAGAGGCCTTGCTAACAAATAAGCGGTATCTTTGAAAAAAACCTCTGGAAGACCAACTGGACTCATAATTTTTCTACCTTTTAATTGTTTGGGATATATATTGTCAGAAATTTCCCACTTTCGTTTGAAATGGCTGTATATTTCTAATACCAGATTTAATATGATTGTGTGAATTTGAAAAAAATGACATTTTTTCTTATTTTTTTCTCTATACCCTTGACTTTTAAAAACTTTGAAAGTGGAGTTTTATTCGTCTCGTAAATCGCCTCTTTACAATTTTCGAGATCCCCATAGAGAACATCTAAAAAACTCACTTTAGAAATACTAACTTTAAAAAAGCCTTCGATACTGTCACGCATAGTATCCTTATTAAAAAGTTAAAAATATGTAGCATTCTCACAAATATTATTAATTTAATTCACTCATACATAAATCGGCGACACTTCATTCCTTATAAGGGCTCTATTTCTAAGTCGCCTACACCTAATAAAGGTATCCTACAAGACTCCAGTATATATCTGTTCTATTTACACCTGATACAATTTGGTGGTTTTAATTGAATTCCTCATACTTTCACTCCATACATTAAAATTAACTTCATACACGCATCCACTTCTCCATGATCTCCTTGAACCCATTTTGCATATTCCACATTCCCGCCTGTACTTTTAGAAATAAATCCTAAATACTTGAATACTTTTACCCTTAGTCTTTCAGGATATATTTATCCCATAGCATTAATACGCCTGCTGGTGCAAATAGACCCCGTTTATACATCAGATAGGCATAGCATTGTTTTGTCATCTTACTTTTATTCAAATAACGTCGTAGTTTGATCATAAAGTGAGTCGTGACACCACGCTTATTGAAGCGATGAACTTGATTTTAGCTATCGTGGCTCTATTTTCAGTTTTTTACACCTGTGTCCCAACAGGCATTTCTGCATTTCACAATGACAATAGTGATCATGATGTCGAAGAACAACCGACAGTTAATTCTGTTAGATATTAGCAATCATTAGCATTACAATCGTGTGTAAGACAGATAAATCCAGGCTGAAAGACCGTGGTGCAGAGAGCCACTGCCTTTTGTGTTTTGGATTGTCATATAGGACCCTTTTTTGTCTCCAGTAATCAAATGATCAAAAAACTGTTCTGTATGGTGCCGTTGAAGCAATACTTTGCATGTGTTGGATTCATTGGTTTTCTTCTCTTCGGACAGACTATGCTTTAAATGTTCTTGGAGGATCGGCCAAGGTTAGCATGTTGTTGTCTAATGTTGTTGGTCTTCCTGTTCGATAGAAGTTAGAAGTCAGAAAGATCAAACTTGCCGGATTGTAACTTGAAAAATCATCTTTGGCATTTACGAACACTGGTAATGCACATGGATAAACATCGCAAATATTTTTGTCGCAACTATTACGTTACTACCCTTGCGAAAGTCAAAAAGCTTACAATGCTTATTTAGAAGTGAACAAGACACATTAACCTTAAAATGACTTTGGCACATCTTCGAGGTGCACAATGATGTGACAAATGACAATCAAATATCGGCATGCGCAGAAACGACATTACTTTCTGGTCCCTCTATTATTTTATGAAGGACCCGTTCCAAGATATCCAAAATTCAGAAAAATATGCTTCCAGGAGACCGATAGATACATAATATAATTATTCTATTGTTTTTACCCGTCCATTCAGCAAATGCTATTTCAATAGTCTTTTCTTGCGACATACGATTAATGTCAAGTCTGTTGTTGGAATTTATGTTCCCTGCTGCAAATATTACCACGCCCCCGTGGCTATAGTTTTTACGTTTTAATGCTGATGTTTGTTTGTAGTTATTTATTTCTGGAAAATTCTGACATTCGGTTACCCAGTGTTCAGTGGCTAAAATAAAATTAACGTTTAGTTCGGCTAATACTATATTTAAGTTATTGATTTTGTTTTTTATTGACTGTCGAATTGAATTGCCACCGCAACATCTACATGTCTTTACTTATTATGGCAATCCATATTTTTGCTATTTATCACTAGATGTTACTTCAACAAAATACATGCGCAGTGTACGTCATTACTTGTTGTGTGTAAATAAGTGTGCGAGATGGATGCCGATAACTTCAGCAATCTACCATATTTGCGAAATACCCCTCTGCTTGCCCAAATTTCAAAGAATTTAATTTAAGCAATTGAGTTCAAATTTGGTATTTATGGTCTTAAGAAGCTCCCCATCAATAATAATTAACAAAAAAATTGTTTTTCCCAAATTTAAAAATTCAGAGCTGAAAGGGTTAAGGCCCTAGCAGTGGATCTATTGCTTTTTCATAGTGATGTTTGCCTACAGTAATTTTAAATGAGGAGTAGTATTGTGGAAATCTACTCCCTAATATTTCGCAGGCAGGAAAAAAAAAATTGTATGATTGCTGATTTCATCTAATTTTGTTGATGGATGCAGAGAGGCCTTGCCCGTCACTGATTTAAGATTGTTGTCGCTGGTGAATAATCCTACTATTCCATATGTTATTCGTTTTTTCTCCTTCTTGGAGATTTTTTCCTACTTTTCGCCGTCTCCGTTGATATTTTTTTCAGTTATTTTGTCCTCATTCATTTTATTCTTCGCTTCAGAACTCACTTGATTTGTTTTATACTCAAATGTTGATTTTTGCCTTATATTGGTAGTTTTCTTCTTTGGAGTTTTATTCATTGAGTTGCTCATTGGGTTGCTGGTTAACGGCATTATTCCGTAGGTTTCTTCAGAACCTATTAAGTCTGTAGTAGTCTGTCCGTCATTGGAAATATTTGATGGCATCTCTTTGTTTACATATGCAGTATTTTATTTTGGCATTTCATTTATATTGTAAGTCGATTATCGTTGCCTTAAGTTGAAAATGTTCTCTTAGTAAGATGACTCTTTCTTCCATCTCCCAAACTAATTTTCTTAGTATACTATTTTCACTCTTAAGGGTACTCACGGTTTAGAATCTTCCCATGAACTCTCACACAGTGGCATAAGCTCACTTGCGGTGTTTGATTTTACTCGGGTTTTCTAACATCTCTATGTCATGATAGTCCAAATAGGATGGGTGGAGCAGCTTCTGGCTACACTTGGTACATTTGCTAGTTGCATTTGACCAACGATGTCACTCACCATCGTCCCCATAATTATTACTGAAATTATAAAGTCTAAAATTTTGTAAAAAATGAAGAGTTTTACAAAAGTTAAGTATTTATGAATTTGGTAATTTTGGAACGATATTTTTGAACATTTATCTATTTTTTGTCTTTTTTTGTTTGCATTTATTTTTTATTAGAATAAAGTTTATTGTAGTTTTTTTTCATATATTTGTACAGAGTTCATATTTCTTGTATTTTTAGAATTTTTGAAATTTTAAATTGGTTGACGCTTTTTCTTCATTTTTACAAAACGTTTATTCGTTTTTTGTCTATTTATTCCATTTGCATGATAATAAAGCTTATTGTGATTTTTTCTATTTATATAGACTATTAAACATTTTTCTTATATTTTTAGAATTTTTAGATTTTAAAATGCATTTATCTTAATTTTCAATAACTTTTACACAATTATAGTTACAGTCTTTGATTGCACTTATGTTCAACTTAAAGTATTTATTCCATTCAGCTTTCTAGTATCTTTTCATCGTTTTATCATTAGTTTATTAAATATAGTAATAATAAGTTATTTTTTAATTTTTGCGACTTTTAATTAACAATTTCTTTATCATTTTTAATTTTAATTTGCAGTTTGAAATTATTTGCTTTCGTTTTTAAATTAGTATAGAATATTAAGAGTTATTATGATTTAATGTTTTAACGCAAGTTCTCTACCTCTAGCTTTCGGTTGTCAATTATAATTTCAATATCTTTCGACTCTTACGAAAATTTACATTTCTTTAGCTTCCTGTGTAAACACAACGAATATGAAGGAATGCTCTTGGGAATTTAATCAATACAATATCAGAGCTAGCTCACAGTAAATTTTTTGAAATATTTTTTCAATCATTCGAACAATAATTACTTAAAATATAAAATAACTTTTTGGCTTTCAAACAATGTTTTGCCTTTTATCAATATTAAAATCAAAAACCTTTTTACAAGAAATTGTGAAAGAGAAACTAATAAAGAAACGAAGAGGGAGAAAGATAAAAAAAGAATGAAATATAAAAAATGAAAAACTAAGAAGTGGATTCCTTTGTATCCTTACTAAATTTAGACATTATACATTTTCTTAAAATTAGATGAAAATCCACATAACCATAAAAACCTCAACGAAATGTGTATCTCTCATAGTCTCTAATAATGTGTTTTCTTTTACAGGATACAATGATTTGTACGAGGATGACGAAGACGACGACGCCTTATCGCCACGGAAAAAGACGACGATCGAGGAACAATGGGAGAAAAACCAAGGTTTCGAGCTGACCAGCGTAGAGCAGGAAACTTACGAGAAGTACTTTTATGGCTCGGAACACTGGAACTACTTCACAAACGATGAAGACCTTGGACCGGTCATCCTGTCAATCAAACAAGAAACGCTTAACTCGAGAGATCAGTTTCGGTAAGTTTAAAAAAATATATTTATTTAATTCCTAACCTGGTTCGTAATAGAGATATATCACAAAGTATCGGCTTTAACAATCAATAATAAAATAATAATTAAATTTATAAAGATATTCGAAGTAATTTTTAAATATTGGCTTTGTGATTTATACAGCTTATCTAGTATTGGGTAAAATATTTAAAAAAAGGTTTGCATATAAAACTGTCAACATGTATAAAGTCTTTTTATATTTTCTATTTGAAAGGATAATATTTTTCAATCTATTATACTTTGCCAAGAGATCCAGACGTTCAACATTTATTTCCATCTTGTGCATGAACATGAACGATTATGACTGATCGTTGCTTATCTCACTATGCATCGGATCTAACGGTTGAAAACTCAATTTGCGATACATCAGGGGGAAATGTGTTTATTGATTTTCGCCATTCCAAATTGGGCCGATCCATCAATCATGGCTGTCTGTCGCCTGTCGTTATCAATAGCAACACCACCCGCCCACTCTTTCCATTGAAATTCATGTATCAATTCTCATTCCGAATTTAATTATCACCCTTTTCCCCAGTTTAATTTTATTTTATATGTCCCTTCGTGCGCTGTAGTAAAATAAAACTAAAATTTGAATCCAAGCTAACTAGTGTAATATTAATATTATAAATTACACATCAGAAAATTTATTACAAAGAAAATTTGTGCAATTTATCATACTTTTAAGAAATAACATTTGATTTTAATTATATTTTTCTTTTTCTAAAAATGTATCAATTCCACGTTGGATGATGACAGCCGGAAAAATGAACAAACACGCCCGGATGAAATGTATGAATCGATACCACTCGAGCGTTCCTTTTTTTTATACGAAATAAAAAATATATGTACTTTTTATGTACATACGCCGGTGAGAGGAGGTTGCAAAACTGGATGTCGCTAATGAAAATTCACGTTCGTCCATTGTCTGGAAAATTCATCAACAAGTCGCATTTAGTTTAATTAAAACGTTAACTGAGTTCGTAATAAGCGAACGCCGAGAATTATTATAAATTACACCTAATTGCGATGTAATCATTTCTACGGATTTGATTACATTATACTCGTTAATTATGAAGTTATCGGAGTGTACATTTGAATTTAATTTTGATGCTAATTTTTTTTCTTATCATATCTCGGTAATAATATATTTATTTACGGTGTAACACCTTTTACATAAAATAAAACAAGAACAAGTTGATTAGAATTACAAAAAAATACAATACATAAATTTGACCAACATGTACGTGTCTCACTTATAATCATGTGATCCATGTATATGGATGTAACTTTTGCTTGAAATTACTGATTTTTTCTAATATTTATTCGACGAGGTTATTTTCAAAACTGAATTTAACTTATTCTCAATGACATAGATATCCCAATACCAAGAAGATGTAGACATTTTTAGACCAAAGTTGACACAAACGTTTTTCTATTAAAATATAGAAATTTGAAAAAAAGAATATATTTTTTTAATAATAGACTCTTCCGCCCCTATTGGTTATACACTTCCTATCCTTTGTGACATCTATTCTAGCAGGTGCTTGATAATCTTGTGAGGTATTGTATATCAAGCAACTTTTAAGAGCTTGCAGCGTCTGTGGAGGATGTTGTAATTTCTTCTCCCCATAATGTCACAAACATGCTTAATGGACGAAAGATCCAGAAATTGGGGTGGCCATTACAAGATATTAGCATTATCTACTAGAAATTAGTCGATATAAACTTTTGCAATATAGAGAGGGTATTGTTTTGCTGGAAAAACTGGGTCTTCCAATATTAAAGAAACTTAAAAATGGGGAATTCTATCACTTCATACACATATAGCCTTGGAAGAATATCAAATAAAACCCTCTTTTATACTGGATGAACTTTGTTAGCTAACCATAAATTATCGGTCTCTTATTGGCGTAAGTCGGTCTTGAACTTCATTTATTCATCTTTGTCCCTTGTTCCCTCTTCTGCGACGTTCCTGACCCTCTCTAGTCCATGCCTGATTACAAAGATGGCGACTATAAGAGTAAATTGTTTATTGTTTCTTATTATTCCAGTTTGAATCAGATAATATTTGATTTAATTTCACATGTGTTTCAATTTTTATACTTAATTCCTTAAAAATTACAAAGTAAAAATTTTTGTATAAAATTGCGTGTAAAAAAAGAAAACACAGACATGAATTATTACAAAAATAAAATCCAAATCTCCCTTTAATGATTCCGGCGAACGCACGTTTATGACGTACATAAAGATGGACGATGTGTGCTAGCTTTTAATAAAGTTGATGTGAGTTTATATCGTCGAAAGATGTGATTGGAATATTTTATTATGGAAAGCGCGCATCGGAATTTCATCCAGACCTTCCATCGTCATCTCTTCATCCCGGCGTTCGGCTCGAACATGTTCCACCATAAAACTTACAGCTGGAAAGTATCTGCTGGGAATAAAATCCCAATGCCGAAACAAACGTTTGTATAAAATTTTTAGAGCACGGAATGTCAAGAAAATCCTATAAAATACCTCATTTTTCTCAAATCTGTGTTTAATATTACTCCTCGACCTTGCGAAAGTGTAATATATGCATTGTATTTTTATTTAAATTTGCGATTGGTTGTGAAAAAAATAGGAAAAGTTTGAAAGTTTGTACAAAACAACCGCACCCACTTCACCACGGTGTTTGTTAATATCAATATGGTATACGTGAGCGTGTACTTGAATTACCTTGCGAACGAAGAGGCGGATCGATTCCACCAGGTGTACTCTGCCAATTAACGGATCTCTCTTTTCACCTTCGGTTTTCCTAGGCGGAGCTTTTACCGAGCTTTCCCCGCATTCCGTTTTGTTTGTTTAACTTATTCGGATCAATTATAAAGGGCTGTATAATTCAGTTTTCGTCGACGGATTAATATTATTTCAGCAGAATGTTGGGCCCGATACAAGAGCCTTCTTATATTTGCCTTCTTGCTCAAGCGCCAATTAGACCCACCCCTTTGTTATGCTGAAACCCTTTGAAAACTGAATTGTAATAATTAGACCGCAGATATACAAGCGGGCTAATGACAGTGTTTTGATCAAATTCAATGCGTGCACAGGTATAATTTTCAATTTCCAGCACATTATAGGAATATATCAACATTTAATTTCAATTAATGCCAGAAATAGTATAGTAATGTTTTTAAAACTCATACTTAAGTTGTAATTATCTCATGAGTAGTGCAGTAAATAGTATCTACTTAAAATTAATCCGCACTTTAACACATCTTTAGATAGTGAATTGATTTATTTTGATTAATTCTGTTTGAATTTGAATGGAACGGTTTTGCATTATATTTTCATAGCAACAATGCAACAATTATACGGATGACCAACAATTATTGCAGTCCCGGATGGCGTTGGAATCAAATGCGTACATCGATTCTTACATGTGCCAAATTAATTGAACTGACATTTTAATTATCAAACATAATTTAAATGTGAATTTAAAGTGTTGTTAACATTAATAAATAATTAGAATATGGTTACTCAAAAACAGATGTATGTTTGTTGTTAAATGTTAAAGATACCCCTACAGCTTTCATTGTACTTTAGTTTACACAGTATTCTTAATGCTTTCTTCTGATTTATAAATGATTTATTTACATTAACAGAGTCTCCCCAGAAAATCAATCCATATCTCAGGTGTGACTCAATATTTGCAAAATAAAATAATTTAGCAATTTTAAAGTTTGTACTGCGGATTAGTATGCGCATGCCGTACGAAGCACTACTTATTTTCTTGCATACATGGTTTATATGTTCTGAAAAACTGAGTGTATCGTCAAGGATAACAACCAAAAATTTCACGTTATCTGATAAGTTGCAGCTGATATCAAATGTTATTGATTGTGGTGTGGTTAGCTCTTGATTAGACTTAAATAAAATGCATGCTGTTTTTGCCCTGTTTAGTATTAAGTAATTTTTATTAAGCCATGATTCAATTTTAGGAGCCGACTTCCTTAATATCAATTAATGTTTTGCCCTTAATAAGCAAATTTGTGTCGTCTGCGTAGTTTAAAATTCTGCAATTCTGTGGTAAGTTATTCGAAATATCGTTGATGAAAATAACAAATAATAAAGGGCCTAAGACACTACCTTGCGGTATGCCTCTCGTTAATATAAATGGATCGGACAGTATACTAGTGCCACAATTAGGGTTCTTAATCTTAGTATAGTGAATTCTGTTAGTTAAATATGACTTTATCAGTTCATACACAATTCCCCTTGCACCGTACTGGTACAATTTATCCAACAGAGCCGAGTGGTCAATAGTGTCAAAAGCTTTTGACAAGTCTAGAAAAATACCACAGGTTAGATTATTTGCTTCCATATTTGAAAGTATCCAATTTAAAAACTCAAATAGGGCCGTATCAGTAATTTTACCTTTTAGGAATCCGTGTTGTGTAGAAGATAACAAGTCATACTTTTTGAAGAACTCAAGTAGTCGTACATAGATAATTCGCTCAAAAATTTTTGAAAATGAGTTTATGAGGCTGATTGGCCTATAGTTATCTAAATTATTAAGATTACCTTTTTTAAAAATTGGTAATAACATTGCTAATTTGAGTTTATTAGGATATGTGCCAGTTAGAGGTATTTATTATATCACATAATGGCTCTGCTATGAGTTGGATACATTTTTTCAAAATGTGCATCGGTATTTCATCAATCCCACAGCTGTAATCACTAGAGAAACTATACGTAATATTAAATATCTCTTGTGGGGTTGTAGGTCGTATAAACATTGCATGTTGATTGAAAGGAATATTATTTGAAATAGTTCCATTTTGAGTAGAATTGTGAATTATTAAATGATTTCCTATTTCGTTAAAAAAATTGTTAAAATTATTTACCAGTTGTCTAGTGCTAGAGTGTTCAGGAATTGCGTGGGGCTTACCGTTACTTAATATGTTCCTAATAATATTCCATGAAGCTTGCAACTTATTTGATGAATTAAACAATCTTAATTCCATTTGTTTATATTTTTCAGCAATTAATAAATTATTATACGTTTTTTGTTCATTTTTGTATAAGGGCACATAATCAGGAATATAATTCGACATTGTTTTATAAATTAGAAGTCGATTTTTGCTTATTATGGTTTCGTCTGATTGATACATTTTGTTTCTATTTTTCCTACTTACATGAGTAGTAGCTGGAAAATTATCATTGAAATGTTTAAGAAATATATTAATAAATGAATCATATTTGATATTTGCAGATTTAAGATCACGTATGGAACTAAAGGATTGATTAGAGAGACAATCAATAAACTTACTCATCTTTGCATTTGAAAATAATCGTGCTTCGCACTGTGATGATTTGGAATCCACTTGTATATCCAAATTAAGAATTTGTGCTGTATGATCTGATAGTGTTGTGTGTAAAACTTGCGCTAACGTTTCCGCATGTACATTTGTAATAATATTATCTATACCAGTTTGGGATGTCTTACATATTCTTGTGGGTTCACTTATCAAATACCTTAAATTAAACGAATTTATAATATACATAAAATCTAACGTGATATTCGAAGCTTTTAAGAAGTCTATATATAAGTCGCCAATAATATAAAAATATTTTAACTGTGTTTTGGAAGTTTTTGAAAATTTGTTTCATTGTTGTTGCTTCTAGCTTTAAAAAAGAACCGATTGATAAATATATTTTCTGGCCAAAAGTTCTCATTAATTACTGCTTTTTCAGCAGCATATGACATTCCAATTTTAAAAGATGAATACGATGCATCTTCATATATAGGTTTAAGTTTTTTCACCACGAATGTGAAGTTCCCGGCTTTCAGGAGATGTTCTTTTATTTGCTCCGGTTCAACATCTCTATGGAACCTAAAGGGTCCGCCAATAGGGACGCGCGAAATTTGCCGGAAGGGTGCAGCCATGTTGTTCGAGGTAGAGCTGTAAAAGTTGCTGTCATTTGTTCAGTATATAACCCCAAATCACCATGGCAAGTTTGAGTGTCGAGCAGCACGTGCAAATTATTAAATTGTTTTACAAAAATGGGTCATCAGTTCGAGCAAAGTTCCGCGCACTTCGCCCATTTTACGGTCGCGATGATCGGCCTGTAGAGTCGACTATCCGTCGATTGGTGGGCAAATTCGAGTCGACTGGTTCAGTAAACAACCAGCCAACACTGACACGTCGACGAAACGCCTGATCGAACGAAAATATCGCTGCAGTCCATGAGAGTGTGCGCGAGAACCCGAGGCAGTCCATTTTTTGTCGTGCACAGGAACTTGGCCTTTCGGAGACAACAACTCGCAGAATTTTGCATCTGGATTTGGGTCTGCACCCGTACAAAATCCAATTGACCCAGGAGCTCAAGATAAACGACCACAGACAGCGTCGGGCGTTCGCTGACTGGGCTCTGGAGCAGTTGGAAGCAGACCCCCATTTTGGCCAAAAAATCATCTTCAGTGACGAGGTTCATTTCTGGATGAACGGGTATGTGAACAAGCAAAATTGCCGCATTTGGAGTGAGAACAACCCACACGAGGTCCACCAAGTGGCAATGCATCCCCAGAAAGTCACTGTTTGGTGTGGATTTTGGGCCTTCGGCATCATCGGTCCGTACTTTTTCGAGAACGAAGCTGGGGCGGCCATAACCGTCAATGGGGAGCGCTACAGGTCGATGATAACCAACTTCTTTTGGCCTAAACTGGATGATATGGACACGGACGACATGTGGTTCCAGCAGGACGGCGCCACGTGCCACACAGCCCATGCCACAATGGACATTCTGCACGAGCGATTTCCGGACATGGTCATCTCGCGCGGAGGCGATATCAACTAGCCACCGAGATCGTGCGATTTAACGCCTTTAGACTTTTTTCTCTGGGGCTATCTCAAGTCGCTGGTCTACGCCAACAAGCCTCTAAACACCGATGACCTCAAAGTCAACATACGCAACGCCATCGCTCAAATTGAGGCCGATATGTGCTCCAGAGTCATCGAAAATTGGACCTCCCGGATCCGGGCTACCAAACGGAGCCGCGGTGGTCATTTGAACGATGTTATCTTCCATACTTAATGGGGTCGAATACCCTTTCAAATGAAAAATAAATTTCGTTTCTACCTCACACACAACTTGTTTTATTCAATTTTAAAGTTCACGCGCCCTTATTGGCGGACCCTATAGATCCAAAAATCTATTTTCTTGAAGCTATTTCTGCGACGGGTAGGTCCGAATTGGTAGCTTTTCCGTTGAATTTATAAGATTTCCTATTCCGTGTCCTCTTTGTATCTGCGTCAGTCCATTCCGTGTTTATATTATTTGCCGTGTCGATTTTATCGGGGTTATTGGCCTCATTTGTTTTTGAACAGACACTTTTTGTAAGTCTGAGATTTCTTCCACCTTGTACAGAATTTGCGTACGAACGTTTGATGGCAGATCCCTCTTTTGTCGAATTTCTGCTTATTCTATTGAATTTGTTTGTTGATTTTACATTAAAGGGAATTTTTCCACTGCCATTACCATGGTTTGAGTCTACACTGTGTTTATGTTTGTTAAGTTCACAGGTTAGTACCTTTATTTTTTCATCTTGATACATAATAATGTCTGAATGATGACTTACTTGAGTGGCGAGGCATGTTATTTGTTTTTTCAATGCTATCAGGACTTGTAAAGAACACTTTTGAATCCCGTTCTTCTCACATTTTATACACCGAACTTATCTTCAGATTTTGCACAATCTAGATGATATTCCCTATCGCAAATGTTGCACTTGAAGAGATCTTGATCTATATCCTTATTACATGAAGTACACTTTTTAGTTTCACTTAGAATACTTGTATTAATTTCACTTTCCGAGAGTGACCGATTAATTCGTGTCGCCATGAATAGATTTGGAATAGTTTAAATACTAATTGCAAAGAACTCTCGCAGTATACCAATTTAATACGATTTGTTTAGAAAACAATCATTTGTCCTTTTATAAATAAATCTTAAAATGTTTGTTCCTTTTTGTCCTTAAATGAGTCCTCGAGAATAATCTAGGATTCCTCTACATTTTTTGCATTTTGTAAATGTTTAAGCAAACATGGAAAATATCTAAGAGTTTTTATATTTATTCTTGTTGTATAAATATCCAATTTTAAATGAAACGAAAAATATCATTTTTATTTCCTCAAGTAAACAAAATGATTTAAGAGTTGGCGGTAATTAGCCAGTGAAACCAATGTCTGTCCTTTAGTTGTTTTTGTAATAATTGTAGCAATTCTTCTTACATATTATTACATGATTTGGAATTACAGCAAGTTCTGATTGGCCACTTATATCATCATCCAAATAAATTGAAAAGACATCTGCATTTTATATATCACATATTACTTGAAAAGAAGTGTTCTTATCCAAATCTATGTAATATTTACTATATTTTCAAAAATTCTACTTCAGAATTCAAAGCAACAAAGCTTTTCAATGTATTGATTGAGTTACATATTTTTTTTTAATTTTCATGAAAATAAATTTTTTAGCCATAATCAGTTTTCAGGTATTCGAATGAATTATTCGGCGTTTTCAGCTGCATTTAAGGTTTATTTGAAAGAAAAATTAAATTCTTAAATCGCCCTTGCTTACTATAACTTTAACCATCATTCTGGCAGCTGATGAATTCCATCTAGGAAATATGTTACGTCTTTGGGCACGATAAAATCGTCAACCCATGCCATGCAGTCATGTTGCATCGATCGGAATAAGTGATAATTGGATGGTGAAATGTCTGAATATTCCGGGTGCTGCAAAATATCTCAGCCAAGACTTATTATGATGTCTTTTCTATTGAATATTCTCCTTTGCCAGGATATGACCATGTTTCATTCAATTATTGACTCATTCGGATTAATTGACGTTGGTAGCAGGTCGCAGTAACTATTTAAACCGCTTGCAACAGCTCATAATAAATCACACCCTTCATACCCTACCAAATACATGGAAGAACCTTACTTCCGAACCGATTGAATTTTTTGATCGATTGTTATAATTCACCTAGATTTACGCATGGTTCTCTACGTTTAGGATTGTCATATAGTATCCCTTTAATGATTTTCCACAAGAAAAACTTTCTACTCTGTTTATATTTATTTATATGGAGAGAAAGAAGCTGCCACTCATTGATTTTTGATGCTTTCAGTGAGTTTATGCATAACCCATTTTCCTTATTTCCAAATATTTCCTATTTCATTTAGGCGTTTGGAAATCAATTGTTTGGTTACTCTCAGCTGTTCTGCAAGCTTTTTCTGCATTTTTGCCGAATTTTCAGCGATCATCTTCTTCAACTCATCGTTATTGCACTTTCTCGGATCTCCAGGGTGTTGTTTGTTGTTCAGACAAAAAAAAAACGGCTTATAAACCGTTTAAACTAAAATACGCATACAACGTACGATAGAACCCTTGGTTTGTTTCACAATTTGTTTCGCTTTTTAAGGCATTATCAAGAGTGAATTACAAAAGAAACTAACAAGTTTATATATATTATCAGGTAATAAGGGATTTTAAGATCGGGGATTTCCAAATCTCCTCGTTATCGCTGACTAGGTTTTTCCCAGCTTTTTTTTCGAGGCCCTCCCTGAGATTCAAATCGAGCCCTTATTTATTACCTAAATATAGAATTTTAAAATTATTTGTTTCTATAAAATAGTTATTATTATACAATCGTTTAAAAAAAACTTTAAAACAATATTTATTTACTGATTGAATTAAAACAAGTGAAATCATACCAAGTGTTTTAATTCAATCAAATTAATACAAAAATATTTCACCACGGGTTAAGTGAGAAACTAATTCATCAAACATTTACTTACTTATTTATTTTATAATTTAAATGAAATATTTTATTTTATGTTAATGTTTCTTGTCTGACGCATCCAATACTGTAACATTATTGTTTATATTGTCTATGGGTTATGGAACAAAGATTTATTATTAATATTAATACCAATTTTTTTAAATATGTAATTAATTATAATAATAAAAGGTAAAAAATAACAAAAATGAACTTCTCTGTTCACATAGAGCTGTCAACCTCTTCTTCATTTAAATCAGATAATTACAGGCTTATTTTAATAATAATGAAAAGTAGAATCGTAAATTTTCGAAACTTATACACACTCGACGAATAGATGCAACTAACCCTGTTCTGAATCGCATACTACTGCCACAAAATACCAAATGCTACTAAAATATAGTAATACGGGAATGTCAGCTACTATGCTTTCGTATTATAATTTCTGCTTATAGATAAATATAGAAGGACAGTCCCTCTTTGGATGGTCTAGAACGAAACGTCATCGATAATGAAAAGTTAAAATTTAATCTAGCTAGCAAATTTCTACAGTTAACGAAACCATTGATCAGCTTAAATCCATAGCATACATCAAATATAACTCTTCTATAGCACAATGACTTTAAATTAAGATATTCTAACATGTATGAGTAGCTATAATTTAATCTTGCTATACCCAACCTAATTGATGCAAGCCTTAAAAATTTACTCTGGACCTTTTCAACTAAATCAATACTATTATTATAATGAGGGCACCATATTATAGTACAATACAATGCCTAACAAGAGATATGTATAGAGTTTTGTAAGTGTCTATCCCAAATGGTTAAGAAAAACCCCCAAGTATAAAACGCTTTACTAGTAATGTAATGGATATGAGAAATAAATGACAGACGATAATCAAAAACTACACCCAAGCCACACCCAATTGACACAAGTTAATTGATTACAACCCATTGAATATGCAAAATTATTAATTCTACCAATACCAAATGAAATAGAGCGGCAATTATTTAGATTATGTTTAAGATTATTAATTAAATACCACTCCAATAAATTATTTAAATCATATTGGAAATTATTGGAATCTAACAACAGTAAATATTTTAACATAATCGGCAAACATTAGAAATTTGCTATGTTTAATAAAAATACCAACATCATTAATAAAAATCAAAAAAAGGACAGGCCTACAATGCGATCCTTGAGGTACCCCTGACTTGACAGCAATCGGTCTAGAAACAAATCTACCTATTTTGACGAATTGATTCCTTTCACTTAAATAGCTCGAAAACCATTCAAGTACTAAATCACCAAATCGAAGGCCTTCTAGTTTATTCAAAAGAACAGCATGATTCACCTGATCGAAGGCCTTGGTAAAATCAGTATAAATAGAATCAACGTGGTTTCTCTTTTCGACTGCTTTTAATAAGTACATCTGGTATAATAATAAATTAGACGTTATTGACCTGCCTTCAAGAAACTTATGTCATTCGTCACAAATAAGGTGTTTACAATACCAAATAAGTTGTTTAGAAATTAATTTGTCGAACATTTTTGGAATTCGCAGACCGAACTGAAATACCTCTATAATTTTTAATCTCACATCTTTTGCCATCTTTAAATAATGGATTTATGAATGAACTTTTCCTATGAGTGGGAAATTAACCAATTTCAAGAGATCTACTAAATAGTAAATGAAGCGGTTTGATATGTGAAAAAATACATTTTTTTTTAAATAAGGAGGCAGACTACCCGGTCCACTATAGAACGAGTCAGATAGCTCATTTAAGGAATTCAATATTTCAGTGATACTTAGCTGAATTATTGAAAGCGATATTTTATTATGATAATCAAATTTTGGAACGTTTATGTGTTCATCACTGTAAAAACTGCTGAAATAATCTGCAAATAAATCAGCACACGTACTACCTGAATCACTTTGCTTATCGTTGTAAATATATGAGCCGGAAACTCCTTAATATATTTGCATTCATTCACAAAAGACCAAAAAACTTATTCTTAATACAATTTTTAGATTTAATATATAATCATGATACAGATAATTGCTTAAATTGGAGTATCTGGATCTGGATCTGGATTGAGTTTGCCAAGGGTGATCAAATCATTGACCAGAGCACTTAGGCCTCACTAGGCCCATTGTGCCCCCCTGACTGGGACAGCCCTGTGTTGTACTATCACTCATTTAGCCACCCAAGGTGGCGAGCAAAGGACAGCACAACGCTTGGAGGGTTATCCCTTATGTTGGCCATGTTCGGCCAGAGCTCCCCTAGCATGGACTCTCTAAGGTGGGCGAGAGCCGGGCAGGTGGTTAACACATGTTCCACTGTCTCGTCCTCTTCTTCACATGCTCTACATATGGGGGTTTCCACCAGTCCCATAGTAAACAAGTGTTTCCTTAGCTGACAGTGACCCGTAAGGATACCTATGATAAGACGCAGATTCCCCTGGGATAGTCGCAAATAATATTCAGCTGTTTTCAGATTGGGTGAGCGTATTGCTTCCTTGGCCTGTCTGCAGCCTGAGGTGTTGTCCCAACGTTGTTTTAGCATCTTGAGAGTATTCTGTTTGAGGATATCAGTGAGGCATTTCGGTGTTGGCGCGATCGAGAGCCCGTCCGTGGTATCACTGAGGACCGATCCAGCCTCCGCCAACTCGTCTGCCTTGCTGTTGCCTTTTTCATTATTGTGTCCCTTGACCCAGCGCAGCTCAATACTGTTTGATTGTGCTGCTTGTTTAAGGGTGTTGTGACATTCTTTTACTAGTGTTGAGGTGATCTTGTGACTACTGTAAGGATTTGGATATTCCTATCACGGATGTCTCGGTGTAGGATTTCTTTCGCCCCTTGGATGATGCCAACGATCTCTGCTTGCAGAGTAGTTGTGTGCTTCTCTAGGGGTATAGCTAATGAGAGGTCCATTTGTTGCGAGTAGATTCCCGCCCCGGATCCTCTTTTGGTTTTAGAACCATCGGTGTAAATTCGGAGGGTTTCCCCACCCTCTACACTCCCGGTTCCTTTTTTTATCGATACATTATAGGGTCTATTGAAGACGTAGCAGGGTGGCAAATTGTCTGTCTTCCTTCCAAGGAGGGGTGTCTTTTTGACAGCCTCCTCTAAAAGGTGACAGTGTCTGCCAGCCCTGCCTCCTTTGTACCAGAGTCCAACTGAGTTTAGGCGCAGTGCTGCCGCCGTGGCCATCTCCTCTACGTATAAGTCGAGAGGTGGAAGGCAGTGCATTGCTTCCATTGCTGCAGTGGGTGTTGTTCGCATTGCTCCAGTCGTGCTGAGGCATGCTATCCTTTGCAACTGAGTAAGCTGCTTTGCTGAGGTTTTCTGTCTGGCTCTGGGCCACCAAACCAGTGCTCCATAGATTAGCATTGGTCTTACTACCGCTGTGTACAGCCATAGTGCTATCTTGGGAGATAGCCCCCATGTCTGCCCCACAGCCCTCCGACATTACCAGAGGGAGACGCATGCTTTTTTACATTTCATTTTGAGATGTGGTTCCCACGTCAGCTTGCCGTCGAGGATCACTCCCAGGTATTTGGCTTCTGACGACAATGTCAACTGGGTGTTGAGGAGCATAGGAAGCTTTAGCTTACCTAGTTTCCTTTTCTTTGTGAAGAGGACCATTTCAGTCTTTGACGGGTTTATGGTCAGAGACTGGTCGTTACACCAGTATTCGATTATTTTGAGGGCTTCCTGCATCAAGCTGCATAGCACCGTCTCAAATCTGCCTGTTAGCAGGATGGTTATGTCATCTGCATATCCTATGGTGTGGAAGCCATTGTCGTTAAGTCGCCGCAGTAGGCTGTCAACAACTATGTTCCACAGGAGTGGTGAGAGTACTCCACCCTGTGGGCAGCCTTTAGCAACGATCTTTCTGACAGTGGTATTTCCTACATTTACTGTGACTGCCCTATTCTTCAGCATGCTTTTGATCCATCCACTAACTGTGAGGTTCACACCATGCATGGAGAGAGCAGTTTCCATTTTTCTGATGGTCGTTCTATCAAAAGCACCTTCTATGTCAATGAACATGCCCAAGGTGGACATTTTGTTGACCAGAGATCTTTCGATTCGGTCTACCACAGTGTGCAGAGCCGACTCCGTTGATTTCCCCTGAGTGTAAGCATGTTGGTTAGCGTGGATCGGATTCGTAATCAAAGCCGTCTCGCGAATTAATCTTTCGCACAATTTCTCTAACGTTTTCAGGACAAATGACGTTAGACTAATTGGGCGGTGTGATTTGGCTAGTGTATAATCTATACGACCAGCTTTCGGTATGAAGATAACTTTTACTTCTCTCCAAGCTAAAGGGATGTATCTGAACGCAATACATGCCCTGAAGATTTTGGCTAGGTGGGCTGATAATATGTCCAGCCCCCATTGGAGGAGGGCCGGGAATATACCGTCCAAGCCTGGCGCTTTAAATGGTGAGAAGCTTTTGATTGCCCAGGTTATACGTATCCCTTCCGTGAGGTGATCTGCCACCTCCCAATCCTCCTTGGAGGGGTTTGAGGGTGTGGGTTCTGACCAACCTTCATCGGAGGTGTTCGTACATGCTGGGAAATAAGTGTTGATGAGAATCTCAGCTGCTTCCCAGAGGTTAGAAGAGTAACTTCCATCCTCTCGTTTTAGGCAACCTGGTTGTCGTAAGGGATCCTTGGAGAGGATCTTTTTGAGCCTTGCAGCTGCCGAGGTGGTTTCAACCTCCTCACAAAAAGACCTCCAGGCTGCCCTTTGTTATTGCCTTATTAGTTTTTTGTATTCTTGTTGGATGTTTTTATAGACCATCCAGTCTGACTGTTGTTTAGAATTATTTGCTTTATTAAAGGATTTTCTCGCAGCTTTTCTGAGATGGTCGAGTTCTCCGCACCACCAGGGTGTGGCGTTCTCGGAGTCTTCCACCTTTCTCGCAGGGCAGTCCTTATATGCTTTTAAAATGGAGTGTTGAAACGTATTTACATAGGCTTCAATGTCTTCCACTGTATTAAGTTGGCCGGTAGCTTCGCAAGTTCGCAGACTCCGCGAGAGGTTGTCTATGTAGGCATTCCTGTCCGTTAGTCTCTGGTTGCGGATGTAACGTGATTTCTTACCGGTTGAATGTGTTAGTGTATATTTGATCCACCTATGATCTGACATTGAAACCGACGGTGATACATGCCAGTCGTGGATTTTGTTTGAGATACCGCTAGTCCCCAATGTAATGTCTATTACAGTTTGGCTCCGAGTTGTCACGAACGTGTGTTCAGAGCCTCGGTTTAGTATTTCTAAATTGTTACTAATGATAAATTCATGTAGTGACTTACCTCTGTTGTTGGTGTCCACGCTGCCCCACATGATATGGTGTGCGTTAGCGTCGCAGCCGATGACGAGGTGAAGTTTCTCCATCTCACAGTGTAGCACGAGTTGCTCCAGCCCCCTGGTTGGTGCGGGGGCGTCGTGAGGGAGGTAAACTGACGCCAGGATGGTGTCTTTATTGCCGTCTCCTGCTGACAGCCTTACCACTGTGATGTCACTGGTGGAAAGCTATGGCATAAGATAGGATGTTATGTGCTTAGGTATGTAAATACATGATCTAGGCTTATTATTTGTGGGATGTGGTAATATGTTCCCATTTAACTTACCAAATCCACAAACCTTCGATTTAACAATCCATGGTTCTTGGATGACGGCTATTGTGTCCTGCATAGTGTTGAAGTGGCGGCAAAGGGTTGCCACGGCCGCCCTACAATGATGCAGGTTACACTGTATCACCTTTACGGTTCTGACGGCTCCTCTGGGATGGGGGTGGCGCACTCCTGGCTTCCGCCCGGTGTGCCTCCATCCTCCGTTTCCATCGGGACCTCCACCCGAGGTGTTTCTGTTGTGGCTGAATTAGCCAGTTTTATGGGGAGAGTGGAGAATTTATAGCTAATCCTCCCTCCCTTTTCTTTGATGAACTGGGCATATTTTTTTCCTACCCCGAAGACAAGTAGGTGACCCAAGGGTTCCTTTTTCTCTTCAACCTGGAAGACGCACCAGCTCTTTATTTCCATTGCGGCGTTTTGTGCCGCCAACCGCCTCTTTACCAGGTCTATGTTTTCCGGTTGCCCCGGAATCCACAGACGAGCTTTCGTTAGCGTTGGCAGCTGGTCGACCTGGACGACAGTCAGTTTGGTCCCTTCCCACAGTGGTGGTAGACGGGGGACAACGTCCTTGAGCCATTTCAGGGCGGGCTCAATATCGCAGGTGATACGTAGTATCTCCCCTGAGTGTGCCCATTCCTGAAATGTAGGGATGTGGTCTGAGGAGTTGAGCAATTTGTCCAGCTCCTCAAGCATTGCTTTTTCGACCATTGCTACCTGTTCCTTGGTGATTTTGCCCAAGGGGTTGTTTTGGTCTATAATGGCTACTCGGAGGTGCCTAGAGGCAGCCTCCTTGTAGCTGGTCCCGTCGCTCCTTACTCTCGAGAGAGGTGGATTCGAAGTATTTTTCCTGGAGGATCTCCCGTCGGCCTTTTTTGCCACCTTCCTGGGCTGACCGGGTGATGGCTCAGAGGCAGCGGATCGATTCCTCTTTTTCTGTGCGCTGCCAGTCGGCAGCATCCCTTTGCCTTTGGGCATTGGGTTGCCAGCCTGCCCTGGGGGTCGCACTTCTTTACCAGAAGGGGTCTTGGGGATTTTGGCTGTCTTTGCAGCAGCCAATGACCTTCCTTCTGCGCTTTAGCTCGGCTCCACAAATGCGCTTCCTTTTTGGGGGTTGCTCCTGTGGGCCGGCTTCTTTTGTGGTGACGGTGACGGGTGGATCAGTTGATCCGCCCGCAGCCACTGTTTGTTGCAGGGAATCCAAGGACTCACCCACATTAGTTGTCTTTTTCGTAGTAGCAGGTTGATCTTGCGACCTGCCTGTTACTACCGTTGTTTTGTTTATTTGTTGTCCATGCTAGTGGATAGTACTTCATCCCTTTGGCTCCCCACCCGCCACGGAGCCCGCACTGGGGACGTCGATAATTGATCGCCAGGGCTACCAAGGGGATATAGTCACCAAGGACGGGTTGCACTCGAACGGGTGCCTGGCACATGTGCTGGGTCCATTGAGCGCCCCTCCGCCCCCAGGGGCTCACCCTGTCATAAGTCTGACCTTACAACGTAGACGATTGATCGGAGTGGGTTAGTTCCGACCACCCGTTTAGGGAGAACTCAGGGCCACAGTGGAGTGTTGCCGCCGTACGTGACGCATCACGAGGGCGACTCAGCCACCAGGTTCCCTTTGTCCTGCCTTACGGGTCTCCACGCACGGCACAAACACGCGGGTAGCCTTGTGCACATCCTCGCATCGCGGCCACAACGATGCGCGGTTGACCTGTTATTCGTCTGGATCCTCATGTCAGGCCGCATCCCGGCTATCCGTTCAGTACGGAGGAGCCTCCCCCTCGACTGAACAGCCGGTTCTCGCCCCAACACTCATAGGACCACTCAAGCCCTCTCACCAACGTCAAGGTTCTACAGGTCCTTGAGAGGGTAAATTGCAGTATAACATTTCCTTAAATTTTTTGTAATCAGTTACCAAACTCTGAATGAACCTTCTTTTTAGCTTTTACTAGATGTATAAGTTCATAATTAAACTATTTCGGATACTTCAATAATTTATAACGTTTCCTTGGTACGTGCTTAGAAAGAGCTGAATACTGTAAAAAATATCAACAATATAATTAATAGTAGGTTCTGTAAATAAGTGATTCAATTTAATACATAAAAAATAAGCATTTATAGCATCAGAATCAGCTGATTTAAAATCATAATAAAAGTATTTCATGAATGATTTTCTCATTTACCTCGTGGTGAAACATTTTGGCATTAATTAAAAACACTTGGTTTGTTTCACAAACAAACAAAACAAACCAAGTGTTTTTAATTAATTACCTATCATAATAAAAGTAATCGGTATTTAAATTTTGGTATGACTCTGATAAATTGATTGAAAACTCATAGGAAATGTGGTGAAAACTATTCTCGAACAATGGGTCAGTCGAATTTTTGATGTTCAATCTATTGGAGAAAACCAGGTCTAAATATATCCCATGTTAATCAGGTATATTGTTTAATTGACGCAAATGATTGAAGCTGAAGTAGTCAATAAGGGCTTGCATTACATTAAGTGCATTATTACCAGATGATTGATCCGATAAATTCCATACAGCATTAAGCAAATTATACTCACCGCAAAAAATATACTCAATATTAGGATGATCAATACAAATTTACATCGACATGTTGTTCATACATTACAAGTGGAGATGCAGGTGGAATATACGTAGATCCTAGAATAATGTTATCATTGATTTTAACGAACAAATTTTCAACAGAATTTACAGATGATTAAAATTTAACACAAGTTAAATGGGATTTAATCGCAATTAGGACCCCGCCACCTCTAGTTTTAGTACTGGTAAAATTAGATCTATTTAAAGTTGTGTAAATTTAATTCAGAATCTTTACCGAGTCGTCTAACCAGGTTCCAATGAGAATATTTATGTTATATATAAAACAATTGATTTTTTTATTAAAGTTACTAATTTTGGAACGAAGACCACCAATATTTTGAAAAGAAAATATTTAGCATTTTGAATTACAAGTGTAGTTAGTAGTAACAATAGTTGGATTACATATCTAATAGTTAGGTTAGATTCACCCTGGTCTTTCCGCGCTGCAAGTTCCTCATTGATAATCTGCAACTGCTTCCGTTGATTATCGGTAAGATCCGCATAAAACTTAACTTCGCCATTATTTAGAGTGCGCACTGATTTTAAAACTTCAATTGCAGACTGGAGACCGGCTAAACAGATTTTAACGTGTCTCGGTTTATTAGATATTTTTTCTAAACGGACAACTAACTTGGGGTTAAATGACACTGCAGGTTCCAAAATACTCTTAATAGCAGCAATATCCTTCTTGTTTTTTCCTTCGGCGGGTCCAAGGGATTCCGGAAGATTAAAAACTATAACATTGGAAGATGTACGTTGACGTTCTTCAGTTTCACTTATGATGTTCGATTGATTTAAAATAATTGCAGTAGAATCAATGCAGGAATTTTCAATTTTTTGTAAACGGTTCTTTAAATCAATAATTACATTATTAATTTCGACCATCGCGTTTTTATCAAGACAGCTCTTATTGTATTTGTTATATAGCTAACAGTTAAAATACTTTTTTATTAGTATTATTGTGACCTGAGTAGTTGCAACATTTCCATTACGTTTCTTTGCTTGTTCATAATAATATAAAATAATATCGATACAGTCAATACAGTCGCAATGAAACCATTTACCACATTTTCCTTCGTATTTAAGGGATTCTGACTTCTCGTGTATGTTCTCTTTGCATTGAAAGCAATAAATTACCATAATTACGATTCAAATGCAAAAATTGAATATTTCTGATATATGTATAATATATCGAACGATTCAGGAGGGCGATGATCCCAGATTAGAATGCCTTATGGGTCACAAAAACTCGGCACACGGCGACAGGTAGAAATTTCGATTTGTACTCACAGTAAATTAATTGCGATTTCCAAGCTTCTGGGCAATCAAAATTTGTTGTAAACTAAACTATACAATCTTCATATATAACACTATAACGTAAGTTAATTTTATACTTAAGTATAATAAACTTTCAGAGATAGAAAGGAAAAAAATACAGAGCACATTCGCATACGAGGTCGTTACTACAATTCTCTTTGACTATCTTTTGGCTTGCATTTTGATCACTAGCTTACATTCCAGTATTACTATATATATGTTATGTGTATATTTTTAGCGCGTTATAAGCTAACAGCGCTAATATGTGGCACTATCTTAATTTCGTCTGGTACACAACTTTTTTTATTAATAATTCCATGATAATTAGTACGTGTGCAAGATCTATGTTTCGTTAGATATTTTATTTTTATTTCTTGTTTGATTCTTATGGATTTGATAGTAATTTATGTTTTTTTTTAATATAGCACAGGCTATTAGGTAATTAAGATATTACCATAAAGGTAAATGACCGTCTATTAAAGGGATCTGTCAACAGTATTAATTATTGTTAAATTGGCGCTGTTGACGGATCCCTTTAATAGTCGGTGAGTATCCACTCATAGGGACCTAGTGCAACGTTTAGACAATAGATGGTATCTTTATGGTAATATCTTAATCGATGGTTAACCCGGAGAATTGAATATTCTATAGAAAAACTCGATTTCCTGTCCCTAACTGCGCTACGCTGATGAGATAAAAAATAGATCGAAACTGGTCCGTGGCTGCTGTTGACAGGGAACAATAATTAATATTCGTTAATTGATAATGCGTTAAAATGTTGAAAATCCATATTCATTTGTTTAATACGGTTATGAGTAACTATGTAATTTTTAAAAAGTGTGTTTAATTTCAAAACAATTGTTTCGCAAATTTATTGCTTTTTCAGGTGCATGAAAGTTTACAATAAAATAAAAAATCTTAAAACTTCGTTTATATAATTTTATCAAATTCAAATTCAAATTTATTTACTTCTAAATTTACAGGCACATATTACATTTATAAATTATAATTAAATTACATTTTATTAAAAACATATTTAGATGAGTTACTAACCAACAGTGAGTCACAATCATAAATGATTGTATTGTAATCAGTACTGTACGCCATTTATCGCTCTGTTAATCTTATTAATACTTAAAGTAAATACATTAACTTTTAAGTTAATAATCGAGACTAGACAATAAAATCATCTAATGGTTTAAAAATTATTTTACTTTGCATAAATTAAATAACAGAATTGTTCGATAAGCAACTATAATATGCATACAATTTCAAAAATACAATAAATAAGTTCAATTAATAAAAATATTGAATAAAACACGATAACTTTGTTTGCATAACTTGCAAACTTTTTTATTGTGACTAGTTTCGTCAAATTTAGCTTGTCATTATCAAACACATAGTAATTCAAAATTCGGTTACAACAGGTATATATACAAATACGAAAAAAGAGGGATTATAAAACATCTTTGAAGATGGGTGTGTACACGAGGTCGATCTGGTCGTTAATTAGGGAATTCCCGGATTAAGCATGGCATTATGTATTTCTAGGGATTCTAATAAATCCATTTTACGTCCTTTTTTCTGCGAAATGTAGAACCGAAAGTACATCTTCGGAAGAAGAATGTGTTTCGCGAATGTTGATTTTTTAAGTTGCTTGAGGCGAAAAGGGCGTAGATGTTCATGGAGCCTAGTTTTTAATTTTTGACCAGACTGACTATGTACAATCCCTTACAAGTATCACATTTAAGACTATATATTCTTGATATTTCAAACATTGGTGTTTTTGTTTTAGGGTAGAGGATAGTATTATTTAATTTACAAAATGGTTTAAGAGCTACTTTAATATTATGTTTCCTTAATTTATTATTTATTCCTAAGCTAACATTGCCAAAATATGTAATTGATTTAAAATTTAATTATTTTTTCTTCAAATGATTACCAGCATATAAGTATTTATTGTATTTACGTAATTGATGTTTTTTTAGGATACTGTCAATTAATTTAGAATTATATTCATTGGATGTTGCAATACTTTTAATTAAATGTATTTCTTTCTGAAAACAAGTATCAGATAAAGATAATTTTATTGCTCTGTGTATACATGAGTTAAATGCGGCAATTTTGTTGTTAAAGGGATGTCTAGAGTTGTTGGGAATGACGGAATCAGTGAAAGTTGGTTTTCTATAAATATCAAAGGTTAGTTTGTTGTTACTTTTAGTAATGGATAGGTCTAAATATTTGATGTTGTTGTTAATTTCAGTTTCTACAGAGAAGTTAATTTGGGGATGGAGGTTATTAATGAAATCTAAGAAATGCGTTAACTGTCTGCCTGATCTTACGAAACATGCAAGAATATCATCGATGTATCGATACCATGACTTTATATGTTTTTTAACAGGAGGTGAATTTAAAATTATTTGAGTTATGTTTTTCATAAAGATCTCGGCCAGCAGTGGAACCCATTGCTAGGCCTTCTGTTTGTTTATAAATATTGTTATTAAATGAGAAATAATTATTATTTAAGATGATTTCTAAAATATCTAAAAATTCGGATTGAATAGTTACATTTACATTGCATATTTCAAGTGAATTCTGAATTAATTTTATACAGTCACTGGGCGGAATTTTGACAAGCTAAATTTGTCGAAACTAGTCACAATAAAAAAGTTTTCAAGTTATACAAACAAAGTTATCGTATTTTATTCAATTTATAAAAATGTATAACGAAGTAGATGCCCCCAACATAGTATATCTCTAAATCATAATCCCTAAATATTTAATGCATGATCATTTTTCATTTTTTGGGCAACTGCATAATGGTTTATCACAGTTACGTTTATGAATGTTTAAATACAGTTGCATTGGTTGATCAGATTGTAAAAGCTAGAAATTTATTCTTAAAAGACTATCATTGAGCCAGCAGCGCAATTTGTATAAATCTGATCGAGCAGTCTTATATGTGTATTCCCATGAATCATCCGCGTATAATAATATGTAATCCTGAAAAGCATTGATATTTATTTATTTAATTTAATAACCAGTACACCCTTTTTATAATAAACATAATACATTACAAGAATAAAAGTGTGAAAATACAAACAACACTTGAAAATATATATAATTTTTACAAGTGAAAATAAATTGAACATAAAATCTCAAAGAAATTAAATAAACAAATTGAAATTTTCATTAGCTGCAAAATAAATACAATAAATACTTAAAACTAAACTTGATTAAATAATACAATTAGAAACAAAAGTGAATTATATGAATGTAACGTCTTTTTATAACAATTGGAAGAACGCTGAAACAAATATAAAGATTCGTAGGACGCTTCGACCATATTAGCCAAAGGCATCGTTTCTTCCATAATTACAACGATCTTCTCGAAATACCTACACGTTATATAAATTTTTTACAATAATTATTTGTGGTTAAAACATACTGAATTTTACAATTCAGTGTAAATATGTAGACTATTATTTATATACACTAAAAATAAAATTAGACCGAGGACAGTTCCTTGCGGAATACCTAAAGTAACCTTAAGTGGTCCACTTACACAATTATTAAACTTTACTTGTTGTGTCCTATCGCTTAAGTAAGTTTTGAAAAGCTTCAAAGGTGTACCTCTAACTCCTACAGTTTCAAGTCTTTCAAATAAAATATAATATACAGTATAGAATGTTTAAGCTGGATCCAGAAAGACAGCTAGAACCATTTTGATATTATTTAAGTTTGGAATTATTTCTTCAATAAAATTCAAGATTGCATCTTGGGTACTAATATTCTTTCTGAATCTAACTTGTCTTGTAGAGATAATTTTGTGATGATTTAAATATAACACGAATCTTAATTTTAGAGTTTTTTCAAATATTTTGAAAAAAATTTGAAATAACAGAAATTGGCCTGTAATTATTCATAATCCTCTGATCGCCTGATTTATGAATAGGGGTTACTACTGAATCTTTCTATTCATGAGGAATTTAACCTTTTTCAAAAGCTAGATTTATTACATGCTTTAGAAGAATATAATATAGAAATTAATATTTTTTATTGTTTTAACTGATATTTTATCAACTCCTGAAGAAGTGTTATTTTTCAATTTATATATGTATCTATATATATTATATATATATATATATATATATATATATATATATATATATATATATATATATATAATTTTATTTTCATCTACGGGTTTAATATTCTCAATACTTTTTTCAATTTTACTTACCGTTTATTTATATTAAAAAGAAACTAATTAATTGTGTTTGATTATTATTTGTCTTCGATGACAAATATTTTCATATTTTCTATTTTTTGGTATTTAGGTTTATTATATGTTTTATTATATGATTTATTTGTTGCCAAATAATTTTATAATTCCCCGTGTTATTTTCTGTGTGCTGTTTGTAATAGTTATCTTTAACGTGTTTTATTAGTGTGTTTAGTCCGTTTCTATATCTTGTAAATTCCAATAATATTTTTAATAGTGGGAAGTTTGATAGTTCAGTTTGTTCATTGATTAGGAGGACCGTTTTTTTCAAATATGAGAGAACAAAGTAAACCTGGAAATCAACAGACATTTTTTATTTATTACAGCATGAAACGTCAATATTAAATAAATAATAACTATTTCATAAACATAAATAAATATTATAGATTATTTATTTATTCATTTATTCTTAAAATCCCAACAGAACAACGTTCCAGTAACAGATACTACAATATTAAATACATACAGAAAATATAACAAAGAATTGTACTTTAAAATATAAAAAAAACTAAATACACACTAGAATAGCAGTATATAAAAACATGTCGCATCAAAGCTTGAAATATGATTAAATAATGTATTTTCTTTATATCTTGAATTTTGGAGGCGTTCACTTCGTAGTACATTTTTAATGAATAACAGAAAAACGTTTAACTTTTTTATACTACTTTTTATTTTTTTACAGCACTTTGTGACTAGTTTAGAATTACACAGTAATCATTATCAAACTAAGTACTTAAAATCTAAATAACAGGTGTATATATAATAAATCTAAAATTCTTCGAAGAGAGGGGTGTACATCAGGTCAAGCTGGTCGTTAAGGATGGAAATTCCCGGATTAATTTTGGCTTTGTGTATTTCGATGGCCTCTAGTAAATCCATTTTTCTACCTTTTTCGGCGAGGTGGATTACCGAGAGTACATCCTTGTCAAAATTATGGTTTGATTCTAATAGGTGATTAGCAAAGGTTGAATTATTGTTTTTTAAATTATATGATCTAAAATGTTCTTTTAATCTTGTTTGAAAATTACGACCTGATTGCCCGATGTAACCAGTTTCTAACGTTCCTCAATTCCATTCATCCATCTATTAAGTTCACAGCCGAAACAGAATGCGATTCCAAAATAAACAATTTAACAATAACCAAAACAAATAATAAACTTACCTTTGACATTTACCGAAAACCCACTTTTACAGATACTACCATCCCAAATATTTCCCGTCATCCATATAAACACAAAATAGCTAGCTTTTATTCCATGATAACTCGTGCATTTAAAATACCCCTAACTCCTGAATCCCGTAAAAATGACATTAACATTATTAAACAAATTTCTAAAAATAACGGCTATCCTGATTCACTTGTCCCCAAATTAATTAATAAATTCCAAACAAAACAAATTCAAAATTATTTATATGCTATCCCAACTACAAAAAATAATATATATAAGACATTAACATTCTTTGGAGAAATAAGTTTAAAAATTAAAAATATCTTTAAAAAACGTGACGTCGACATAATTTTTAAATCTAGTAGTAATCTGTCAAATTTAATTTTTAATGCAAAAACGCCAATTAATTACATGTACAAATCAGGAATTTACAGCTTAAGATGTCCAGATTGTGGAGGGTTGTACATCGGGCAATCAGGTCGTAATTTTCAAACAAGATTAAAAGAACATTTTAGATCATATAATTTAAAAAACAATAGTTCAACCTTTGCTAATCACCTATTAGAATCAAACCATAATTTTGACAAGGATGTACTCTCGGTAATCCACCTTGCCGAAAAAGGTAGAAAAATGGATTTACTAGAGGGCATCGAAATACACAAAGCCAAAATTAATCCGGGAATTTCCATCCTTAACGACCAGCTTGACCTGATGTACACCCCTCTCTTCGAAGCATTTTAGATTTATTATATATACACCTGTTATTTAGATTTTAAGTACTTAGTTTGATAATGATTACTGTGTAATTCGAAACTAGTCACAAAGTGTTGTATAAAAATAAAAAGTAGTATAAAAAAGATAAACGTTTTTCTGTTATTCGTATTTTCTTTAGCTGGAGTCGTTGAAAATATCACAGGATGTGATTTTATTATGGATATAGGCGATCTTCTCAGTACATTCCTTCTGGAGCGAGCAATGTAAAACGTTGATTGAGATCTAATTGTTGCCGTGTTGATTTTGAACTTAACTGTGAGCAACTCATTACAATCAATATTTTTATTTAACATATCATATAAAATGGATATGCTATTATAGTAATTAACGTTATAAGTCCGGGAACACATACTTTACAGTATGAGTGAGACATTTTAAATTCGAAACGAGTACTGTAAAAAGTGTTCACGGACGAATGTCGTTATGTATTTTATTTCATTCTGTGTCAAATTGCGTTTTAAAGAAACATTGAAATTAATTTAAAAATAATTTAACAGATGCTCCAAATCTAGTTACATTTTCGTAACATGATTAGCAACGGTTGTTTGGCAAATGTTTAATTTGTTTAAATAATTTGTTGTGTCAAAATGAATTCTTATGCAAATTGCCCAGAAATTGTAAATCCTCCAGTAATTGTAAGACAATCTGAAGAAGCATGTGCGAAATTAATACCTATTAAGTCTGGTGAAAGGTATCAAAAACAATTCAGCCATTTTTGTGAATGGAAAGCAGAAAATAATGTGATGAAAATTACGGAAGAAGTTATGTTGGCCTATTTTTTAGATTTAGTAAGAATTTAAATGATTACATTTATTATTTTATTTGTGAACTAATGTTTTTAGTCTAAAAAATAGGTGCGTCTTCTTTGTGGCCGAAATATTCCATGATAAAATCAACATTAATTGCGAATGAAAATCTTGACATATCTTCCTCCAGTAACTATTGAGGGCAATACAAATTGTACTATTAATCTGAACATTAATATTTAAGTTTAATTGTTAATTTTTATTATACCTATATTATGTATTTTTGAATAAATTATTTCTTAAATTTGAATAATTGTTATTGCCATGATTAATTTTGTGTTTCCAATAGCAACACTTTACCGGACCCGTTTTTTGTGTTTTCCTGGATTGAAACTGTTGACGTAAAGTATTGGAATTTGACACAGTATGAAATAAATATATCTGCATTTATGAACAGAGCATATGCTGTATTTGGAAAGCAGTATATTGTTTGATTTTTATTTTTCTGAGTTACGTGAAGATAAAATTGATTAAATTAATAAGCACTAAAAAAGATTTCGTCCCAATTTTATTTAAATTCACAGATATATATTTCGGACACAAAGTGACCATTATCAATGTTTTAATACTGTATGTTGTTCAAATCCTCGTTAAGGGTACACACCCTCCATCCTGAAATTTAAATATTTCAAAAACTTACGTTGTACTCCTTCCAGTGCATTAATATGTGAATGGTATATGGAATACCAGATAAACTAACCATACTCAAGTTGAAGAATTCATGAATGACTTAATATTTCGAATAATGAAACCTCGAATTTTATTTGCTAATGATATTATTGAAATTGTTGACAAATAAAAACTGAGAGTCAAATAAGATTCCTTATAAGTATTATATCTAGACAATGTATTATTATTTAATGTATAATCAAATATAACCGGATTTTGATATGATATTAATTTGCTGTTAGAGAAAATTGCAATCTGGGATACAATTGATCATTAAAGTAAAAAGTAATGCCCCAGATTAGAGCTTTAAGCCACACCGGAAGAAACAGTATAAATTTTGGATATAAACTTATTATGAAAAATAAAGTGAGGTCTGTTACATAGGTATGACTTAAAATCAGCTTGCGCTGAATCCGAAGTTATACTTTTTTCAAGAAAGTCATGTGGGTAAGGAGAAATATATTGTTTAATTGGTGAGTAAATATGGTCAACTAAGCAAATTTCGAAAGCCTTCGCGACATTGGATAAAATAGCAATGCGTCTGTAATTTTCTACATTGGATTTGTCACAGCTTTTGAAAACTAGGCAAACCCTAGCTAATTTCCAGCAACTAAGAAATGTGTAAGATTTTAGAGCAAGATTGAATATTTGAAAAAGTGGAATAGAAAATATTTCAGCACTATCTCTAACCAGAAAGCTAGGTATTGAATCATAGCCACATGTAAACTTATTTTTAATTTGCGAAAAGCAGTTACAACATCAATTTTAGTTAAATTTGGAATATTAACACATGACATGTTATTGCAAAAATTACCAGGTATACCATTTGAAGATGAATATACATTTTTTTTTAAATCAGCAAACCATTTGCAATTTCATTCGGTGTTTTATAATCAATGTTATTTTGTTTTCAGTAGATTAAATCATTTGTGGTCTCTGTCTAATTTATTTTTAACATAAGATCTTAATTTTTAAAGATTTCTAAGGTATATGTCTTGTTTTGTATTTTTGCACATGATTCTATATTTGTGTTTTTTCTTAATATTATTAATTAGTTCAATAGAGGAGGATACTTTTTATTTCCGTTATTACAAAGTGGAACATGTTGATCTAATATTGTATAAATGCAGTCATAAAACACATTACATATCAATGTCACTAGTACTGATATTTGGTGACCAATCAACATTGTATAATGCATCATAAAATGCAAGAAAATTGTTTTTTTTAATTGTATGCTTTCTAGTGGTAAAAGATCGCGAGTTACTTGCATTTGGTATATTATTGTTTTATTTCAATCCACAGAAAGAGATAAAATTATTTAGAATTTGCGTTTACATATCGATGCTTTCATTACTATTAAATTGAGGTACATTGAAGTCAATCATTATATGAATATTCTCATTATTCATAATTACTTGTTCAAAGTGTTCTAAAAATAACTGCAAAGTATCATATATCAAATGAGCAATGAATATAAATAACATACACATAAATTACAAGAGAAATTTTTAAACGACATATACATCCAACAACGCCAATAAAAGGACACGATTCGCACATGTAGGAGAGATCAATCTTTTCAACTAAAATTTCATTCCTAATTGCCAAAAGAACTCCACCTCCAGTTGCTATGAGATCATGAAAAACAACGTACGAATTTGTAAAATATCCTGAAGTATATCATCACTTAGCCATGTTTCAGTCAAACCAATGATGTCATATTCAGCTAAACAGGCGGAAGAATAGAATTCACTAACTTTAGTGCGTAGACCTCTAACGTTTTGGTAATAAAGGTTAACGTTGGGTTTTATAAGTTTCCCGATTTAGTTCTCGAAATTTTTATAATACTAGGGACATTGTCAACATATTTCAATTTCAGGTTAGTTTCACTATTAACCTGTCTTGATTTTAGTGCTGAAATTGTTGAATTAAAAATATCTTTTTGCATTGGGGTAAGATCTGGTTTTAATATAATTGGTGCATTGATTTTAGTTTTATTTTTTAATAATTCTTTAACTACTTCACTTGATTAAAAAGTTATTTTTAGTGGACGCACATATTCATTTCCCGTCATATGACAATGCGCCGATTTAATAGCTATTGTCTCATCAATTCAATAATTCAACTGATACTCGCCTAATGTCATCGTTACGTTTATCAGACATACTATCTTTATTGGACTCATCATAAATAATAATATTTATTTCTCTACTTCTGCGGTCACCAATTTCTTTAATAATATCATTTGGCATGTTCTCAAGATTAGAAATCCTTTCTGTTATTTGATCAATTTCTGCACGCATTTTTACATTATCCGTTTTGACAGTACTTCTTTCTGTGATAAGAAGTTTTAATTCGCAATTTTCAATGCTTAGTACTATTAGTAATTCAACAGAATTCTTTAATTCCTGAATAGCTTGGAGCACATGCTTTAATACATCATCGGCCGGTTGCGGAGAATTTATAATACATGAGTGATTGTTTACGCAAGATGGGTGACAGTATTTGTTGCATTGCATATAAATAGTTATCTGATTACATTTTAAGTATACTGATCTCTGGTCTATTAGACCAGACTTCTGTAGATTATATCAAGCAAAATTTATTTTTTTACTAAGTGGTAGTAAATATTTAAATTGCGACTAATATTCCATTTAAGCTAATTAGATCTTCTAGTTATCTGAAATCTTCTGACAAAAATTTAATTGATTTAATAAAGCAAAAACAAATTGCACTCATAACATATAGAATTATAAAAATATAATTATTCTATCATATTTTTAATTTGCGGGAACGGTGTTTAGTAAATAACTTTATGATCTTTAATGAGATCGAGCTCAATCCTATATAAAAAAAATATTTCAAACGTGTGGAAGTTTATTAGAGAAAAGAAAAATGAAACTGTTGCATCATGATGTAAATCACAACTGAATTAAAAATTCACACGGTCGCAACCATTCTCTTTATTAAAACGCAACTAGTACTGAAATAGTGAATGCTTTTTGAAATTCTTCTAATAAGCTTATATTAATGTTTCTACTAATAATTATCGTAGTGAGGATTTTAAATTATCAAAAACTTTGAAGCCTGCAAAATTGGTAATATCTCTTCAAGTTGTATATGATGAATTGATATTGCTTAATATTGATTTCAGTGTGAACCTTGACGAAATTCCTTGTAATTATATTTTATAAAATTACACTGTGTAGACCAATTTACTTTAATCAATCAATTAATAATTCTTGATTTCCTGAGATTTAGTAGATGCAGAAGCCTAATAAATTAGTAGTTTGTCAGAATCCACGTGATAACTAGCCAATAACCTGGGTTTATGGAGGGCAAGTCAAAAGTAACAAATTTATTAGAATTTGAGCACTTTATTTTAAATATATTGAATTATAACTTAAAAAGTATTATTTTTTTAAGAAAAAAAATGTTATTACATTTTTATATGCCAATAATATATTTAGTGTTTTGCTTTACAATTGAATATAAAATATGTTATATTTGTAAAAGGGAAACATGGATTGCTGCTGTTCCCTTTAAGCCGTCAATATTCGCACAAGGATTCCGAATCGCGTGCTAGTGTTTTCCGAGAGTAATTGAATTTTTCTCGGGGTAAATATTTGTGCTGAAATGAAGAGGCCGAGAGACATGAGATACCGCGAGAAGTAGGAATAACACTCGCGCTCGCAAATATTTGATGGCGCCGAAATGATATTTCAGTTGCCTACGTATAGTTTCCGTCCCACGCACGTCTAACAACGTTCGTACAAATATTTCAGTAAGATATACGCTATAAGTAAATAATAAAACAATAATTTCAGGATTTTGGTGCGTGCCATCAGCTATACGGTACACGGCCTAATCCCCGCCAGCTGTGTCTTCGCCGATAGATACAATCGTGAAGAGGTGGTCAGGTCTTTGGGGAAGGAAGTCAACATAAATCCTCCACTAACCCTCGGACAGCTTCCGGATACGCCCGAGGAGCTACTCAAATTGGACCAGGTTGGTATTAAATTGAAAATATGAATTGTCATCCAATTGTTCGGCCAAGTCGTGCAAATTTAATCAATAAATTTACGCTCCTCTTTGTGTGTTTGAATTATGGTTAATTCCTACAAGCATCGATCGTGACGTAAAAGTAATATTAATCTTGCTATAGTGGCATGTCCAGTGGTCGTTACAAACACACAAATTATCCGTATTGGAGCAACACGTTTCCGAATTAATGTTTATTGTCGACGATTAGTCACGGTAAATACAAGCGCGAAATAATTGGATTTCACCACACCGTGGAAAAAATATATACCTATATTTCACATTTACTTTATGAAGCCTAAAAAATAAATATTAAGTAAAATGTCCTTCAAATTAAATAAAATGTACCTTGTGAATATGGTGAATGCGCCGGGCATGCGATTATTTTTAAATACTAAACTAACGTATAGAAATTTGTTATTGAGTTACGTGAAGATATAATTAATTAAAACTTGATTAAAACACTAACACTTTCTTCACAATTAATTTTTATTTTGCTAGATGTACATTTTGGGTACTATGCACCCATTATCGATAGCTTATAACTAACGCACTAAGTATCATGAATTACCACGTAGTAACTGTCGCCATCATTTTTATGATTATTTTTAAGTTATGTTTAAATTTATCTGAACTAGAAGACATTTTGAATTGACATAAATCCAGTAAGGAATTTGTCGGATTCATAACAATTTCAGCAGATTCAAGGTACTTTATGAGGCGATAAAATAGCAAAGACATTACCCCATGACGACGAGCAGATGGAGAAAGTTTGTCCGAGACGATCGCATAGTCTCGTCAGTAAACGACCGTTACTTTTCTTGGGCCTCGATTGTTTTATTGCCGCCATTCCTACAATCGATTCCGGCAATAACGGAACGTAGGAAGAACGATGAGATTCCATCACATCTAAATGTCGTTAGTGGCAATAAAACAGCGAGAGTTTACAAGTTTTATGATCAATGGATGACACGTGTAATATATTTTGATCAAATATTTCCTAAGCTCTCTTACATAAACACTAAAATACTTTTTTCTTAGTAATATAGTGCTTATATACTACTTCATAGCATCATTGTGATTGGCCTAAATATGTAATTTACATATATTTTTAATACGTTTACAGGTTTTCATAAAGTCCGAGTTAAAAGTGGGTGTTATTTACGTGACTGAGGGGCAGTACACGGAAGAGGAGATCCTAGACAATAACGACAACTCTCCACTGTTCGAAGAATTTCTGCAGATACTCGGGGAGAAGGTCCGCCTGAAGGGTTTTGATAAGTACAAAGGAGGTTTAGATACGGTACACGATCTCACAGGTAATTCTCCACCTTGGGCGATCCTTTTAACATTACCTGAAACCCTCACATAACTATACTCTAACTCACAGGCAAACCCCTTATCTTAATCACTTAATTTATATTATAACACATGTTAGATAAATTGCTCTAATTATTTATCATTTTACATTTACTAGAAATATTATATATTTGCAATTATTTATATTGAGAAAAACAATTCCCATAATAAGAAGGTTAATTAAAAAACTTGGTTTTGTTTCACCACGGGTTAAGTGAGTGCAAATTCTTATTATTTGGATGTAAATGAAAAATTAAGATCGTACTCAGACATTAACTGCAACGGACACAACAATGAAATCTTATTGAGAATCCACCGAATTCATCGCGTATATAAATTTCGAACCTCTATCAATACATTTTATTATTGTGTCAGCGTTCATATATTTTTTTAATCAAGTTAATTTAATAATACATCTGTACTATTGAGATCTAAAACATCAAAACACGTGATTACAGATATTTCTATACTTGATTTTAACATTATTATTTTCATTATTATATAATCACTGTAAATTAATTTCATTTTTTATTTTTTATACCAAATCTACCCAAAAACTGTAATTAAATACATTCAAACATGCTCTGCTATTTGTATCATGCAAATTACTCTTGTATAATTCAAATATGTCATGGTATTAGCTAGAGAAGTTGTTGTTTCAACAAGATGTTTGTTTTATAGTTATAATAAGACTCATTGTTGTAATTTACGAAATGTATTTATATCTTGTAAGTTATTAAAAATACTTCGTATTATTAACTGTGCGTATCAAAATAATTAAAACAACACCATGTTTATATTTTAAAGGCCTGTACTCCGTATACACGAATTGGAGGAGTATAGAGATTATGTTCCACGTGAGCACACACCTTCCCTACGAAAGACACGACCCACAGAAGCTTCAAAGGAAGCGACACATAGGGAACGACATCGTGTGCGTCGTTTTCCTCGAGGCCGACAATACATCTTTCTCGCCATCTTGTATAAAAAGCCATTTCCTACACACTTTTATATTAGGTGAGAAAATGATGGAAAAACCCAGTCAAACTGTTACAGATATTTTTTATTTAAAAAAAAGATCAAACAAAAATTTCTATACCTTTTAATTAAAATTTAAAGAATTGTGCAAGCGCAAAAGAAAACTTTTATGGGTTTATTCTTATAAGAGCTTCTGGTTGTCATAATTTCATAATCTAATATTGAATGGCCCTTAAAAGTTATTTAACTGCTATAATTATAAATCACAACAATTCTTTACACTTGATGTTAAAACTTGCATCCTTTTAAATTTTAGTACGAACATCGCCTAGAATAAAAAGAAAACCCACACGGTACGAAGTTTCCGTAGTCACAAGAGACGAGGTCGGTGCGTACAAACCCTACCTTTGGGAACAGAGCGTCTTCGACAAAGGTCCCATGTTCAGGGAGTGGCTCCTTACCAAAATCGTTAATGGTGAGAGAGCTAGCTACTCGGCGCCGAAATTCGCCAGGATGCAGGAACGCACACGGTCCCAAATGTTAGAGGATATCGTCGCCAATCTTCAAAATCACGCTGAGACTGGACAGATACCGAAACCCTACAGACGAGGTGATATCCTGAAAAATTCTCAAATATCGTAATATTTAGAAATAACTTTTCAGGATCGTGGAGGCCTATTGGACACATGAGACCCTCATCACCTCTTCTAGATAGCGTACGGGATCAGTTCGAAGATTATGATCAACTAGCCAAAGACTTTACCAAAATGTTCCTCAATACGGAAGATAACACCCTAGTCAATTCGCAACTTTTCGACGTGGTCTTCATGGTCGGGCAATCTAAGCAGAAAGTAAATTAGTCTAAATCTTCATTCATTGTTAATTCCTAATTATTTTTTTTATGTTAAGACAAAGTTCATAGCGGTTAGAGCTATTCTGGGCGTTCGCAGCCGTGTCTTCCAGGAAATGCTCTACGGAATCCAGACGGGTTTCGGTTCCCCGCAAGTTCCCGTCGCCGAATTGTTGGCGAGACCCGTGCCTACGCTCCTCAGTCCACAGCAGTCACGTCCAAAGAGTAGTAACTTTTTGCAAGTGCCGGACATCGAATCTCCGCGCCCCAAAAGTGTGCCGAGTTCACCGATGGTGAAGAGGGCGTTTTCACGTTTGGGAACCATCACCGCTGGTTGGGGACGATCCATCCGGAAACACAACACCCAAACTCTGTCCGCTGAAGATAAGAAGAAGTGGGCGAGTAGTCATGACTGTTCGAGTAGGTGACTTAATTCGTCGTTTAAAAAGTCTTTATTTCGTTCGTTTTTCTAGATAAAGATGCTAAAGATAAGGAGGGTAAGGAAAAGCCGGCCCAACTGCCCGTTCCAAGACTGAGCGTCTGCGCGGACGCGCAAAAGGTGGATCGCGCCAAACTGGCCCAAACAGAATTCTCCATCATCGAGTTCGACCCCGATACTTTCCGGATACTTTTGGACTACCTGCACACCGGCTCCTGTCCTCTGACGTGTTCCACGATACCGGGGCTGATCTGTGCCGCAGAACACTACGATCTGCCCGAGCTGCTTCAAGCCTGCTTCCACCATGCTAAACAGTTTTTAAGAATCGAAGTGGTACGTATAAATTCAATTCGAAAATTTGAAAGAAATAAAATTAAATATTTTAGAGTAATAATAATTACAAATTCTAGTAGATCAATTTCTGAGAACTACTATTTTTGTGTAGGACACCTTTCTAGTGTAAAGCATTTTCAGAATTCCTAAGAGTTTTAGGATTTTATGATATTTTTAATAACGAAACATTTCAAATAGTTCTTGGATCTTAACGGCGTTCACTTCATGGTACATAATAAAGAAAACACAAGTAGTATAAAAAAGTATTTTCTTTATTCTTAATTTCAAATAGTATTTCCGACTTTCATGACCGAAATGTACATTTGCGATCAATAAATTTTGTGAAGAAAGGAGACTCAATCTTTCATTTATAGTACAGTACATCTTCACGTAACTCAACAATCATTAAAGTATTTCCGACTTTTTACTCTTTTGATCTCTAGCATTTGATAATGTTGAACAGTCGTTTAAATATTTAAACTTGGTTCCTTGATATTATTTACAAAAGAAAGTCTCTGAAAAATAAATAATACTAATGCAGCTGTCGCAAAAGGAATAAAATAGATATGCACGGTAAAAATCGCTTTTACATTATTCTTGGAGGCCCTTATTTATTTTATAACTAGAGGGTAGATTTGAACTCACTTTTGCATAAAGCATATTTATTCCTTATTTTATGTAAAACTGCATTTTTAAACTCATTAAAATTTACTTTAACATTATTATTGATGTTTTAAAATTAAAGTTCATCGAAATGAAATGAAATGTTTCAGGTTACAATTAACTTAAACGTTATAAAAGCTAGTCGCAGTTTGTAGAATAATCAAATCTATGGCGCATAATTAAAAAAAACTTACTTCATAATAAAATATTAAATTTAGCTTAAAAACTTGTTATCGCGAAATATTTCTGCGAATTTCGTTTGAACTTTCCCCAGGATTACGCTGTCATTGTTCGTTGTTTTGAAATGACATAAAGGGCTTTCCAGAATAATTGGGAGGTTTCTGTTCGATTATTCAATGCCGCCCTGGTGGTATTAGTGCGGGGGCGGTAGGGGTGATTGAAACAAATCGACGGCGTATTGTTGTTCCGTTTCAGCTGCAAAATGGAAATTAATTGGAGCGGAGGAGAGACATTGGTCGCTTTAGTTTGAGCGAATTGCAAGTTCAATTATACATGCCGTTGGTGAATGGTTTTTAATCATTCATTCTATTAGGCCAGAAACTTATTCGTATCGCAAAAGAATAAGTATTGTTATTAATTATTTAGGAGTTGTGGTTGCTTTAATTTTTTTATTCATAAAGACTAGATATTAAAGTATAACATGTAAAGTTTATTAATCTACAAGAACTGTTGAAAATTACTAACTGCAGTTAGGAAATTACGCATATTATTTCTATGACATATATTGTTACTATTTATTATTGCGTTCAGTAGATTGGTTTTGACTTCGTTTCCTGCTTATTTCCACAAGAAAGGTGCATCATTTCCAGTTCGTTCTTCAATGAAGGTTTTAGAATTTTCACCAAATACGTCATCAACATTAAGTATACGAGCGTTCAGAGTCGATCGGGCACTATTAATAAGACGCACTTCGTGTTCTTGCAATGATGTTTCCATTAGTTGTACGATAAAGTATGTGTCATTTTCGACTATAAGTTTGAAATTTTTTATGTATGCGATCAGATTTTTTGCTCTGGCATTGTTAACGTTCTTTCTTAAGATTGCATTTATTTTTCTGTCTTCCCGAGACAAGTCGTAATTAATGGAGATTGTTGAACCTTTTAACTTTTCTGAGTTTTTCAATACTATCTGTTTTATAGAATTTTTAACAAACACAACAAATACTGGTCTTTTTCCAATTTTTTGCCAATACGATAAGTTTGCGAAACATCTTCTGTTGTAAGATCAGTTCCAAGCTTATTGTTTAATATATGAATGACTTCTGAATCTAAAGACTCTTGATTTTTATCACCTAATCCAAAAATTATCAAATTATTTTTCTGTTGTTGCCTCTCCAATTGAGACATTCTTTCTTTTAATTCAATATTTTCTAGTTTAAGAGCATCAATTGCAGTGTTTGATGAAATTAGCTGGTTATTTATTGTTTCTATAATGAGCCTGATCTCATTTACTTGCTTACTTGCGTATTTGAGTAACGTTAACAATTAAATCATACAGTTGATTACGCAGACCTACATTTTTTTCATGAAAAAGTGTTTCAAGTTTAATAGGTATTCCATAGTAAATGGAGTATGCTGATCACGAATCTGTGCTTAGTTTTCTTCCAGCACGTCAGGTTTTCAGGAAAAGTGTGTTTGAAATTTTTCTTAGAACATGCGAAAAATATTGAGAAAATATTTATTGAAGCTATATTTAATAGAAAATTACACTGCAAAATTGAGTTGTTACAATGCAGTATAATCTACATTAGACAATCGTTGTTGTTTTTTTAATAAAATCGTTCTCTTTTTCTCTCAAAAATGCGTTTTGTAGTTTTTTTTGTGGATTTTTGTGAGCAAGTCCCTTTTCAAGGTCCAGCAGTAATCAGCCATCATTTTAATATCCCATCTTTGTTGGTAACTTCTCTCTATCTCCTTTATGTTCCTCGCTGACAGCTCAAAGATTTTCGGCCAACGTGGGATATCAGAATAGAAGTTTGACGCTCATATTGCATCCATTTTTTTATAATTTTCGACCATGTTTCTTTGTAGTTTGGAGACTTGTAGTTTCCAAGGAAACCGTCTATGACTTCTACTAAAAACTCCATGCTTCAGATTCATCCTGGGTCATTGTATTCTGGAACAATCTGTTCGATTTTAAGGTTCGAATTTCAGGGCCTACAAAAATTCCTTCTTTAAGTTTAGCTTCAAAAAGTGCAGGAAATTTGTCGCCCAGGTATTTAAAGCAATAACCTTGTTTATTTAAAGCTTTGACAAACTACTTCATCAATCCTAACTTTATGTGAAGGGGAGGCAAAAGAACTAATTTTGGATCAACTAATGCATCACGCAGCACATTTTTTGTAAATTTCGTGCTCGACTGTCCCACTCACACAAACAACATAGATACTTTGTGAATCCAGACTCCTGGCTCAAAAGCATGGATATTTTTGTTTGAAACTTCACCACTTTATGCAGAGTAAAGGAATAACTAAGCTTACCAAAAATGATAATTTTTGGATTCCATTTTCCCACTAAAAACTTATATCGAACTCAGAGCATAGTCACACGCTTTTTGCCAAACGATGTTTCATGAAGAATATATCTATAAAGTATATCGCATTTGTTGTTGGTTACTTCTGCACTTAATAAATCAATAATTGATTGTGTGTTTTTGTGGAGAACGGTTAGAGTTGATTCGTCATTTTTGTTGGATTTTATGGATGACGTCGATCCTGCTTTTCCCCCAGATGTGATAAAAAACAATTCATAAATGTGTTTAAATGGTATAGAAATTTTGAATAAACAGATATTCTTCCGAATACTTTATCTTTTCAAAGTTTTTTTTTGTTAGGTACGCTATGATATCCTTTTTCATTCAGCGAAGGGTTTAGTATACATATACGTGGTAATTAATAATTTTTTCTCCTTTATAAGAGTTCCGTCACTAGTGAGAGAAAGTCCCCTTGCCAAACTCAGCTTCGCCTCGTTTGGTAAACTGCTCTCTCGCTTAGAAAATGTTACTTTCGTCACTCGTTGAACATTATACTATTGTGCATCCTGTTATTTAAACCGTATCCTCATTAACTACGTATATTCTGTGGGTTAGCCTATTCCTTTTATATGATTTTTCTGCCACTTGTTACTTGCGTTTTCTTTTTTCCAGTTTCCATTATTTATGAATTTTCATTGATGTGATGGGTACGTCAGAGCATAAATTCAACACAGCGTAGTACGCACACTTGATCTTTATGAGCACTTGATCAATCTGCTTTTGCCTATTTAGCTGTTCATCAACATAGCTCCCAAATATTTAACAGGCGGTTTCCTATTATAAAATTGGATACCGGTTGTTTTATTGTTATTTATTAGTAGAGAATTTCTATCGCACCACTCATTCATTTGATTTAGTATTTATTAATTTGTTAAAATAGTTTTGTCGTACTGGTTCGATTAATTTTTGTCTGCCGAAATTTTGCGCTTGATTTCTTCGGATTTTGTTTGCCTCTTTAATCGGTATGTCATTTTTAATTTTTGGCTGTACTGCCTTACTTTATTTGTGACCCATGATTTATTGGATAGGAGATGTTAAAAAATGTAGAAAATCCTCGAGCAAACATATCCTGGTTCCATAAAGTTCCAGTCCGTTTAATCATAATATTCCTTAACTCATCCAGTTTATGGGAATTTATCCATTTCTTATATCAGTATTCTTTATAATTTGCTCTTCCGGCTTACTTATTATTGATCCATCCCTCCATTGTTTGAGCATGGTGATCAGATAAGTGCAAATTCATATTAATACTCGTCCAGTTTTCTGTTGGAATTACATACAATGTAGTCGATTTAAGTTTCATCGTCATACCTCTAGTGTTAACTCCATCAGGGTGGGTTCATTCAATTTATTTTCTTATTATAATTAAATGACGAAAATACATGTGATGTAAACTCAAGTTTTTTTCGAAAAGGTAGTTGATATTTAGGTCTTCACAGAGAATACCGTATTCGTGAGTCTGATCTAGGTCGTTTAGAAGATCTGTCATTCAAGAAATATATGTATATTACCAGAGGGTGGGCGGTGGCAGGACCGCAATTTTCGTTGAGTTAAGTTAGAAATATTTTTTAATTTTATGCATTTATAGCTATTGCGCGCTAAAATTATGCCCATCGATCTTTTCGTGTGTAATCTATTATTCTAGTGTAGCCTGAAAGTTGGACTAGGCTTACATTGCTTTTTTAATATCACGTTTCTGTTAGGCATATTACATCTGGTTTCATTAACTCAATTGCGACGGATATTTCGTCGGATTTGTTGAATACACTTCTAATATTTTGGTGTATGATACTAAAACGGTTTTTGTATTTTTCTCGTGTACCGCTGGTTATTTCCTGTGGAATTTAAAATTGGTCAGAAGGTCGATCTCCGAAAAAACTTGTATTCACTGATTTCAATTTGAGCGGGCCATATGTTACATTGTGACTATGTTCTGCCGGCGATCCAATTGTTCATTAGTTTCTTGATAAATTCATTCAATTAGATCGGTTGTGAGTTTGATGTCTGGAAAAGTCTACTAGTTTCGACAAAATGTCATTATCAAGGAGTAATGAATAATGTACAAAAGGTTACACTAATATATATATGGATTACAAATTCAGGTAATAAGGGCCGTCATAATCGGGGACTTCCAAATCTCTTCAATATTGTTAGTTATTTGTTTGCCGCTAGGTTAGGTTAGGTTAGGTTGGTGTGGCAGCACCTCTTCGTGCACCGCGAAGAGATGCACACTTAGGCCTAGATAGGCCCGTTGTGATACCAATGAGGGACATACACGAACATCCATGGATCCGGACGGAGAATTCTTCCTTTAGAAAAATCCACCGCCCGGCTGGGATTTGAACCCACAACCGTGTGGCCCGTGAGCAGGCACTCTACCCACTAGGCCACCGCGGTCCCCTTGTTTGCCGCTAATTATGGCCTTATTTATCTCTAATCCCTCTCTGTAATTAAGATGCCGACCTTTATTACCTGAGTACAATATTTTTAAATTGTTATTTTGGAAAAAATGGTTTCTATGCAATGTTGCGAAAATCCAGTTGTTAGCTTTTTATTGTATATTGATTTTTTATGTTCTTGCAATCTTGCTTCAAAGGTTCGTCCTGTCTGTCCTATGTATATATGGTCACAATCACCACATTTTAATTCGTAAACACCGCACTTCTTTAATTGGTCTATTCTTGAGTTGTTGCATAATATTTTTCAGAATTTAAAGCCATCAACCTTTTAAAAAAGAAATTAAATGAAAAAGACATCATAGTAACAAAAGCCGACAAAGGGAACACTGTAACATTAATGAATAGAAATGATTACTTAGAAAAAATGAACAATCTTTTGAATTCACAAAATTGCAAAGTAATAAAAAGTAATCCGACTAATAAATTTTAAAATAACCTAAAAACTACCATTAAAGAATGCTCAGGTTTAATAACCTGACCATTTTAAATTAATAAAAATGAATCCGAAAGCTCCAGTCTTATACGGTTTGCCAATAAAGATGGCATACCGATGAGACCGGTGGTTTTCCTACTTATATGCACCAACATACAACCTATGCAAATACTTAAATATTAAATTACCTAAGTTTATTAATTTTCTTTCACCATTTGCAGTTAAAAATTCAGTAGACTTAGTAAAAAAATTAAAATCTTTAAACCTTCCCCCAAATGCAAAAATGATATCTTTCGACTTAAAAAGTCTATTTACATCGATACCAGTAGTTGAATTAAGTAATTTTAGACAAATTAATAGAAAAGTCAAATCAAGACAAAATTAAAAAAGATGAAATGAAAAAACTTGTTCGTATATGTATTGACCAGAATTACTTTGAATTCAATAATAAAATCTATAACCAGCTAGACGGTCTGCCTATGGGTTCACCGTTATCACCACTATTAGCGAATATCTTTATGGCAAATTTTGAAGAAATTATTTTCGCCGATAAAAATAAATCAAAAAACATATTCTACTGGGCACGCTACGTTGACGACATTTTTTGCATTTGGGATGGTACTTTAAGACAATTAGATTATTTTGCAATGTTTTTAAATTCAATTAATAAAAATATACAATTCACATCAGAGTTAGAAAACAATGATTGTCTCAACTTCCTAGACCTTACAATAAAAAAATCAAACAATAAATTAGAGTTTAAAATTTTTAGAAAACCAACATTTACAGATATAATCATTCCAAATTCTTCCAACACCCATTTCAAAATCAAAATGAGCACCCTTTACTCCTTAATACATAGACTTATCCATATACCCCTAGATACTATTAACTTCAATGAAGAATTAAATATTATTAAAACAATTGCGACAAATAATGGTTACCCCTTAATAGACAAACTAGTTAAAAAGAAAAAAATTGAAACAATTAGATAAATATTTTTATAACGCACACAATAAAATGGAAAAAAATAATTGGCATAAATTAGAATTTGCTGGTGAGTTATCAAATAAAATTTTAAATAGTCTTAAAGGGTACAATTTTAATGTTATTATGACTAACCCACTGAACATCAAAAAAATATTATGCAACAACTCAAGAATAGACCAATTAAAGAAGTGCGGTGTTTACGAATTAAAGTGTGGTGATTGTGACCATATATACATAGGACAGACAGGACGAACCTTTGAAGCAAGATTGCAAGAACATAAAAAATCAATATACAATAAAAAGCTAACAACTGGATTTTCGCAACATTGCATAGAAACCATTTTTTCCAAAATAACAATTTAAAAATATTGTACTCAGGTAATAAAGGTCGGCATCTTAATTACAGAGAGGGATTAGAGATAAATAAGGCCATAATTAGCGGCAAACAAATAACTAACAATATTGAAGAGATTTGGAAGTCCCCGATTATGACGGCCCTTATTACCTGAATTTTTAATCCATATATATATTAGTGTAACCTTTTGTACATTATTCATTACTCCTTGATAATGACATTTTGTCGAAACTAGTCGGAGAGAAAAAATAATAAATATTCTGTGAAACAAACCAAGTGTTTTTAATTTCTAATCAAAATAATTATTCTTATATTTCCCAACATGGAACCATTTTTTCTTTTGTGTTTGTAGTTTTGTTATGTGTCTTCAAGTTTACGGGTGCCATTTTTTATTCAGTTCCTTTGCTGTATCGGTTTTGTCATTTCTGTTTACATTCTCGGTCATTGGCCTGGCCGGGTTATCACCTGATTTGTTTGCAATCTCTTTGTCTAATGTATTGGCCTTTTTTTATTATTCGTCTTGCCTTTAGTTTTCCAGTACTCGCCCGGGGAAATTGCCAATTTGGTGTATGTAGTGGCATCTTGCTGAGAGGTTTGCGTACTTGGAGTCGCGCTCTGCATCAAAAACATTTTATTTAATGTTATTATTTGATCTTGTAAGAACGCTATATTATTAGTTAGGTTGGCGATGTTTTTGTCTTTCGATTTAAGTAGACGCTTCAGGTATATAATTTCTAGATTTACCTCAATTTGTAGGGCGGTGTCTCTACTGTTGAATGGCGAATCCGATTGTACGTTGTCATCCACGGCGCTCTCCTGCTGCTCCTCCTCTCCCAGATTGTTTTTACAACATATTATTGTGTCCTCGTTGATTACTAGAATGTTCTTTATATATTTTATGCACCCGGGATACATTTTCACATTGCACAGTTTGTTTGTTTGTCTTAGGTTCATTTTGTGGTATAAAACCGCAGTTTTTGCATCTTTCACTGATCGATTTCGCACACACGTCTACATCGTTCGCCGCCATCTTTCAAAGTTCGACCCTGGATCGCAATTCTAGGGCGGTAATTATCCAACAGATGACAGTACCATCCGCACTTAAAGAAGTCAAATGTCTGAAATTTCATCTCCCAAATGCAATCGTATTTCTGTAGGACAAGATTAGATTAGACTGGGTCGTTTACCTAGACAGCCTTACAGCACTGTGGTCTGATTAGATCTTTTGTACTAATACTCTACTACTAGTATATTCCCAAGAAGTTAATTTCCTTGGTAATATCCTAGGAAGCCGTGCCCTGATCCCTTCTTGCTCGGCTGTTCACTTTACCTATCTTGTGAAGATGGTACTTCACTAAGCAATATCCTGTAAGAGCTGTGCGCCTGCACTTGGAGGTCAATAAAACATTTTGATTGCCACATGTAGGTTTTGGTCCAATTATGGTAGTCACAGATCCTTCCCTGGCAAGTACATTAGCATGTTAGTTGCCTATTATACTTGCGTGACCTGATACTCACATAAGTGAGCATGTTACTCTTGGCATATTGGTTTAGAGCTTGTTCACGGTTCGAAGTAGTTTTAGTATTGAAGCTGTACGTTTTGAGATTCTTAAGGGCGGCCTAGTGGTTTGAGATCAGACAGATGTGTGTCCCTTTGTACCCTTTTTTCATACAAATATAAGCACATCTTTCCAGTACTATTGTTTCAGCCTATAAGACTGACGAGCCTTGTTCGAAAGAAACTGCATTTAGACCATTTTTGACGCATCTGTATTAAAGAGTTAAGTTTTAGTTTTTTGGTTCTACTCAGGCTATCTTGGTGACTGTCAATAATCACTTCAGCACGCGATACGAAACAACAAATTTGGTTGGCATTACATCCGACGGTGTTCTAGGAACTCTGCTTTAATCAGATTCAAAATTTCTGAGTGCCTGAAACTATGTTCTATACCATGCCAGTCCAGTCTCATTGCACTCATTAGACCTTCTTTTCTGATTTGTTCATTTAGGAGAAGTGGGTCTAGTAAAGTTTCTATTGCTAAAGAGGGGGTGGTATGCATAACCCCCTTGATGCCAAGACAAGTCTTTCTCTGAAGAGTTTAAAGCTTCTTTTGTGCCGTTGCTTATTTAGTCTTAAACCACCATACTAATGAACCATATGTAATAATGGGTCCTACGACCATTTTTGGTAATAAGTTTGGGAACTCCATTAATATATTTCAGTGTAAGATACTTATCTTTACAACATTTTTCTTTAATAATTTCATTTGGCAAGCGTCTCGTGTTAAAGTTAGATATTTCACCTGATCGGACCACGAAACTTCTTGTCTTTTCACTTTGGAAACTTTGATATTCAGCTTCCTACAATTGGTGAAAGGTACCATTGCAGTTTTATGATAATAATAATAATAATATGCTTTCCCAACGTAAAAACAAAACAAAAAATATTAAAAAAATAAAATTAACATGCTTAATTCTATAGAAAGAGGAAAATTGATTTAAAAATTGTACTACATTACAATTAAAGATATCAACCGAAAATGGTCAGGATTAACATTAAAGCCAACCCTCAGGCATATGTTACTATGGTATTAAGGGCGACTCTAGCTAGAGACTATATGATATTGTCATATTTACTCCTTATGGCAATTGTTATGTCGTCGGCATAACCTTGCGTACAAATGTCACGCTACACCATAGCAAGAGCAACAGTACCCCATCGTTCGGGTACCTTTTTGCTGTGGTTAGCGTATCTGATTCACTCCCTACACCTGCAGTTATCTTACGATTTCGAGTACTGCCTTGATCCATCTGATTGAAGGTATTTCGATACTCTTCTTAATGACCCCTTTTCTACAAATTTGTAGGTTGTGTTTTAAGTCTATCATTGTAAACTAGGGCTAATATATCTAGCACCTGCTGCAGCAGTGCAGGGAGAATGACATCTAGATCTTTTGCTTTGAAGGATTTAATGCTACCAATTGCCCATTTAATTTTTCTTTAGTAAAGAGTTTACCAACCTTGCTTTTGCTCTCTCTGGTAGGTAGGAATAAACTTCCTACTGTAGATTGAGCAGTGTTTTCTTAAAATTTCACAGATGTTGAGCCTTGGAAGTGCGTCTTTAGCAGCACATTGTGACTTTCCTTAGACCGCTCTGCATAACTTCCATCAGATTTTTTTATTAGCCCGATGCTCTTGGGGTAGATCTTTGGACAAGACTCTGTGAAGCCTATTTGTTGAGATTGTATCAGAAACTCCCTCCCAGAATGCTCTCCATGTTTTCCTTTTCGATTTACTCAATTATTTTTTATATTCCGACAGTGACTATCTATTGGCATCTCAGTTGCCTGTTTTCTTTGTACTGTTGAAAGTTTTCCTGGCTTGCATCTTGAGGCGACATAAATCCTTGTTCCAGCAGGCCACGTCTCTGGAGGAAGATCTCCTCTTTAGAGGATAACTGAATTCATACGCCCTTGGGGTGCTATTTCTGAGCAGAGCCGCTGCTGTTCTTTCAGTAATCTGTATGTTGAGGTAGAGATCGTCGGTTTCCATACTTAAGCACTCTCTATAGAGGCTCCAGTCTGTATTCCTCGGATTTCTACACTTTATTACTTCTTCCTTTGTGACCTCTATATCGAACTCAATTTGATCCGGCAAGAAGGGTCCTTCCACAATATGCCAATTTTAAATTGTGCTTACTAAGAAGGCATCAGTTAGAACGATGTCCAACACCTCCTGCCTGATTGCATTCGCAAAGGTAAGCTCGCTATCTCTATTAATAATATCTAAATAGAGACAATGAATACAAGAAGAAGTTCCTTATCTCTATTATTGGTGTCTGAGCTGTATCATACCATGGTGTATAGCCCAGGAGGAAGAGTTTATTACCCCTTATGCACCACTCTATGAGTCTACTTACCTCCTCTGGTGGTACTGGAACTGCTACTAGGTACAATGAATGTATAATTATCTTTCCTGCAGGAATCCTATGTAGGTCAAACAGGTTGCAACGTCCAAATTAGATATTCAGAATATTTTCGAGAATTTAGACTAAATCTAAAATCCAACACATTTTCATATTATGCATTAGGATGTAAACATTCATTCTCTGAAATTCAGAGTGTTTAATTTTTACATCACTGTACGAAAAGTACAAAGTTCAATCTTCTCAAAGCTGCGGAAATTTTCAAATAAGTAATAACTTTGAGCTCCTTATCGAGCAAGTTCTATAATCTTTCAACAAAGCGTAACCCGAAAATAATTATCCCTACCTGTTTTATACAGATGTAAAATGTAACCGTAATAAAACCATGGTTTATTTATATAGACTTCACCCTTCTTTCTTTCTTTCTCCATCACTTTTCGATATCTGATTAGCTACGATTTTCTTTCATTTGTCATGACTTTTAAGCCAATAAGCTGAACCATCCATATCTTCCTAAAGATTATCTAAGATGTAGTAGTTTACATTTTAGTAAATCCATATGTTATCTTAAGTGTTTAAGTTGAGTTTTATATATTGATTCATTAAATCTTTAAATCAATAACCCATATTTTACATTATATGAATTTCCGTCAACTAATATTATTCGGTCTGAGTGAAAGAACACATAGCTGTGAAAAGTGAACTTCGCCTGCAAGTTCTGTGAGCTATTTTTTTTATGATTACTTTGAATAGTTATTATGTGGTCATATGTATAGTACTAACATAACATTGTAATGTTTAAATAAATAAATAAATATACAGATTAATAAAGCAATTATTAGTATTCACCAAATAAAAAATGTGAAGAATATGAATTCTATCGGTTATCTTAAGTTCTCTTCTGAAAATAAAATATTATATGTTACGTTAGAACAGTACTGTTATTATTTATATTACACTTGAAGTATCAAATAAAAAGAAACAAATTATTAGAGATATTTATATCTCCAAAAGGAAGTTGAAAATTTAAAAAAATAAAAATAAAAATAAACAAAATATATTTAAATTAATTTTTATATTACTTTAGGTGTGCTGCATGCTGTGTTCATTAGAAAATTATTACTGGAGGTACACTTCGGCCTCGGAACTGGTCAATATGATATTGGCTTTTGTGGAGACCCGAGCCCACGCCATCTTCCAAACAGCGGAGTTTCTCACCTTGAGCGAGTCCATGGTGCAGATGATTATGTGCAGGTGAAAATTGTCTTTTTTTGCAAGTGTAAATTTTTCTTCTTATCATGCATTGGCTTAGGAATCTCGAGGTGCCGGAGGTGAGGAAATTCGAGGCGATGCTAAGCTGGGCGCGGCATAAGATCCGCACGAAGACGTCCAGCAAACTTGATGCCAAACTGGAATTTAAATGCATCATGGAACGTTTAGCGAGGGATTTGAAACTTTACAGGATATCTCCACAAGAGCTTATCAAGGTAATACCACATTATATACGAACTACTCTAATAAAATAATTTCCTCAAATTATGTTTAGAGAACTAAAAAGAAACATTTTCTAATTACAGGTCGTATTACCTTCAAAGGCGATAAAGAATGAGCGCATTTTGGAAACCCTCATGTTCCAAGCAAACTCCGGCATGTATAGAATACAGGATTCGTACCTAAAAGAGTGCACGCAAAAACTTCAGAAACAAGACTCTAGATTCTCCGAATGGGAATCGTTCGATTACAGCGCGTAAACAAAATCGCACAAGCGCAATGGAAATTTTTTGGGAACAAGTGATCAACTTTTTTTTGTATAAAGCAAAAACCAAAAAAAAATAACACGATATGAGTAATAAATAAATAAAACGCAAATTAGATGTGATTGCAGGACAATCCGGACGACTTGAACCGCGCTCTAGTTTGCAATAAGTGTGCCTCTCCGTTTTCATTGTTGCGACTCTTATGTATTCTACATCTCGATAGATTTCGAGGATCGTTGTTTATTTAGTACCTGTGTTGTGAATACTCGGCGGGTTATCGTGGACCCTGTCTGTATAAATATTTATCAAAACCATAAAATTGAGAAAGAATCGCTGTTTGTATGTTCGATGTTATATATTATATACATATTCGAAATCGCAAACCTGAACTGTTTGCAAGACTAAATATATTTTAATTACTTCTTAGATAGCTAAAGAAATGTTAACATATTTTGATACTAAAGGATAAATTTTATCAAAAAAAAATATATATACATATAAAATATTTAGATAGAGCGAGAGAGAGAATGTTCTTTTATAAGCGCGCAATATTTTTAATCAGCTCTTTCCTCGTTTCCGTATCCTGTTTTATTTTTCGCTTTTATTTATTTTAGCGACTACTAAGTGTCTTATTATGAAATAGTTATTGATGAAAAAAAGTGTATTATAAGCATTGTTGTCTGATGTTGTCTGTTTTACGGAGAATCAAACCTATATTATTCGTTCTGTGCCCGGTGCTTTCAAATCTGTGACATGTTTTATTGTAACCCGAACTAACAACAAAAAAAAAAACTGAAAAAGATAAAATAATACAAAATCCTTTTTCTTTTTGTAAATAACGCATCGGCAAGGATAATGTGATCATATGAGTCTTATATATAAATATAGCCGTTTGTTCTGTTCTGGATCATAGTTTATTTGAAATTTATATATGCTAATGATGATATTGTAATTATTTTCAGAAAATATATTTTTATTTCCAAATAATAAATCATTCTTGTTTCCACACACTCATTAGAAGATTCAAGATAAGTAAAAAACTGCACTAAAATACATATTTTATATTATCAACTAAATATAAAAACTAAAGTGATAAACCTTAAAAATAAATACAATGAGTAAACACATCCTAATAATTCTCTATGTAACACAAAAATGTTTATTATTACTCTCCGAAACGAATATCGATCAATGGAGGCGTTGGTTCGGTCTTAACTGTTGTAGTTGTTGCAGCTGTTGTTGTTGTTGCTGTTGTTGTTGCTGTTGTTGTTCTAGCAGGGGTGGTGGTGGTGGTAGTTGTAACTTTTGGGATAGATTTAGTTGTACTAATTTTCATTGTGGTCGTTTCATCGTCATAATCGAAATCATCATTGCAGTGAAAATGGTCATGGTGATAATGATTAAATCCCCCATGTTTGTAATGTTTTTTGTCATAAGGTCCTGGATGATAGTACGGATAGTATGGGCCAAATTTATGCGGCCTCATATGGAACGGATGTGGGTGTCTGTACTCGTATTCATTGTTCTCGTCAAATTGGTGATAGCCTCGGTTGTGGTGAAATGTATGCCTCTTTTTGATTTTGTGGTATAACGATTTCTTTGCGACCTTTTTAAAATCCTCAGCTGAAACAATAATTAAAATGAATATAGGATAAACAAGTGATGAATATAAAATTAGGGCAAAGGAAAATAATTGTGAAGTTAACTTATAACTATAATTTTTCCTACAAATAGTTTTGGTTGCAAACTAAACTTATTTTGATATGAATTATACAGATAGTTAAGGTTAAATTTCAATAGTGGACAGATGATGCACATTGTTAAAAACAAAATCAAATAGAAGACTGGTTTACAACTTAACAAACCATACATTTTTGAAGATAACGAAAATGTTCCATTATTTTGACTTATAAATATTAATATATCAACCGTTATTGTTTTATTTTCTATAGATTTTAAAAATACATAAATAATAACAAATATTGTTGAGAAAACAGTTAAAAATAAAGAAAAACAGCACCTTAATAAATAAACCTAGGTTAATATGGTAGTTTATTAAGATATGTCGGGGTTATGATAAGCTTATATTAATTACTGAGGTGGGTCAAAAGTACGCTAGAATAAATAATAATCAAGAGTATATATCCAATTAATATTTGGTTTATTTTAGTTCAAGGTAAGGACCAATACAATTTCTAAAGTAATGGGAGCCCAACTGAAATTGACAAAGCGCCAAAACAATTGAAGGTTTCACCAGAAAACAATTGAATTTTCTTAATTAAAAATTGCCAATAAATGCAAACTTGATGAATCTCTAAAATTATTGTATCTCACTCCAGAGAATATTGAAATTATTAAAAACAGAAAACCTTTGCAATTACATGAATTAAAAAATAAAAATTCATACAAACGAACTAGGAACGAAAATTATTATTATTATTAAAAATGCTAAAGTTACATTTAACTTCAGAAAATATCTTAAATTATAAAAAGAGCTAAAATAAGTGAATATCAACTTAAACTTAATTGAACCTATTAAATATTTGAAAAAAGAATGAATAAAATGGAACTCAAAACTTCATGAAAGAAACAATTAAAAATTATTTATAAAAAAACTGGTGTGCGTTTCTTTTTGAAGGCGAATTTCCATTCCAAATTTAAATAATTTAAATACTTCTCCTTATCTAATCAAATAGCTTCATTTTTTTTTTAATTTTTGTCATCGTGTAAGATGGCTTATTTCAAAGCTTACATTTACCTTTTTTCTAAAAAATCTTCTATAAAATGATAGGTTTTAAAAGACAGCAGAATCCTAGTTTCATATTTACAAATATTCTAGAAAAACTGAAAGTTTGCAGGCCGTGAAATAGTTCTTCATAAGAATCCTCGTAAATGAAACATGCTGACATTAAAATTACAGTTTTTAAAATGCAAAAAAATTAAACATATACACTGACTTAATTAGAAATTCTTAAATTTCTTACATATCTTAAAACATAAAAGATTACTTTCTAGAAGAAAATATTCATTCCAAATTTAAATAATTTAATTTCTTCATTTGGTCCAATAAACCAACTTTAAGATTAAGTAAAGAAAGAATTTTCTTTCGGAAGCTTAATTACAATCCAAATAATAAGATAACACATTTCTTTTATTTTCCTTGCCCAATTAAGAAAGTTCATTAGCCGAAAGGAGATGAAGCAAAACATTATTTTATTTTTGTTTAATGTCTAATTTAGAAGGATAAACTTAAAAAATTGCGTATTTTCTAAAAGTTTTTTACTTAAGTATAATTAACTGATAATTTAAATTTTATAATGTTTTCATATATTTTCAGAGAAAGAAAATCTATAATAACCATTCATTTTTTTCTTATCCATTCACGCAAATGAAAACTTAAAAAAGGTCTCAATATAAGAAAATTAATTCCAATTTTTAGAGAGTTTTAAAAGAAAGTAGTTAAATAATATTAGAAGCCTACAAAATAAATTCCACGAAATAGAATTATTCCCCACAACACCAACAAATGAACGCCTTTATAAACTCTAAAATTACAATGCAGAATTTAACTCCAGAGATACCAAAGGAGTAGGAATAGAATATATATATATATATATATATATATATATATATATATATATACTCTAGCCAACACTAAAATAAATAATTCAAATTCTATCAATAAAATTACAAGCAAAAATATTATTTAAACTAAATATTAAATAACTGCAAGTTAGTGAAGAGAATAACTAACGAATGATACACAAGAACGAAATTAATGCCAAAAAGAGAAAGCAAACATGAATGAAGTATAAAAGAGAAAAAAAAATATAGTGAGTGCTCCAATTACTATCATAAATCCTTCTTAGATTTACATATATGTACTGGACAAAATAAAGTGGATGTGAAGTGAACATATCTTCCGCGGGTGAAGACGATGAAATTGTGGGGGTAAATACCGTACTAAACAAAAAATATTTAATAAATAACATAAACATTAAAAATAGATATATATTGGATAAATAAAAACACATCAACGTAATGAAGAAATCTGTAAATTCTGTAAAACGGAAGAAAATGACATTCCAAATAATTCTGCAAAAGAACGCGAGATGGACAAGATAAATTCTCTCACGCAAAATTAAATAAACCGTGTGAATAAACAAAATCTTCAGAAATCATCACTAAAAACAAGAAACAATTAGATGCTGCGCTCGCAAATCAAGAACTGAAAAAAAAACCGAACCGTGTGAGGGAAAACCGTGCAAAACAAAAGAAAACTAACAAACAAAGCGATAATATGAATGGAAAATACGAGCGATAAAATAATAGATGTAGAATATTAAACATGGCGAGTTACTAACTTAGAATAAATTCAGTAAATCATAGAAATCATTTTTTGAACATATACTCGGTTAGGTCGATTCATATTTTAAATTGCGCTCTTTTTGATGTAATAAAATTCTATACAGCGTGTCCTAAATATGAGATATGACGTCATCGACTATTTTTTTTAATGACAACCCTATTTTTAATGACTATTCTCAAAGAGTACATCAAGTTACACATGTGTGCCAAATTTCCAATTTTTATTTCCTGTCATTTACAAGATATTTAACAAATATTATCAACTTTGAAAATTGAATTCAACTTAATAGTCTTTCTTCAATAAATGCTCAAAATCTTGTCCAATTTCTAACTGAAAATACCCTAAACGGAACTGAAACTATTTAGAACATTTTTAATTACTTCGGGGGAAATTAGCCTACACTCCTGTCTTATTCGTTCTTTCAACTCCTCAATATTTACCGGTTTGGTAAATAAAGAAAAAGTCTATAGGTGTTAAATCCGGAGACCTGGGTGGCCATTCAACAGGTCCTCTTCTGCCAATCCATCTACGTGGAAATACATTATCCAGGTACTCACGGACATGCCTTACAAAAATGTCAGCTTCTACAGGGCAAGGGAACAAAATAGCCAAACTCAGAATTAGCTCTTCCTCCAAGAATTGTAAATATCCCGATCCATTGAGATTGTTTGGGAAGAAAATTGGTCCTACAACTTGATAACCAACAATCCCTACCCACACATTAACTTTTTCTGGATATTGAGTGTGGCCATCCCTTATCCAGTGTGGGTTCTTGTCTGCCCAATAACGGCAATTTTAACGATTTACCTTATCATTTAACATAAACGTTGATTCATCAGAAAACAAGATGTATTCTATATTTAGAACATTTCTATCTAGAAGTAGATCCATATTATTTTTGCAAAACTGGTGTCTTCTGTCCGGATCATCTTCGGTGAGTTCCTGGAGGATTGTCATTTTATAAGGATGAAATGTTTGCGCTCTAAGAATTCTTGACACTGAAGACTGGCTAATTTTGAGTTCCCTAGCCATCTGCCTAGAGGAGACATGATGATTTTCCTGAACAAAGAGAAGTATATCAATTTTGACATCTTCACTGAGCTCATTTTGACGATGACTATTATGGGCCATAATTAATAACTTACTAGTAAAACAAAAATACCAATCTGATAAGCTGGAGTGTAGAGTAAAGAAAACGATTTAAATAAATATTTCAATAATATAGCCATATATTGCATTAAAAAAAAATAAGAAACCATCGAGGTATGATGAAATAATAACTGAAGTGGTTAAGTTAGCCGTAAATTAACTTATTGAACCACTGTCATAACTAATTAATCTAAGCCTGGAAAAGGGAATCTTCCTAGCCTGTTTAAAAGCAGGCTTTATAATACCAATACACAAAAAAGGCGACCATACTAAATTTAGTAATTACAGACCGTTTACTTATTATCCGTTTTGTCGAACATATTAGAAAAAACTATATCAGTACCATTAATTGACTATTTCAAAATAAACAATTTGTTAGATGAAACACAAAATGGGTTTCTCATAAATAAATCAACTAACACAGCAATTTTTGATTTTTTAACTGGGGTCACGAATGCTTTGGACAGATCAGATCTGCCTCTGGGAATATTTCTTGATCTCTCCAAGGCTTTTGATACTATGAGTCACAAAATACTATGGAATATTATGGTATAACAGGAGTGGGTAATGAGTTATTACAATTATACTTGAGAAATAGAGCTCACCGAGTTAAAATATATGCAAGGCAGTATACTGGGACCTATACTATTTGTCATTTATGTAAATGATTTACACAAAAACATTCCAGATCAAAAAAGTCTTATAACAACATATGCTGACGATACTAGCCTGCTTATTTCAAGTTCTAATACAACCGACTTAGTACGTAAATCAAATCAGACATTTAAAACTGCACAAAATTGGATGGTACAAAACAAATTATTGTTAAATAAAACTAAAACTAGTCTAATAATGTTTTCAACAAAAAATAAATCAAATAACCTAGATTCATTTTTTTCAAACATTTTGAAATACAAAATAAAACAAATGTTCTAGAAATGGTCATTGACAGTAAGTTTGGAATTGGAATTTTCATTGTAAACAATTATCCCAAGAACTAAATACATTAATCACCGTTTATAAATCGAATGTTAAATCCCTCATAAGGTATGGAATTATGTATTATGGAAGTTTAAGGTGGGCCAACCAAACATTCATTGTCCAAAAGAGAGCACTGCGCATAGTACTTAACATGTCTTATAGAGACAGCTTTAGAGGTAAATTCAAGGACGCAGGCCTGCTTACCCTCTGTAGTCTTTATATTTACGAAATGCTAACTTTTAATTTTAAGAATAAATATAAATATCCGTACGATACGCGCAATACAAACCAATACGTATATCCAGCTCATAGACTAACCCTCTGCGAAAAATCATCACGGCATGCTGCATTGAGGGTGTTCAATAAACTACCTAAAAGCTTGCAAAACATCACTGAAGAAAAGGATTCAAAAAAAACAATTAAATAAATATTTAATTTACCAAGAATTTTACAAATTGAATGATTACTTGTGTCAGTGAAAATTCTTTGCACTGAAATTGTAAATTAATACCTCATTGTAGTGTTTTTCTTAACATCTGAGGGACTACCCACGATTAAAATACAAGACAACCTTAAATGGGACGACCACATAGCAAGAAAGAACTCTAAGCACTGACAAAATGCAAAAACTACGTGCCAAAAACGACTAGAAACCAAATATACAACGCCCTCTCGAAATCACAAAATACCTATCTAAATAATATCTGGGAAGACACAACCAAGAAAAACGACAAATACAACAAAATAAAGTACTAAAGGTACTATATAAACTAGATAGAAAAATAAATACCATGGAACTATATTAAAAAACACAAGAACTTAACATAAAAAACATGATAAACTTAAGTAACTTAATACTTATCTATAAAATAGAACACCACTTTATTAAGACAAATATCACTTTAAAAATAACGAATACAAAACAAGAAGAAAATCAAACATAAGAACAGAAAGACTTATAACAACAAAATACTCAAAAGCACAAACGACCGAAACAATAAAACAATATACCGGAATATGTAAAAACTCTTAAATACACTCCTTTTAAAATAAAAACAAAAAACCTAATCCTAAACAATAAATTAAAATAATAGAATAGCCCGCGCCATCATGAAAAAAAAACACCAACATCCCTCAATACCGATAGCCCAAGATGGGAAGAAAAGCCTCACAAACCTCGAGCCGAGGACGAAGGGAAGAAGACAACAATATGTATTGTATATTTACAGAGTGTCCTATTTTACATTACGGTCTCGAATAACTTAAAAACAATGCATCGTAACGAAAAATGTGTCGATTGGAAACTTTCACAGTTTCACAGAGGAAGGTGGGATTGGTGATTTATTTGAAGTTGTGGACATTTATGTAAATTTGGTTGTTGGGTTTAATTAAAAACAGAAAATATTGACGGTATCACTTCCTTTCAAAAATAAACCTCTTAAAACAAGTTTAGGGTCTTCTCATAAAATCACTTTCAAATGGTTTCTTTACTTAGTTGTCACAGTTGCGACAGGTCAGAAATTATTACTATTATCTTCCACGCCATAAGGTGTTTAAAGGAGCGAGCTTAACAACCAAACTGTGGACGCCAGTGCTAAAACTAACAACCGGATGTTTCTTAATGATCTGCTAGTAAAAGGTACCGCCCTTCAAGATACTATAAATATGTACAGTAATTTACAATGTATATGCATTGCTTCTTCTTCCCCATGTCCTCGCCTCAGGAATTTTGGGAATTTAATCCCATCTCGGGCCACCGGTATTGAGGGATCCAGGTTGTTTCTTTAGCTAAAGGTTTAATTACAGTTTATTGTTTATTAGGAGGTTTTTAATTTTTAATTTAAAAGCAGGGTATTTCAGTGTCCGTATGTGTTCCTGCAGCTTGTTATATTTTCTAATAGTGTCTGCTGATACTGCTTGTAAGTATTATTTAGTTGTGAATTTTTCTGTTCGCAGGTTTAACTTCCTTCTTGTTTTGTAGTTGTCTTCAGTGTGATATTCGTTTTGATAAGGTTGTTTTTAATTTTATATATTAATAATAGGTTATTTATAATAGTATATATGATTTGTTCAATATGTTAATTAGATTCCGTGTACACACAATTATTTTGTCTGCTGACATCGTAAAGATGTACAAATTTTAATTAATTCTGATGATCAAAAAATTTTAAGAATAAACTTCAGGTATATGAATTAAGAACCGTGACTTGCGACACTACACCCGCCTTTTATTTAGCGGTGAGGTGAGGTTTATCCCGAGACATCAGCAATAAAAAAATCAGATTTTTTAATTGATGACTTGATTACAGGATTTTACAATATTCGTGTTCATAAAGATATAATTAATCTGCTAATCAAAGCTAAATGTCATTAAATAAATTTAATTAAGAAAGAATTATTAAACATTAGGTTTACATTGGCATGTACAAACGTATGTAATTTCAATTTTAAATTTTCAAGACATATGGGTTCAAAAATTAGGTTGTCGTGAAAAATTATCTCAGCGGGACAAAATATTTACAGTATCTCAAAAATATAAATATATTGATATTTGTAAAATCCTGTAATTTTAAAATTCCATGGTTTTACTGATGCAAACCAAACTGCTTATGCTGCTTATTTATATTTAAAAGATCAAAACAATAAAAATGAAAAAAAAATGACACAAATATTGTGGGCAAAATTGCGTCTTGTACCATTAAAAATTAACAATTCTGCGATTGGAATTATATGTTGCATTGTTACTTGCACAACAAACATATATATATAAGTAATTGTAGAGGCTTTTACTTCGTGATACATTTTATGATTCAAAATAAATTAAATAAAACGAATAACTTTGTTTTTATCACTTTTTAATAACACTTGTTACTATAGTTTCGACAACTTCAGCTTGTCATTATCAAACAATTAATATTTAAAATTACAGTTGACACCAAATTTATAAGGCATTGAAAAGCGGGGAGAACATAAGGTTCGTTTGGTCATTAATGATGGGGATGTCCGGATTACCATTTAGCTTGAAGATCTCAATGGACTCCAATACATCCATCTTAAGTCCTTTTTCGGCGAAGTGGATTACCTCGAGTGCGTTTTCTTCAAATGAGTGACCGTTTTCCTTAATGTGATTAGCGAATGTTGATTTATTTGTGCCGTTTTTATATGCGCTAATATGTTCTTTTAATCTTGTGTTAAAATTGCGTCCCGATTGACCAATATATTCTCCCAAACAATTTTTGCATTTTAACTTGTATATACCGGATTTTAACATTTTATTAACAGGCGTTTTATTATTAAAAATAATATTACACATTTTATTTGGGGATTTTAAGGAAACATTAATATTATGTTTTTCTAAAATAGATTTAATTTTGTGTGTGATATTGCCGAAAAATGTCAGTATTTTAAAATTTGAATTTTGTTTTGTATTATTACAAATTAGTACAAGAATTTTTTAATTGAGTTGATCTCTTGTTTTTGAATTAATTTATCTATTAAATTATGTGGATAACCATTGTTGATAGCAAGGGACTGGATGGTTTTTATTTCATTATTGTAGGATTGGACTGTTAATGGAATTGTTTTTGCTCTGTAAATCATGGTTTCGAATGCGGCTAATTTGTGTTTTATTGTATGTCTGGACGTATTATGAATTAAAGTATCCGTGAAAGTAGGTTTTCTATAAATATCAAAATTGAAAGTATTATTTATGGTTCGAGTTATAGAGAGATCTAAGAATTTTATATTTTGGTTAACTTCTTTTTCTAGTGTGAATTTTATATTTGGATGTATGTTACATAACATACATCCAAATATAAAATTCACACTAGAAAAAGAAGGATGTATGTTACATAATATTAAAATTGAATTAATAAAAGTAATTAAAAACATGTACCAGGAGAATAAGAACGTAACAAAAACAAACAATGAGAAATCAAAAGAGTTTTTAACGACAAGAGTTGTTAAACAGGGTTGTGTATTAAGCGCAATGCTATTTACAATAATACTAGACATCGCCATGAAAAAAGCAAAGAAAAGAATGAAACCGATAAAAGTTGGATATTGGAAGATAGAAGAAGTGAAATTAACTGAACTAATGTTTGCAGACGACATGGCAATAACTGCGGAGTCAAGAGAAGAACTACATTAAAATATGGAGATAATAGAGGAAGAAAAACAAGAAAGGAAAATAAACATAAAATAAATTACGAAAACAAAGACAAACACAAAATAAAAATAAAAGGAGGGAAAACCGAACAAGAGGAGAGCTATAAATACTTAACAATAATTCAGGAAAATGGAAAAATCGACAAAAAATTGAAGACAAAATAGGAAAAATAGCGAAAATCTTTAATATGTTAAAAAACTTGTTGAAGAACGAAGAAAGAAATAACACAAACAACAAAAAAAGAAATTGTGTACTACTACATAACAGTGAAACATGGATGATGATAAAAAAAACACAAAGAAAGAATAAATTATTATGGAGACGAGAATACTCAAAAAATAGAAAATAAAACCAGAAAGGATAAAATAAGGAACGAAACATATAGAAGAGAGCTAAAAATCAGACCAATATAGGAGAAAATAAAGGAAAACCAAATGAGATGTTTTGAACAAGAATGAGAGAAGACATAATCACAAGAAAAATATACGAGACGCGAGTAACAGGAAAGCAAAACAAAAGAAGACCTAGAAAATAATGGAACAGCCAAATAAAAGAGGTAATGTCCAGAAAATGTACTACATGGAAAGACTTAAAAGAGACAGAAAGAAAGTGTGGAAACTCTACATGACAAGTTAGCATTTGTATTAAGTAGTAAAAATGTAACGCCTTACAACGAAAGGTAGAAAGGCAACAGAATAAATAAATAAATAATTACTCTAAAAAGTGTTGTTGCTTAAAGAAGTACCTTTATGATATTTCCAAAATTGCATTAAAATTTTTTCTTTAAAATACGTGATACATCAATAAAAAATATTTTAGTATAATATTATGTTTATTTCATTTCAATGACTGTGTGGAGACCTCAAAATAATATCCATGCTTTTGGGTCAGCAGTCTGGATTCACAAAGTATTCATGTTTTTTGTGCGAGTGGGACAGTCGAGCACGAAATTTACATTATGTTAAGAAAGAATGGCCACTCAGAGAAATACTTGTACCGGGACAAAAAAGTGTGCTGCGTGATGAATTAGTTGACCCAAAATTAATTCTTTTGCCTCCCCTTCACAAAAAGTTAGGATTGATAAAGCAGTTTGTCAAAGCTTTAAATAAACAAGTAGACTGCTTTAAATACATGTACGCCAAATTTCCTGCACTTTCTGAAACTAAACTTAAAGAAGAAATTTTTGTAGGCCCTGAAATTCGAACCTTAAAATCGGACAGATTGTTCCAGAATACAATGACCCAGGATGAATCTGAAGCATGGAGTTCTTTCGTAGAACTCATAGACGGTTTCCTTGGAAAAGTCTTCAAACTACAAAGAAATTGTAGCCAACATGGTCGAAAATTATAAAAAACTGGGATGCAAAATGAGCGTCAAACTTCATTTTTTGAATTCCCACGTTGACTCTTTTCCCGAAAATCTTGAAGCTGTCAGCGAGGAACAGGGAGAGAGGTTCTATTAAGACATAAAGGAGGTGGAGAGACGTTACCAAGGAAGATGGGATATTAGAATGATGGCTGATTACTGCTGGACCTTAAAGAGGGACTCGCTCACAAAAATTCACAAAAAAAACTGAGGAAGCAGTTTTGAGGGAAAAAGAGAACGATTTTATTCAAAAAAACCAACAATTGTCTAACGCATGCCCAAATTAATTACAATAATAAACACCTTATATCATTACATGGTAATCCCTAGCGGTTAGAATATTCAGGGTGTCGCACCGAAACCGCACATCAAAAGTTTATGGTCTTCTAGTGAATGTATTTTTATAAAATTTCCATTGCCAATGTAATCAAGTGTGCTCTATTTAATTGAAATATTTTCAAGTTTATACGACTTCCGGTTATACTGGAAGTCAACACCAACTTCCTTATTTCTAATGGAATACTATATTTTTTAATACGTATTTAGATTCTACATAAAATTTTGTGAAAAAAATTATTAAGTAACATAACGTCCAAATTTAAGCGTTCTCGAGATAATTGATATTTTTTAAAATTTTGTGCTTTTTCAGAGTTCACTTTAAAAATACATATCTCCGACTAAAATAAAATTGAAGATGAGTTATTTTTGAAAAAATAATATACAGGGTTTTCAAAATTTCAAACCACATTTGGTCAAATTTAAACCAATATATCTCGTTTTTCTTAAACGGAACACCCTGTATATTTTTACATATTCGGACGCAGAATTTAATTGTGCTTTGATCTATACTAGCCTTCCCTATACCTATCTTCTCTACTTTTAAAGTTTTTAACATGTTTGTAAAGATGTGTCAATATTCTGTTCAATTAAAAAACGTTTGCTATGCATTTTATCAAGCGAACTTGAAAAAAAAGAACAAGTTGTTTTAAATCAGAATATCAACGTGTTGTTATTACTTTATTCAATAGTGACGTACAGCTAAAATGAATCCCAGAGATAATTACTCCAATAAAGATATTTTGAATCGAAGCGAACTTTATGCAAACTGGTACTACAGCTCAGTAGGTCGCGAGAAGAGAAAAATTTGTAATTGATGAAGAAGAAAACGAAGTAAGTTTACTAGCCTATTTTCAAGTCAATCCACATGCTTCAATAAGATCTGCGCACAACCATCTTGGAATAACCCGATCATCTATTCAGCGAATTTTAAAGAAGCATAAAATACACCCATATTAATTTATTAAAGTGCAAGCAATGAATCCAAATGACCATGTACATCGTTTACAATATTGTGAAAAGCTGTTTGTAAAACTTCAGGAAAACCCATTTTTTGCGTAATATTATTTGGACGGACGAAGCAAAATTCTGAAGAGAAAAATTCACACTTTACACAACAAGGAAACTTCCAAAATGCGTTCAGTGTTAACGTATTTGCATATATGATGGATGATGTTGTAGGATTTGAAATTTTCGACGAAAACAGCAGCAGATATTTGCAAATACTCCGAAGAACGATAACCAAATTTACCAATAATTTACCATTAAATACTGTTATAAATTGCTGGTACCAAATGGATGGCGCCCCAAGTATGTTTGAAGATCGCTGGTTTGGACGTCATGGGCCAGAGCGATGGCCGACAAGATCGCCTGACCTAATACCCCTTGATTTTTATTTATGGGGTCGCATTAAAACTAATGTATATGACAGACCAGTTAATTCCAAAGAAGAGTTAATTGAACGGATAATATCCGAATTTGGCATATTAAACCACAACGAAATCAGTAAATCCACAAATAATGACACAATCCGAAGAATTTTAAAGTGTTTAGAACAAAATGGTAGCCATTTTGAACATTTATTAAACTAATTGTATGTACTACCAGAATAAGTGAGTTGATTTAAGTGAATATTTATTTTTTAAGGTTTTTATTAAATAATAACAAATTAAAATCTTCTATCTATGTAAAATAAAAACAGGAGTTGTTTCTTGTTTTCTTGGTTCGCTTAATAAATTACGTACCCATTGTTTTCTTATTGCACAAAATATTGACATATTTTTACAAACATGTTAATAACTTTAAAAGTAAAGAAGATAGGTATAGATCAAAGCACAATTAAATTCTGCGTCCGAATATGTAAAAATATACAGGGTGTTCCATTTAAGAAAAACGAGATATATTGGTTTTAATTTGACCAAATGTGGTTTGAAATTTTGAACACCCTGTATATTATTTTTTCAAAAATAATTCATCATTGGATACCCTTAGATATCGGCTATATGTAGCTAATATTACAACATTTCAATTTTATTTTCGTCGGAGATATGTATTTTTAAAGTAAACTTTGAATCACATTTTTTTTTAAATATCAATTATCTTGAAAACACATAAATTTGGACGTTATGTTACTTTTTTCACAGAATTTTATGTAGAATTTAAATACGTATTAAAAAATATAATATTCCATTTAAAATAAGGAAGTTGTGTCGTATAATTTTGAAAATATTCTAATTAAATAGAGCACACTTGGTTTCATAAGCCATGAAAATTTCATAAAAATACATTTACTAGAAGTCCATAAACTTTTGATGAGCGGTTTCGGTGGGACACCCTGTATAAAAAGATTTGCCGCCCATTACGATTATGATTGTGCCCTATATCCCAATTTCAGCAATCGAACCAATCGCAAAAATCAAGTTAGCGAGCGAGCATCCCTCCGTACATTAAAAAAATCCATCATCCTTGTAATCCTTGAGATAATCTTTCTAACTGAAAAATTCGTCAAAAATCCTTATACTCTCATCCTAGAAACCCCAAAATAAGCCCTAAATTAAAAAAAAAAAACATTCTTCCTTATTTAATTTAATTTCATTGTTTCATGCATCAACTCATTAACGACTGACACAAGTTCATTAACAAAACTAGGTAGACCTATGGTTGGTAGCCTTAACAACATCATCATCCATCATCCGTTATTTAAATGTAAATTTATACAATTTTACCAAAAAATATGTATATTGATCATATTTTATTATGTATTCTTCATGTAAATTTCAATATTTTCAATCTTGTCCGCGACCTTAACGTTAATTAAATGCATTAAATAAAAGCAAAATAATAATATAAAATTTGAATATTTTTCAAGTTCATCGTTCCCCTCCCTGTGTGTGAATCACTGTGGTGAATAATTGGTTTATTTACAAATCGCACGCATTGTGGCTGTACGGGTAATTTTAAAATTACAAACCACTACTATGTTCTTTTTATGGATCGAGATATCGGAATATAATACGAATGTGTGTGTGTGAGTTTGCCGACTGTGAAGGTTACGAGACTAATTACATTAGGGGATTTTCACGACTGAGCGAATTGGCTTAAGTAACAATTGTAACAAATTGGTACATTTACACGGCTATTACATTAGGGTTGCTCATTTTCATTTCCTGGCATAATGACAAATTCCAATTGTTCTATATTTTATCAAGTCATTCCACATTTTGCACAACAAAGCATGTGATTTCCTTAATTAGTAATACATTGGCCTACTCATTGTATATAAATAAAGATTTCTGTCTCATATATTAAAAATAAAATAATAGTTAAATTGGTTTATACTAAAGGAGTTTATTTTCTGATATATTAAAAAAAATAATAAGACTCTTCGTTGTTTGTTTGATAACTAAAACAATAGTCGATAAATTAAAAAAAAAACAAGTCATATTAGCGAACAAGAAATAATTAACTGTCTAAATATTATTTTAATTCCTAAATCATGGATTCCTTCAGTTTGTAGTAGATTTTCATTATGAAATAAATAAAACACTTAACATTTTCATACCACTTTAAGTTTCAAGTGTTTTTCTCCATTAAATATTATTTTGAATCTACCACAAAGCAAATACATTTACAATTAAGTATTTGCTTCATTACCCGTGTTTATCGACTGTTCACTGAATTACCTCAAATATTAACTTTAGTTCTTATTGAATGCACATACTCTTGGCTAGACGTGTTATTATGTTTAATTAATCATTACAAAAAGAATTACATCACACGTTATGAATTATTGTGGTTATGCGGTTTTTTATTATTTTACGTCCTTTGTGCTCGCCCAAAGAATGGCGATTAACGTCTCGGTCTGGATTTTTGGTGTTTAATTGAGTTTCCTTCAAGGAAAACGTGTTCGAAAATTACTAACCATGACTTGAAAACCAGTCGCGCTCCCTTGACTTATCGAATAAATCTGGATTTTATTAATTTTTCGAAACACGTCTTTCTGGAATAATGAATAATTTAGACTGCAATAGACTACGCTTCTGAAATGTTTTGAGATTCAACGAAATTGTACATAATTTATTTACTCTTTTATTAGAATTTATTTTATTATTCCCGAGTGGTCTTTTGACATAATAGTAATTTATTGTCAGTAATTGCGTTGTATAATTACCTAATAAAAAAATAATTAAAGGTTAATAGATTCAACATTTATTTATAATTTTATAATGTAAATATGTTGTTTCATCAATAATCTCCTCAGACATGGAATATTAGCTAGTCGATTGAATTACCTCTTTACATAATTTGTATCAATCGCATATAATTTATCGATTTATTTGATTAGAGGTGCGACATGCAATGATTAAAATTAGTTTACAAACAGTAATACTTCTAGACTGGTGATTATAATTGGGGATTAAAATTCCTGAAATAGATTACTGAATAATATAAAATAAAATGGAAAAGATTAAAAGTAATAATGGGGAATTTGAAATATCGATTTGATCGTTTAAGAGTTGTTCTTGTTTGCGTGAATTCTAAGCCTTCAGTTGTTTTTTTTTTTTCTTCTTTTCTTTCCATGTGTAGGATTCGTTCTTGTCAAAATTAGTGCATTTGGTACAAGTTAGCATGTAGATTCCACTTTGTTCTTCGAGTTTTGTTTGGTCTTTATTATTTGTTCTTGATTATTTTCCCTAAACTATTGTTTGTTGTAAATAATGGTGTGAAATTATTTTTTTTATTACCATATTTCTTTATGTGGCGTTTGTTGTATAAGTTGTTTTTAATTATGCACCTAATATAGTCGTTTATTATTTGCTATACTATTGCATTCGAAGCGTGATTTACTAATAATAATAATAATCTTCATTTAGCACTTTGCTATACAATAACATAAATATAATATACTAAACTAATACTTTTTATCACTATACATTTGTACTTATTTTATTTAATTCATCTAACCTATATATAATTATATATAAAAAAATATATACTCCCACACACATCCATTCACTTAACCCTTCCACTTGGCCCAAATAACGTATTGCATTGCCCCCATACACTAAGTATTCTTGAAGATTCTTCAAATAATAGAATAATTTGGTTTTAAACTTAGTTATTTCTTCTAGTTTCTTCAATTCTTTATTTTTTTTTTCCTTTAAGAAGAGCGTATTTTGTCCCGCTCTTGTATTATAATTATGAATATCCGCATTAGTGATGATACTATTGCCAAAATATGTAGGCATTTTTCCTAAGTATACTTTGTGAATAAATAAAATTGCTTTAAATTTAACAAAATTCTCAATATTAAGCCACTCCAGCTGTTACATATATTTAATACTATATTTATTTATTATTTGCTTTATTTCTCTTCTTAAATAAAATCTAAAATACATATTAATACGAAAGTTATAACTATAATTTTAATTGAAGAGGCCCGGGCGGAGTTCATATCTTCGAGATGTTCTTCACTCTGGCCCATTCAGCCCATTCTCGTGAAGAATTCTTTGTTGGTGTTCTTCCGGCGGCTATTATTCAGTTTGTAAGCTCATTTGTATTTTTAATTAAATACTATTTCCACCAAAGTAATTTAATTTACTTATGTATTTATTACAGTTTAAAACTATTCTCACTCCTTTATTTTGTAATATTTTGAGTCTTTTCAGTAATCCCCCATTTGCTAGGTATAGTATAGTTACTGCAAAGTGGAAATGTGGCAGTATAATAGTATTATATATCGTTTTTGACATTTTCCGACATATGATAAACAAAAGCTTCGCTTTAGTAAACCAATTTTTTTCCTATTTTTGTACAGATGTAGTCTATATGTTCTTTGAAGTTTAGTCGATTGTCTAAAAGAACTCCTAGATATTTTATAGATTTTACATAAGGTATGGGACAATTATTAAATTTAATGTTAATGTTGTTTTTTGCTGGAAAGATCTTTTTTTGTTAATTATCATTGCTTTTGTTTTAGCAGTATATATTTTTAAACTATTCTCTTCTAACCAATAATTTATATTAATCCGATTATCACTTATCTGCTTTGTTGCTTCTATATCTTCTGATGTTGCATACATGATAATATCATCTGCAAATAAGTGGTACATATCTACAGTGTTTTAAGCATGTTCCTATATCATTTATGTACAATACAAAAAATAAAGGCCCTAAGATGTTACCTTGGGGTACTTCTGTTTCAATAGATAGAATTTATCTCCAATTTTTACTCTTTAGGTTCTGTTGTTTAGGTAATTTTTTAGTTTAAATATCAATCGGTCTCTGTCAATTGTTTCAAATGCTCTCTTAAAGTCCAAGAAAACAATACTTGTAAAGATATTTATTTTTGTACATAATTAGATTCAAGACAGGGCAGAATGACCGATGGTCGATAGCCCAAACGGACAGACTAACACATTAGATATCATTTGTAAATGTTTTTAATTTTGTATATATTCATGTTCGAAAAAAGATGTTATGCTCTCTCAATACTTGTCGTTTGTCCTCTGCCAATACTGTTTTTCCATTCACTCACCAGAATCTTGCCTGAATCCGGAATGTTGTTCAATTAATATATTTTGTTTAATGACATGAACTAACATTTGCTCGTACACAATTTATTCAAATATTTTCGATATAGTTGGTATTGTTTTAATGGGTCTGAAATCTTCCATTTTAATACTATTTTGTACTTTTTTTGTTGGAATAATTGTACTTCTTTTTAGTTTCTTAGGCACTACTCCTGTCTCTAGTGAAGCAGGCTTGATTTGTTAAGTAGGTTTAAAAATTATTTTTAGTAGCTTTTCTTCATTAGTAAGTCTAAAATCTCTTAGATTCATATTATTTTCACTATTCAGATTAATAATACATGATACCTTTGGTATTGTGTTTAGTATTTAATTTATTCTATTTATAAAATATTCGTTAAATTTATTGCAGATAATTTTTTCGCCTGTACATATCAATTCGTTACATTCTATTTGGTTGTATGTATCATTCTGTTTTTTTATATTGCTTGTTTTAATGTTTTCCACGTTGTTTTGGGATCAATTTGATTGCTGAATTAAAATACTCACTTGTTATTTATTTTACTCCAACTAGTTTCGACTATAAGTAATTCTCAAGGAGATATGTACAAAAGATTAACAGTTTGTCGGTATATCTACAGATTAAGGGTCAAGTAATAAGGGCAGCCAAAATAGGCGAGTTCCAGATTTCTTATTAAGCGTGGTTTTTCCGCGCTTTATTGCTTTATGACTTTCTAGGCCCTCTTGCAGATTTAGGTTTCAGAATGTTGTATTCAGGTAATAAGGGACGCGACCACTCTTTTACGCACTGTTTAAATCCGCATATTTCAAGTGTTTGTTTCTTGCTATAAATATTATTTGCATTTTTATAGATTATGTTAAAATCACCCATTACTATAATTTCTTGCCTGTACCTTTGTGAAATTTCTTCAAGATATTCTTGAATGAATTCCATAAATACCACATCGCTACTACTTGGTGAGTGATAAATACCCACCAAAATGTACGTTTTTTTTTTAATAAGAATTTTAATTGTCAATAACTAATAATAAATTCAATATACTCCCGATTTTTAAATAGATCGATTTTATCTTTAGCATTGATTATTAACGTGAAAACTTTACTCTATGACTTAAAAGCAATCCAAAATCATTGGATTGTTTTCAGAAAATTTTTGATATTTTATTGGTAATTTGTCTAAAATATGCAAAGGTTAAGAATCTTTATTTGTCTGTTCTTTACTATTAGGGTAAACGGTAGCTTTATAGTGATTTTTGTTAATTAAATCTTAAATTAAATTAATTAGAAAGTCAAAACAAATGAAATTCGAAATAATAACTATAAAACCTGCAGAGAAGCAGCTGATATTTTTAACGACAGGCCCCTCAAAAGAGAATCAGTTACTCACAAGTGTGAGACATATGAAGAATTCGTTGGACATCTTGCAAAGCGTGGTTGAAAATCCTTAAATATCCGTTAAAAAAAGGCGCTAGAAGTTTAGGATTGGGAAAATCAACAGTACATAAGGTACTAACGGCAAAAATGTTTAAAGCATTTTAACCAAGATATGTTGAAACTTTGCAAGAACATGATTGCGATGATTTTTCTGAATTTTGTTTCATGGTACAAGATGAAATAGAAATTGATACTACGTTTCTTAAGAAGATCCTGTTGACGGATGAAGCTACATTTACTACAAATGGTGTAGTATCATCACAAAACTGTCGTTAGTGGTCAACAAAAAATCCAACATTCTGAATTATCTGAAAAAATCAATATTCTCGAAAAATAACTGTTTGGTGTGAAATATTATAGGGCCCTACATATTTCGGCAGAGTTTAAATTCAGAAAGATATTTAGAATTTTTAAATATAAAATTGTACAATGAATTTGACGTTACCATTGGCAACAAGAAATTCTCTTTGGTTTATGCAGGATGGGTACCTGGGTGCTCGTGTCGAAGTTGAATATTTAAATGAACAATTTAATGAGAAATGGATTGGAAGACAATCAAGATTTCCATGGCCTGCTCGCTCACCCGATCTAAATCCACTTGATTACTATTTATGGGGGTGGTTCAAAACATAGTTTATTCCGAAAGGACTTTTTGAAATTTAGAGGATTTGGAAAATAAAATTAGAAATGGTAAAGGGTCCGCCAATAGGGACGCGCGAAGTTTGCCGGAAGGGTGCGGCCATGTTGTTCGAGGTAGAGCTGTCAAAGTTGCTGTCATTTGTTCAGTATATAACCCCAAATCACCATGGCAAGTTTGAGTGTCGAGCACGTGCTGCAAATTATTAAATTGTTTTACGAAAATGGGTCATCAGTTCGAGCAACATTCCGCGCACTTCGCCCATTTTACGGTCGCGATGATCGGCAAATTCGAGTCGACTGGTTCAGTAAACAACCAGCCAACACTGACACGTCGACGAAACGCCCGATCGAACGAAAATATCGCTGCTGTCCGTAAGAGTGTGCGCGAGAACCCGAGGCAGTCCATTTTTCGTCGTGCACAGGAACTTGGTCTTTCGGAGACATCAACTCGCAGAATTTTGCATCTGGATTTGGGTCTGCACCCGTACAAAATCCAATTGACCCAGGAGCTCAAGATAAACGACCACAGACAGCGTCGGGCGTTCGCTGACTGGGCTCTGGAGCAGTTGGAAGCAGACCCCCATTTGGCCGAAAAATCATCTTTAGCGACGAGGCTCATTTCTGGATGAACGGGTATGTGAACAAGCAAAATTGCCGCATTTGGAGTGAGAACAACCCACACGAGGTCCACCAAGTGGCAATGCATCCCCAGAAAGTCACTGTTTGGTGTGGATTTTGGGCCGGCGGCATCATCGGTCCGTACTTTTTCGAGAACGAAGCTGGGGCGGCCATAACCGTCAATGGGGAGCGCTACAGGTCGATGATAACCAACTTCTTTTGGCCTAAACTGGATGATATGGACACGGACGACATGTGGTTCCAGCAGGACGGCGCCACGTGCCACACAGCCCATGCCACAATGGACATTCTGCACGAGCGATTTCCGGACATGGTCATGTCGCGCGGAGGCGATATCAACTGGCCACCGAGATCGTGCGATTTAACGCCTTTAGACTTTTTTCTCTGGGGCTATCTCAAGTCGCTGGTCTACGCCAACAAGCCTCTAAACACCGATGACCTCAAAGTCAACATACGCAACGCCATCGCTCAAATTGAGGCCGATATGTGCTCCAGAGTCATCGAAAATTGGACCTCCCGGATCCGGGCTACCAAACGGAGCCGCGGTGGTCATTTGAACGATGTTATCTTCCATACTTAATGGGGTCGAATACCCTTTCGAATGAAAAATAAATTTCGTTTCTACCTCACACACAACTTGTTTTATTCAATTTTAAAGTTCACGCGCCCTTATTGGCGGACCCTATATAAAATATTTAAATAATCATTCCAATATTCTTGAAAATGTAATCAGAGATTTTAACAGAAGAACAAAAAACCGTATGTCATTTGTTTTGTCTTTTTTGTATGTTTAAGATCAAGCACCAACTTTTATAAAGAATAAATTTTTCTGAGAAATTTATAATAAAAAAGTTTTCCATTTGTTGCATACTTACTTGGACACGTTGTATAATGGAAAATTATGTTTTTGAAAAATGTAAGTCTTAAAATTTGTTTGGGTGTAAAGTATAGCCTAAATTATTTAATATATAACGTGGTAAACGATTTTATTCCAAATTCCAAATTTTATTACATACATAGCAAATTATCATCTAATTAAACTTTAAATTTCTTGTTGTTTAGGATGTGCAATAAAAATTGTAAAAACTATTTATAAATGTCATATCATATGTCTCTTCTTTGGTTTATCGCCACCACTTAAAATGCTAAATTGACACTAAATTATCTGCAACTGTTCACATTTTTTCCCTATTGTGCTCATCTATTTCGGAAAACGCATTTAAATCAATTTAATTTGGTTATTTTTTTGAATCGAGCTTTACTAATGCTTAGATATATATTTCGGGTGCTAGACAACAGTTGTTATTTACCCTTTAAATAATCTCATTGATCCTACTTATGGCTATCTGCCTTTACATTACGCAGATTTAATATTTTCGCCCAAAAATTACAGAAAAAGCTGTTGCAAACAAAACAAACACTAAAATAACTCTGTTACATTTAAATAGACGATCGATACGTCACAAACAGAATGAAATCGAAATATTCATCAAAATCAATCAGAAACTATAGATATTATGTGCATTACCGAACCTTGGCTACTTAATGAAGAATGACAATACTTCAAATTAAACGACTTCACAGTTGCATCGATCTTTGTCAGAACATAACCCTAAGGAGAATCCACGATCATATTGCGAAATCATTTGCAATTTAACAGAACAACTGCTTCGAAAAGTACTGAATTAAAAATGCCTGTGAAGTGAACGCTGTTCAAATACCCGATTTAAATCACTGTGTTTGTTTGTATCTACCGCGTTCCCAACTCAAATATGGATAATTAAACATATACTTTTTCTAAATTAATGTCAAAAACGGTGATGTGGCCATCATAGTACTTTCCTTATATTTTACTCGCAAACACTGACGTTCTCTACAATTAGTTGTTATATAAATTTCACGTAACCCCAATAGTTTATTAGCAATTGGCAAAAAATGTCAACATTTTCAATTTTTTTTTTCGAAAGTTAAGAAATTTATAAAAAATATGTTTTAATAAAACTTGTTCAGTTTTTCATTCCCTTTAACTTTTATTTGAAAAATTTTGTAATATTTTTCATATTAAAAAATATATCGGATAAAAACAAAAAATAGCCTCGAGTAAATATCAACTTTTTTTTGAATGGTCATGTTCACCAAAAGCTTTTCAGTTCTAGTTTTTAACGATTAAATCTTAAGTTTAAAGTTCAAACAGATAATTCGTTTTTGAGATACAGCCAGACAAACAGACAGACAGACAGCCAGACACACACACACACACAGACACATTTTTTTTTCAGAAACCAGTGTTTCACGAAACAATACTACCCCTATATATACTACGTACCATATATAGGGAAGAACATTTGATGCAAATGAATTTCGCCCTTCAGCATGCTGACAAAATTTGTATTTTTTATATTTTTCGTTAAAATTCTTTTATATGGCATGTATTATAAAGACAAATATAATATAATATAAAGTAAAAATAAAAAATAATGTATTAATATAGTGGGCGATTTTAGTGTAAATTTTTGCACTAATATTTGGGATTATCTCTGTTTTGAAGGCAATACTCTCATCGGGATTTGAAATTACAATAAAAAGTAATACAAAGAAGAAAAACTGCATTGATAATATTTTAATAAATGAAAACATATTTCATAACTTATATAGTATAATTCTGTCGCTTATGAAATGTCCAAACATGACCGCGATAAATATAAACCAATTTGCGAAATAGGTTTAAGCAAAATGCATCAAATACTTGACGCCGCTGACTGGAGTTTTATTTATATTTATTTTGATAAACGTATTTCTTTAATTAAGGAAGCCAGTAACATCTCGTTTCCCAAAAATCTTATTAAACAAAACAAACTAATCTAAAAATCTAAAATGTTTTGATAATGCGTTTAAAGAAGCGCGTAATAATTTATTAGTAATAATATACAATTTAAATAACAAATTAATAGATGTTTACATTTAAATAATAGATATGAATGAGTATATTAATTTGCTAAAAGGCTATCAACCAGAGGTCTTTCTGCCTTGTTTTGTCCAGTCATATGGCGTCAGTCGTTAATGCGTAGATGGATGAAAGGTTGAAATACAATTTAAAAAATGGTAGAATTAGGTTGCTAGGATTGGAATAGAGGCAACAATCATAGTCAAGTAATGGGTAGCAAATCATTTTGTAATTTTTTACAGATAGTTTATTATATTTGATAGATATGCATAACAAATATCCACAATTGAATTTAGGTGCTTCAATTAAATTTGCAAAAAAAAGATACAAACAAGCAATTCAATTAAAAAAAACGCGCACATACTGATAATTATATTAATAACTCTAATAATTTCACAAAAGCAATCTGGAATATTTTGAATTCAAAGAAACATTGATAAATCTATCTATATTAAACTAACTTAAAAAGATTTAGCATCTCGACGGTTGGTACAGCGCACGTGTATTTATTAATGAATCTAAGAGTTTATTGTATTTAAAAAGTGCTATATTTTCCCAGTGCATTTGTGTTATGTACATTTGTACATAGTTCTGTAGCTGTAATATTTATTAAATTTAATTCCTAACCAATTCACAAATTTTTCCGCGGCCTTCACGTCTGTTAAATTCGTTAGTCACCACGAGGGGCCCCGTTGGTGCGAAGAAGTGTGTCCCCGTCTATTCCTTATCATTTTGTTTTCTAACCCGTGTTCGTTTCTTTTCAACTTGCTAATATTAGTATAAATAAAATTAAAAATGCCTGATTATATGTGTGCCGGGCGCTGCGGTCAAGTTGTTGCAAATAAAACTACTTGTATAACTTGTAAAAAATATTGTCATCCAGGTTGCCGTGAAAAACACGTTTGCGATGTAACCAATAATAAAATTTACACGGAATTAATGGATTGTGTTAAAGAATTACAAAAATCGCAGAAAAATGTAATAAATTGTCTGATGACAATATCGCACTAAAAACACTAATAACTGACGTCGCTAACATTAAATCTGAAAACATCCTCCTACATTCCGAACTCAATTCCAAAGTGAATATACTTGAGTCTAAACTTGCCGATAATAATACTACTATCAGCAACCAAAACGTTATTAACGAATTATATGAACGAAAAATGCGCGAAAAAAATCTGATCTTATATAATCTCCCTGAATGTACGTATGATACGTCCTCTAACGATAATGATTATTCAAAAATTGATTCCATGCTTCAAGCAATCGATAGTAGTATTGTCATGAAAAAATGTTTTCGGTTAGGGAAGAAGAGTGATCGCCCACGCCCAGTTAAACTTATTCTTTCAAATGCTTACATGGCTGAAATTATACTTAAAAACAAAAACAAAATTGGAAATGACTTGCATATTACATTTTTAAAGCTACAAGAAGAGTTAAAGGAACGTCAAGCTGCTGGAGAAGAGGTTTTTATTAAATATCTCAACAATATACCAAGGATTGTCAAGAAATCTACTCTTCAGAAAAAAAATAAATTCAACCCAACATTCTCAACTAACTAACTTGCATATTGTGTATCAAAATGTGCGTGGTTTGAATAGTAAATTAAATGAATTTTACAATAGTGTTCAATGTAATGACAATAATATACATTTCTTAACTGAAACATGGCTCCATAGTCACATTCAAGATACTGAACTCTTCCCTTCTAATTACAATGTGTATATATCAGATAGAAGGAGTGGTAGAGGAGGTGGTGTGTTAATAGCATCTCATAATCAATTTTCTACTGAAGTAATTCAATTTAACATGGACTCGTTGAATTCAATTGAACTCGTAGCTGTAAATCTAAATCAAAATCATAAATCAGTGATATTAATTTGCTTGTATATTAAACCTTCCACTTCTGTTGATGAATATTCCATTTTATTTGAACGCATCGAACATCAATTCTCACACTTGAATATTATTATAGCTGGTGACTTCAACATTCCTACTTACTCTCTTAACGTGCACTATCCATGTTTGGATGCTTTAAATGCTTTTCTAAATTTTAACAACTTAATCCAATTTAATAATATCACTAACGCAAATAATAAAATTCTTGATCTTGTTATTTCATCTGAAGATACAATCCAGGATTTGGAAAGAAGTTATTCGCCATTGGTCACTGAAGATGCTCACCATCCAACTTTAAGTTTTACTGTACCGCTTAGTTTAAACATAACTTCTAATTATTTTGAAGAAATGGCTTACAAATATAACTTTAGGAAAGCAAACTTGCCTTGTAAAATGATATATATGAGGCTGATTGGTGTAAAGTATATACATGTTCAGATGTTGACGCCGCTTGTGAGGCTTTTTATAATATTATCTATGTTATATTTGGTAAACATGTACCACTTTATAAACCTATGAACGCCAATATAATTGCTTCATGGATTAGCTCCTCTATTCGAAGAAAAATTAAACAAAAACAGAAATTTCGTAAACGTTACTTAAAGAACCGACGAATTGAGGACCGTATTAAATTTAAAGAACTTCGTACGTCCTGTAAAAAAGATATAGCCTCAGCTCAGTCACAACATGTCAAGCATATACAAGAGCGTCTGTCACACGAGCCTAATTTAGTTTGGAATTACATAAACACCAAAAGGAAAAAATCTCGCATCCCAAATTCAATGACCCGTGAAGACATTACATATAGCACTCCTAGTGATATAGTAAATGGATTCGCTGACCAATTTTTAAAATCATATTTAACGAGTTCGGTTGGTACGCCTATACATAATATACCGCTAAATAAATGCCACATGGGTGACTTTGAAATCGATTCATCAGATGTTCGTAAGCAATTGAAGCGACTGAAATCCAATTTAAAAATGGGTTTAGATCTAATTCCTTCTATGATTTTAAAAGATACATCAGCTGTTATATGTGAACCTCTTACACATATCTTTAAACTAATTTTGAAAACAGGTATATTTCCTGCAAAATGGAAGAAAGTAAAAATATACCCAGTATTAAAGACAGGCTCCAATAAAAATTTTGAGAATTACCGCCCTATAGCCATTCTTAGTAATTTATCGAAAGTCTTTGAATCTCTGTTGAGTGACTATTTATATTGTAAAGTTTATCCTTGTCTTTCTATTCGGCAACATGGTTTTATGAAAAGGAGATCTACTTCAACCAATCTAATGAACTTAACGCAAATAATAACTACAGCGATGAATAATAGGAAACGAGTAGATGTTATTTATGATGATTTAAATAAAGCGTTTGACAGAATAGATCATTATTTTCTTATTAAGAAACTTTACGACTTTGGATTACAACAGAACATTATACACGTGTTAACTTCTTACCTACACGATCGTCAACAACTTGTAGAAGTCTACGGCTGTCAATCCAAATGGTATGTTGCAACAAGTGATATTCCTCAGGGTTCCAACTTAGGCCCTCTTCTTTTCCTGCTATTTATGAACGATGTGTGTAAAATATTTAAGTGTCCTATGCTGCTTTATGCTGACGATATAAAGATCTATAATGTAGTGGACAGTGAACTTCAGTGTGCTCAACTTCAAAGTGAACTCAACAAGTTTATCGAGTTGTAACGTGAACAAACTCTCATTGAACATTTCTAAATGTTATGTAGTTACATATTCTAGAAAAGCTAACGTGATATTATATCCATACACTATAAATGATATTGAACTTAATAGGCTAACTGAAATTAAGGACCTTAGTGTAACGTTTGATTACAAATTATCATTTAATAACCATGTCACTAAAATTAGCACGGATTGTTATCGTATTCTCGGATATATTATACGCAATTGTAGAGCTTTCATATATATATAGATATATATATATATATATATATATAAATATATATAGTAAGCTGAAAAACTACTTAGATGTCAATAATATTCCAATGAAAATCTTGTGCTTCAGATGGTGCTCCTAATATGATGGGCAAGAAAAACGGCTGCTTATAATTGACGAAAGATGAGAATCCAGAAATGATTCTTGTTCATTGTGTTATTCATATGGAAAACTTGGTAGCTAAAAACATCTCGCATGTTCTAAATGAAGTACTAATCAGTAATAAAGTGTATCAATGATATTAAAGCTAATGCCAAATGCGAGAGTCTCTTCAAGCTATTTTGTGAAGAATAAATAATTCATATGGAAAACTTGGTAGCTAAAAACATCTCGCATGTTCTAAATGAAGTACTAATCAGTAATAAAGTGTATCAATGATATTAAAGCTAATGCCAAATGCGAGAGTCTCTTCAAGCTATTTTGTGAAGAATAAAATGCAGACCATGTGAGACTTTTACCTCCCTAAAGGGAACTGCTTGCAAAGATTTATGGAAATATTTGACACTCAAAATAATTTTTTAAGTGACAAACCTTAAATGAAGTATCTGTTAACAGTCAATTGTAAAGCATTTGTGAGTTATTTAGCCGATATCTTTGAAAAACTAAATAAATTGAATAAGCAACTTCAAGGAATTAATAAAACTCTTGTCGATGCTAAAGCGAAAATATTTGGTTTCATTACCCTTATTGAGGGTTATGTCAGAAATATATTAACAAAAACTTTGAACAGTTTCATTGGCTCCAAAAATGTACAGTAAATGATACCGCAACACCTGTTAGTGTCGATCATCTGAAAATTCTATCGGCTGATTTAAAAGAAAGATTTTCTGATTTAAAACAAATTGATTTTCCAACATGGATGATGCAGCCAATGTTAGTGGATTTGTCTCATATATCAAATGTGCAGTAACAAGAAAAACTTGCATCAATGGAAAATGATGAGTCAGTTAAAACTTTATTTAATATAAAAGGAGCGATGGCATGGCTTTGTGAGGAAACAGAAATCAAATACCCAAACTCAACCAAATATTCAAGAAAACTATTATTTCCGTTTTCAACTTCATATTTAGCTGAATGTGGATTAAGTGATGTAAGTGATTTACTGGTAGAAATAGAATTCGTATAGATATAACACAACGGGAATACATGAGACTGAAGCTAACCAAATTGGAACCTAACATAAAATCTTTGTGCAGCAAGCATCAAGCGCAAGGATCTCACTAAATTAAGATAATAAATTAATACAGAAAACTCTTTATTAGAATTATTTCGAATTTTAATTTCACTTTTTCATTATATGTTTTGAAAATTTTTGAAATTTAGGTGTGACATGGCACAAAAAAGGTTGAGAAACACTGGTCTATATGAAATGGTATTACGACAAAACTTAAAGAATCTACATATATGACAAATCACCAAATTAACAAATTAAGTATCCCCGATAAAATTTTATTAAATATCAACATTAAAAATGACTATGTAATCATCTTTATTGTTACGATCTTAATAGTAGAATTATAAAATACATAGGAAAAATAATAACTTCTCACTTAACTTATTTATTCATTAAAGCCATTGAAACGAACACATTTCCTAAAGCACTACAAATATCTCGTGTAGTTCCTACATAAAAAATGGCGATAAGTCTGATTTAGCTAATTATTGTCCTATATCGATTATTCCAGTTTTTAGGAAAATATTCAAAATAGATTTGAAAACTAGACTTACTTGGAAGATACCAATATGTCGACAAACTGGCGCTGCTTTAAAACTAGATTTTCTGAACATCTCTACGCATTTAGATTAAATCACATCAAAATAGCAGCACTTTTTCAAATCACTCTTTAGAATTTAAACATAGATTCCCCAAAATTCAAAATGTTAAAACTTCACACTGTACCAAAGGCACAAAGCTTAATCTCTGCGGAAATTTCATAAGAAGTAATAATGTCCATGTAATCTGCTTAACGAGCAAACATATTTAATGTATATGTCACTTTTCAACAATCAATAATTCGTTAACGGTTCGTAATCTGCTCCTTTTTACCTAAACGACAATAATTACATTTTACACATTGGTATAAATAGAACCTTTTCATTAATTTGCTTCACTTGATAATGACTTCAAACGTCGAAACTTAAGTCGTGTGTTCTTTGTAATATATGTATATATATTAAATAATTTTTACTGGTAAAAACATAGTTCACTTTCGGAACATAGCAAATATGTTAAACATTTAAAAAAATATGTAAAAAATACCTCTTTATTTAACCTGCTCACATACTATAGATGAGTTTATTAACTACACTAATCACACGAATATGTATTTTTTCTGTTTGTTTAACGAGTGTATTTTTTTGTAAATATTTTAGCACAATAATTTTAAAAACAATAAACAAAAACATCAACTCCAAAATTCTCTACAATTCAAATCCATTATCTGTCTCACAAATTAGTTGCATTGCATTCTATGATACAATCTTCATAATTGAATCAGCCAAAGAAATAGAACTAGACAAAATTCGAGCAATTAAAAAATTCATTAATTCACTTATTTGGCGCAAGTAACAAATAAAATACCGCATATCTTTAGAAAACAAAATCATCAGACTACTTTTAGATCAGCGAGTGAACTTTCAAAGAAACTTTTTAATGCTAAAGACAAAATCCCATCAATTACAAAATCGGGAGAACAGACAGGTAGGAGTTTTGAGAAGAGATTGAATGAACATTTTAGAATATTTGGGCTTAGACATAATCATATTGTAGACTGTAATCATTAACTTCCACATATTTATATTTTAAAATTTTTATAGTTTTGCAATAAGGGCCAAAGGCTTAATCTTCTACAGTCATTAGAGATATACCGTGAACATAAAAATATTAACACTAATCTACTTAACGAGCAAACATATTTAATCTCTTCACCAACGACGAAAAAATTATTTTCTTTTCTTGACATAGTTATTCATAGAGTTCACTTATTTATAAATTGTACAAATTATCAAAAAAATTAACCTGTAATATTACAATTCCACCAAAAAACATAGCGCTATCAATCAAATGCAATGGTAAATGCGCTAACAGATATGATCCCAAATGTGTGAAGTTAAATGATACTGATTTCAAATTATATACAAGTCAGGAGAGACTGCCTGATGGAAGAAAATGGGTGAGTCGTTTATGCAATTATGATGTTAATTCAACCTAATGATGATTGATACTATTAAACAGTTATTTACTGTTCACCTTGCGAACTTCAAAGAAGAATTTATTCCATTCAAAACTGATATAAATAATACATTATCATCTTTTATGGAGTCCGTAAATATAAAACTACTTGAGTTGGAAAAAGAAAAGAAAATATTAAGAAAGGAACTAGAAATACTACAGAAATTGAAGATAGACCAGTTTGTTGACGAAATGTTCGATAGGGAACAAAACGTTCTCGAAACTTTCTAATATTTAATGTTCCGGAATCTAAATTAAAAAACGACATCGATCGAAAAATGAAGACTTAAATAAAAGACTTAAATAAAATTAATGAAATAACTTCCCAATTCATTAATGTGAAGGTAAAAACGGCATTTAGAATTGAAAAGTTAGGAAATAATCTTCTTCCCCTAAAATTGGGCTTTATTTAACACAACTGATGAAGCTAATTTATTGATAAGAAAACAACAAGAACTAAAGGAAAAAATGCCTGACATCAAAATTAAAAGAGACCTTACTGTCACACAGAGAACGGATTACAAAAAAACTATGATGAGAATAAGCGAAGGAATAACGGAGAATCAAATATATTCATTAAATATAAAAATAAACGTCCTGTTATTATGGAAAATATAAATAGTACTTCTAAGTCAAAAAACTAATGCCATTCAATATATATTTTCACAATAAAGGTGGCTTAAAAACTAAAATTCAGGATTTTTCTTCCAATGTAAATTTATCAAATTATGATATAATTGTTATAGTTGAAAAGTGCCTAACAGAGGATATCAATGACTGAAATAAATTTAACCTCTTACAACATTTTTCAGATGGATCGGAATAAATATACAAGTGAAAAACAAAGCGGTGATGTTTTTCTAATAGCAGTTAAGAATAGTTATTTAAGGTACAAGTGTAAAAAGTGATGCTTTATTGCATGAACTGGCGTTTAAAAACACGAGCGAGGAACGAGCGAGTTTCTTTAAAGCCAGGAGTGCAATAAAGAAACTTTTTACACGTGTGCCTTACAAAATTTTATCTTCGATCGTAAAGGATTTCAAAGAATATATTCTTGTGAGTAATATTTTAAAGTCATTTCAATAATTCAATGAATGAAAACATATTTTACCCGCAGTGCACTAATGAAAGCGTTACTTAGCAACCAGTAAACAAGTTGCACAAATGTCGGCCGCCATTATTATTTATGGAAAAAATGTTCGCTTTGTTGTAATCGCTTCGACTTGCATTAAATGAAATCTTCGGAGTTCCTAAATCTGCCATTTCGTTTGTATTATATATCTTATTTATAGTTTATTAGTTATTTGTATCAATTAATAAAAAATTAAGTTTTTCGTCGAAAATTTGTGCTATTCATTCATCTGTCAAATTTGACATTTCTGTGCAATAAAAACAGTTTGACATTAGCGTGCAATAAAAACGTAAAAAAGCACTAGTGCTTTAAAAAGCCACTTTTGCAATGAAAAATGATGCAAAAAGTGTCTACTTTCTGTATGATCGTAGATAAATAAATAAATATATGTCTTATTAATACAGGATGCACAGAAGTGGAACAATGTTATATATCACTGGAGTCATCAAATTATATTGTGGATGGAGTATACCTACCACCTAATTCAAATTTTCAAAAATATGAACAAATTTCGGACCTTTATCCGGATCATAAGTTTTTAGTGTGTGGCGATTATAATTTACCAAATGCTAGGTTTTATAACAGTCGTCTAGGAGTATCTTCTGATAATTTAAATAGTGAAGTTGTGTAGTTAATCGTCGAAAGTTTTAGTTTTTAAAATCTTTTCAATTTAATAACACTCCATATTCAAGAGGAACATTTTTAGACCTTGTCTTTTGTTCAAATGAGGATGATAATGTAGTACCTACTAGTGATTTACTTACCGTTAACTCCCAACATCATTCTAGTTATCAAATATTAATTACTGTAGTACACAAATATGGTATCTTACAAACATCAAATGTTATTTATTTATGTGATATGGAAGACTATGTTTCAATAAATAATGTTATTGCGTCAATAGATTGGAATTTACTATTTTCTAATTTAATTTTAGAATATCAAGTTGATATTTTCTATAACATTCTTTACGATTGTATTAGTAAAAAAAATGTAACTAATAGAATTAACAAATTTCTAATTTGGTATAATCATGAGTTAAAAACATTAATTTATAAAAAAAAAAGAAAATGCATACAAAAAACAAAAATAGCGGAGATATTTTTTATTATGACATTTTACTTCGGAAATTATACTTTTATAATTTTAGTCCTCAAAGTTGTCGCTTAGTAAACTCCTATCTCCTGAATAGAACACAATGCGTTGTTTTCAATGATCGCTCGTCTGCATTCGTAACTGTATCTTGTGGTGTACCACAAGGTTCTATTCTAGGGCCACTACTTTTTTTAGTACATGTGAACGACCTACCTGCACATATTGTACATGGGAAAATAGTTATGTATGCAGATGATACAACATTAATCAATGTAGATGATGACTATCAAAACGTGTTGCACCGTAGAGACATCTTAAATGATCAGGTTCAGAAATGGTTCAATTCAAACAAACTCTCTCTGAATATAACAAAAACTGTAAGGCTAGTTTTTTCCTTAAAATCTCATAATGAAGAGCATGGGTTTTGCAAATTTCTGGAATGGAACAAATGATCAGATTCACGATCACAACACTAGAAGTCACGAACTAATTTATCCTGGGCGATCAAGACTCTCTAGATGTAAAAATGGAATACATTTTTATGGGTCTAAAATATTCAATACTTTGCCACAGGCAGTAAAATCTCTCCCCTATGCAAAATTTAAAAATACTGTGAAGTCATACTTAACAATTAAAGCATTCTTCAGCATAGATGATTGTATTTCAGACCAATTTTTAGATCTTAACCTTCGACCTACTTAATTTTATTCTATGATCCATTTTTTTAAATCTTTTAAATCTTTTGTTCCGTCTAAATTATAATTGTTTTTTCAATTGCTTTACTGTTTTTTTTTTTATTTTGTCTTGTTTATAATGTTTATTTATAAGTTTTATACATTTATAATTTTATACATCTACACCTTATTTCTAGTTAGCTTTATACACTTTTAACATGTTCGTTCTGTCTATATAATGTCTGTTTTTATATATGCTCACTTATTTTTATTTTTGTCTAGTTTTATAATTTGTATATATTGTGCTTAATTATTTGTTGTATTTATTACTCATATTATCTGATATTCTATATTATTATTTCACTGTGCATGACGTTTGTAAACCATTTGGTATCAACATGAATAAACTACTACTACTACTACTACTACTATTATGATCTATTTAAAAATTTGCGTCAGCAATGCAAAAACTTAAATAATTCACTATATAGATCTTATATTTTAAATTGTGAAAGGAATATTAATACTAATACAAGTCTATTTTGGAAATTTGCTAATACTTTTAGAAATAGTAGCAACATACCAAATAGTATGATTTTTTTAAATGTAAAGTGCACGAGTGGTTTACAAATTGTAAACAAGTTTTCAACATTTTTTGCCTCGGTTTATTCTAGAGATGATTTAAATGACACTCCCAACTTTATATACAGCAATACAGTTTTGGGTAACTTATTTGAAATATCATTGAGGGATGTATATGAAAGTATTGATAATATTAAATCAAATAATTGTTGTGGTCCTGATAATATACCAAACTCGTTTCTTAAAAATGGTATTACTATCTCAAAACCTTTACACATGTTATTTATATGCTCATTAAAACATGGCTACGTACCTAGTATCTGGAAAAAGAGTTTTGTAACACCAATCTATAAATCAGGACGAAATGATCATATAGAAAATCATAGGGGGGTGTGTATACAGTCTTCTATACCAAAACTATTGGATTATCTTAAGTCAAAATGTATATTTAACCAATTTAAACAAATTCTTATTGAAGAACAACATGGGTTTGTAGAAGGCAGGTCAACAACTTTAAATCTTTTAATTTATACAGATTTCATTACGAATGCCTTGGAAAATAGAAATCAAATTGATTCTATATATACAGATTTTTCCAAGGCATTCGACAAAGTTAATCATTCAATACTACTTGTTAAATTATCAGCTTATGGTTTTAGTGGAACAATTATAGAATGGATCAGGTCATTTTTGAGTGATAGGATTCAACAAGTTAGGATTAAAATTATATATAATCTGATGAGTTTTTTGTCTATTCGGGGGTACCTCAAGGTATGCATTGTGGACAAATACTTTTCCTTTTATTTATTAATGATATACTACACTCTATAAACTCATGCCATATTTTGTTGTCCGCAGACGATTTAAAAATATTTCATGAAATTACTCAATATTCGTATATTATTGCAGAATAATATCTTAACTTGGTGTGATATAAATAAATTACCACTTAATATTCAAAAGTGTCATGTAATTTCATTTAGTAAGCGACAGGTAATACATAATAGTATATTACATAACGAGACTTGCAAGTCATATATTACGTACGAGTGGAAAAAGTTGCGCACGAGCCGTTAGGCGAGTGCAGTAATTCCACGAGTACGTAAGTGACTTACAACTCGAGTTGTGTACTATACTTTTTCTACTCCCATTCATTATAATTTGGAATACTTTGCAATATTGAGGTTATGTTTACTATTAAAACACTTCGCAGCATCGAATACATGGCCCAAAGAGATGAAGGTTTGTATTTCTTACTTATTTCCCCAAAATAGGCTAATAACACATTTTCCGAATAAGACTGAACACTATTCATACGCTAATCCATGAATTTACCGTAAACCACTTCATAGCGCTCTTTGGATTTTTCCGGGATAAGATCCGCTGCGGTATGTTCTGCTAGTTGCCTAATTTCTGGTGGAGCTCCAACAATTTCTTCTGTGGAGTCACTTTCACTCATTTTAACAATGAATAAATGAATTATTAATAATAATTAAACCAAAATAACCACCAATGTCAACAACGAAAAATGTCAAATTCATTTGTCTAGGCTACTTGATTTGAGTTTTGTAATAATAAGGATTACGTAATATATTACGTGCTAGTTTTTTCTTCATTACGTGCATGTATCATAATGCCATGGTTACTAATCAACAAATTATTGCGTTATTGCCTACTTACTACTATGGGAGTAGAAAAATTTAATTACATTATATATGGTTTTAATGTAAATCGGGTCGATGAAATTAGGGATCTAGGTGTAACCCTCGATTACAAACTAAATTTTAGATCACATATATCTAATATTGTAAGCAAAGCGGGAAAGATTTTGGGATTTATCTTAAGAATTGGTAAAGCGTTCTCGGTACTAACGTTAAAATTACTATATTATTCCCTAATAAGATCGGTGTTAGAATACTCTTCAATTATATGGAGTCCCTATTATGTTACTCATATTTATAAATTGGAAAAAGTTCAGAATAAGTTTACGCGCACCTGCGCATATTGAATGGGAATTCATAGGGAAAATTTGGATTTAAATTCATTGAAAAATATGTTAAACTTGACGCCCTTAAAAAACAGAAGAATCAGTTTTGATTTGCGCTTCTTACATAATCTCGTATCAGATAAAATTAATTGTTCACTACTTATTGCGAAGATACTTTTAGCAGTTCCATTATCTGATAGAAATACAAGGCAAACATCTACCACTTTTAAAATTCCAATATCAACAACGAACTATGGTTTTAACAATCCACTAATTAGAATTTTTCGTTTCGGTAATATTTTATTAAAACATTATCCTTCGTTACTTTCTAACGTCCCTGTTACTTTATTTAAATAGAAAATTCAATGCGTAAATTACTATATTTTTGTTTAATTTAAGTGTACTAGTATTATTGTAATTAGGTTCTGACACCGGGATCAATTTTGCATATACATTATTTTGAGATTATATGTGCATCATTGGTTTTAGTCTAAACTATATATTCAATTTATTTTAGTTTATTACATTTAGATATATTGATTTATATGTATTGAAATATAATTTATAGTTAGCCTTAGTCGATTCAACTTAATTTAAATTAATTTATATTTATGTACATTGTAATATCTATTCTAATTGTATATTATATAAAGGTGCTTACCGTAAATAAATAAATAAATAAGTATCTGTATGCAAATACCAAAGAAAAGTCCCTTTTAGGAAATGCATTCAATAAATGTTGTGACTCAAAAAAATCAAGAATATATTCAATTAATCGCGAACATTGTAACAAAGTTTATATAGACCAAACTCAACGGAATATAAAGAGCATACAATCGGCTATTGTTCATCGTGGTGATAGGTCATAAGTTTTCAAGCAACAACACAAAACATATAAAACATCATTCACAATAGTAATATGTTGGAGTATATTGAAATGCAAAATAATCAGAGAAACAAACATCTTAATTTTGATTTAATCCCTTTCAATAACCCATTGTTAGATTTAATAACTATAATTAGTCCCGACTAATGCAAATGTAAGCCGTTGTCAGTAAATCCTTATTCCACGTTTTTTCCAATAAACCCTTTAAGTATAAATTTGCTGCTGCTTTTCTAAATTAGTCATAAGCTATTGTTAATGAGTTTACTCGAAATGTACATCTATCAAAATAAAAATGAATTGTTAAGAAAGTTTATATTATCGTATTATTTAATTAAATCCGTTAAAGTACTAACTAAAAATATGATTTTTACGAACGGTGTCTTACTTTTCAACTAAAGTCATTACACATATTCCAAGTGACTACTCATCTATCATCACGAAACCTTAATCCATTTTTTTCAGTATATAGTACTGCATTAATTCAATATATAGACATTAAAATACTTTTTGTGGGGCCAACTAATAAAACGAATGGCTCTCGATTTTATTACGTAGTAAATAAAAATCAAACCCGTTTATAGGCCATTTCGAATGCTAATAAAATTTTACAAGCGATATTGTAAAATGTGCTAATCGTGTAATAACAAGCCGAAAACAATTATCTGTAATTTCAAGTTATGACGCCATCGTACGTGCAATTTGAAGTTATTATTAAAAATAATAATTAAAATTAAATGATGTGATCAATCGGATTGTATATAAAATTCAATTAACATAGATACTAATAATTATTATATAATACACGATTGTTATCATACGATCATACTCGATAATGTAGATGCATTATGTAGTTTATTGCATTTATAGAAATTTAAAATATTTATATATGTTGGTTGTTTGTTCTTAGTGAAACTTGTCTCTCATAGTCTTAAAATCAACTAAACTAATTCTATGATTATCAAATAACAACCGTTAATTAATTAATAAATAAAATAAAGGCAAACGGTTGAATTGTATTTTTACTTTAAAAATGTATCACAAAGTAAATTCTCTCAGTGTCAAACAATAGAAAACGCTTTAATTCTATAATAATTATTTTTAAAACTTTTACAAACATACCATTACTTTGCTTTCAGTAGTAGGTAACATTTTTTACACTATATTAATATAAAATAAATTTTATAATTATAAATTAATAGTTGAATGTGTATTTTTAATTGGTTATGAATATTTTCTTATTTTAAATAACTCGTGACTTATATCATTCAATTATCAACGAAATAAAGAGACTGAAGCTATAATTTTAAATATTTGAAATTTAATATTTATACGTTTATATGTTTCTTGATTTGTTGCAATTAAAAATAATAAGATATTTATTTAATATCACTGTGCAAATTCTCAATAAAACAATTTAGAAAACGTCCTTGTTATTTATTATGTTTATTTTCGTGCAACCACGTGATTTTAAAATAAAAATTTGATAAACCCTGACCCCTGGCCTTTAGCCCACTTTAGATAAACTTGTGCAATGACGTACCCTTCCAAATGTAAGACTGCCTGCTTCCGATGTACCCTCTGCCGTTTTTAATCACAAACATCCAATAATTCATGACATCTCCCTCTTGCAATTTAACCTGTTTATTCTTGTACACCCACTTCCCTTGGCTTTTGGCGATGATGTCCCCGGATATCTGCCCGGCGCCCTGATCCTGCATCTCCTTGTTGACATTCCCGTGAAATGCGAAGAGCTGTATCCCGTGTTCATCCGGTATCGAGACAGTAAATCCTTTCGGTTGCAGCAAGGTGAATTTTGGTTGCGGAAATTCGTAGTCTTCTGCGGCAAGGCAGCTCACCACGCTCAGTAGTAAAATTACACGCATTTTGAAGTGACTAAGCTGGTATAGCGCATGAACGCTGCTTAAATAGGTGCGCGACGCGGCGGTAATGGAAGGGTTTGGTAGGAAATCCCAAGTTCAATACCATTTCCGTTACGGAATTACTTTTTTTTAGTGATTCATTCTTTTTTCTTTGATTTTCCAATAAATAGAGCGTTGGAAATACGAATTCAAATTTTAAATTCTTCTAAATTAATGATTAATAACAGTGAATGAATTTTATGATTCTTAAATTGAAACAAGAATAAAATGAATGTTTAAGTAGTAGTGGTAGTAGTGTTAGGCTATCGACCACGTGGTCCTTTGTGTATTTGTGTGTGTAAAAGAGCTTGTTACTTCGAATTTTTAATTAAATCCTATTTTTACTTATCATTAAATCATGACTTTTAATTTCAATTTAAATATGTATCACTCAATTAAAACAATACAAATAAATAACACGTTTAAATTTATGTAATTAATAAATACAGGGTGGGCCACTAATAACGTCCATTAAAAGTTTACGGGGTTCCTGCAAGAGGAAAAATCTGAAAAAATTCAACATTATACGGTTGATTGCGATCTCCTCATAGAAAATATTTTTGACTTTCTATCACTTCCGGTTGTACCGGAAACGGCTACCAACTTTGTTATTTTAAATGGAACATACTGTATATTATTTTATTTTTAAATTCCTTGTTCGATTGCCTACCTCTTCATATGGGTTTATGTCTACTTAACTTTTACAGTTTTTGATTTAAAAATTTATATGTCAAATATTGACCTCAAATAGGCGTTTAGAAAAATGCCTATAACTTCTAGTAGGTACAAGATAGAAACACGAGCGTCATCTTGTATTGTACCTAATGGATTCCTCTACAACGGAAAAAATTGACATGTGTCAATTTTGACAGTTGGTATTTCAAAAATATCAATATTTCAGCGCCCACTTAAAAACATCATATTTCAATTTTTTCAAATGGAATGACAAATATTTTATCTCATAATGTTATTCGCAAGACCTTTTGCTACAAAAAAGTATTATACATCCCTTTATCTAGAGCCAGTAGTTTTTTAGTTATTTCGAAATTTGTTTGAATATGTATTGAATTCTATTACATATAAATTTTAATGCATGTGCGGAAAATTCTTATCTTATATCCGGTTTTGAACAATACACTAACATTAACTTAAATGGCTTAGATTATTTGGGTTATTTTTATTTTTTGCGTTAATTGTTCCTTCCAGAAATTTTTTCTATATTAATTCACTATCAACTAACTCAAAATAAGAAAAATTAAATCATAATGACACGACGATGCGCGCATTCGTGGTAAGTCCACTTCTTCTTTTTGATATAAATGCACTTGATATAAGTGCGGCTGATGAACCGGTTTCAATGATTTGACGTACGTAAAAGGGTTTCCCGTTCCAAAATAAGAACACGCGTACGCATTTGTAATTAACGTCGATTAATACATCTGTTGTCCAGTGCGGAGAATTTTGGTGCGTTTGGAATTAAAGCGAAACCGGTTGTTGAGTAAGTCAATCAAACGATTGATTATTTATAAATCGATACAGGATGCAATAAATTTGAATGAACAAATAATAAATTTATGTGCATTTTTTAACATTTACAATTAACAACATAAGTTTAATTTTTCTAGATAACTTAACATCAATAAAATACTAAAAACCTATTCCTATTACTCAAATTAATTAAATAAGGATGTTTCAGTTCATATACTACAAATAAAAAAAGAATATTAAATATATTGTATTCAAATGCGATGTTTATGTTTAAAAATATTAATAGTGGATCTTATACCTTAACAATTTTCATTAAAGAATTAAAATTGTATTAAAATTTGTAATTTTATACGAGAGATGGTAGTAGTCCTCAACCATCCACCCTATAGTCGAGATATAACTCCGTCAGATTACCATCTGTTTGCAAAACCCAAGGCCTTTTTGGCAGGAACGAAAGATTACGTATTTCACATGTTACAACAAATGCTTAAATTTGAGATGTGAGTAGAGAAGTAGTTTACGAAGCTATGTTCTTTACAATTAATATGTTTTAATATAGACTACTTTTTTAGTACCCAAATGCGTACTACTCTCCGGATGGACCTCGTATAAAAATACCATCATTCACTTGTGGTCCATTCTCCCACCCTTCAAATCTCTCAACGATCTCTTCAAATCTCATTTGAAACCATTTGAAGCCTGTGAGTCCCAATTGTTAATTAAAATTAATCCCTCTAAATCCCAACTATTCATACCTTTCCATAAAATCACACGATTACAATCAACAATACACTTGCAAATACTTAGACATCCTATTCGATTCGAAACTTTCCTTTAATACCCATGCCCAAGCAATAAAAATCAAAACCATTTCAGATCACTGATATAGAAGGTGTTTCTGTGACTTGGGAAAATAAAATTATTATTAATAATAATAAATTGTCTTTATTCCGAATAAAAATATAGATACAGAGTGTACAGATGAAACAGGGTAGGCAAATTTCAGGTAGTTAGTAAATAACTACTACTGCTCTTCCACCAATTTTACAGATCTTATGTTAAAATATATCGAAGGGCCCTGATTGAAAAGTGACATTGTTATTTTTTTAAATTGCTATCATTATTTACCACTTTTAAATATTGTTCTAAGCTATGTTGAACTCATGTAAGATTTGTAATCAAACAATTGGTCCCAGATCAACTATCTTAAATTATGTACAATGTTGTATGATATACCAGGCACACTGTTTATCTTTGCCGAGAAGTAGAATAAGTTTTTTTACTGGATCAGTCTAAAATGAAGAAAACATTACTTCTACCCTTTTAATGTTCCAACCCAATAACACAGAGAAGATAATAAAAGAAACGAGCAGTCTTGTTCTTAATAATTAGCTACTTTAATTTAAGCAGGAAATTTTAAAATCTATGAATAGTGAGATTAGCAACTTAAATGAAAAATTAATTGCTCTTCAAAATGAAAATAAATTACTTCACGATGAAATTCAAAAATTAAAGAACCGTTCTTATTTTGGAGATAGATATATTTAACGAGTTTAAAAACGCAACTTAAGAGCTAATAACGTAAAGTTACTTAATCTTGAAGAATCTAGAAGTTTGGACGCAAAAGATAAGTTACAAGATGATATGAGCCATGTTAATGAAATAGTCACAACTGTTAGTTTAGAAATTGTCCCAGTGAAAATAATACGCTTAGGAAGGATGAAAAATAAATGATTAAACAAGATTTGACTCAACATCAACGTTAATACCTAAAACAACTTCGAAATGAATTATCTTCCAGAATCGAATCTGATTTTTGCTCCCAACTTCTTAAAAACAGGAAAAACTAAACATGTATTGATATCTGGTGATCTTCCATTTGTTAATTGGGAAAATGATGATTTTGGTGTAAATATACCGAGTTTTTCGAATGTCAAGTCGGACCTTATTTTGGATACAATGTGTTATTGAAATTTATCTCAACTAAACTTTATTCCTAATCCTCGTGGTGCCGTTCTTGACTTAATATTTGGTGATGCATCTTGTATTAGTTCATCAATTGCAGATGATCTTTTGAACAACAATTCTCGGCACCATCTAGATTACATTATTGAGTTAAAATATGATTTATATCGTGATAATATCTTTAGTGATATTATCCGCCCTATAATATTGATTAAGTTGATAAAATTAAAGAAACAATTACACCGTAAACATTTCACACATTATCTAGAATTCCAAAGTGCCAGAAGTCAGTACAAAGAATTAAATAATATTTTGTACTAAAAATACTTAGATGATATTAAGAGAAATATTAACATTATTAGTAAATCATTTTGGAAATTTGTTAATGAGTCTAAAGAATTGAAGGGCTTTCCCGTAAATATGTTTTTAAATGTTTTCAAAAGTGATAATTCACAGAAGACTGTTGATCTATACTCTGATTATTTCGCCGATGTTTACTGTCATAATACCGTTCAACTCTTTGATCTCAAGTATGAAAAAAACGTTAATTCAACATATATGTTCTCTGTTGATTTTATGGACATTTTCAAATAAATCAGTGTATAAAGCATTCAGCTTCAGTGGATCCTGATAATATTCCAAATGTGTTATTAATTATATTTTTGCTATAACCCATCCCATTACGCTGCTCTTCCACAATGTGGAAATGTTCTTATATTGCGTCCATTGATAAAGCAGGTGATAGATCTGGCATTAATAATCATCGAGGAATGTGTATTCAATCGGCAATTATAGCGGCTGAACACCAGTTTTTTGGTAGGGGAGACCTGTAACGTCCAATCATCTCTTAACCTACAATAGATTTATCTCGGATGCCTTGGAGAATCAGTATCAGATAGATGCTGTCTATACTGACTTCTCTAAGGCATTTGATCGAGGGATGACTTCCTTTTGTACAAACTTGAGATACTTGGCTTCAATGCCAACATAATTATGTGGCTAAGTGGTTTTCTTGTCGACCGGAAACAATTTGTCAGAATTGATGATTGTATTTCAAAAGAAATTTCAGTGAAATCTGTGATTCCGCAAGGCTCCCATATGTGTCCTATTTTATTTCTAATTTTCGTGAACGATATTGTCTCTAACTTAAAATTTTGTTCATTCTGGTTATATGCTGACGATTTAAAGATAGCCTATCCCGTCACAAACAGTAATGATGTAGAAAAAATTGACCGTATAGCCAATTGATGTGATCTCAACAGCCTGCAACTTAATCTAAATAAATGTAAGTCAATCACTTTTTATCGTGGCAACAATGCAATTAAGACCCAATATACTTTAAAGAATTGCTTTATTGAGAGTGTTGTGGAGATTAGTGACATTGGTATTATATTTGATAGTAAGGTTACTTTTGTCGCTCATATTCGTCATATTGTAAACCATGGCTTAAAGCTACTTGGTAGCTTGGTTTATTTCAAGAATGGTTAGAGATCTGTCACTTAATACGATTCGCTGCCTATACCAATCATTAGTGCGATCTGGTTTAGAGTATGCTTCTTGTGTCTGGTCTCCTTACCAGTATTTTCTTATACGAGAGTTAGATAAAGTTCAATGCAAATTTCTCAGAAAGGCTGCCTTTTGGCTTCATATTCCCTGTCTTAACTTAAATTATAAACTACTCGGTTCCCAGTTAAGGATTCCTTTATTACAGGAAAAATGGTCAGATAAACAACCCAATAATTCTCCATCTTAAGGAATTGAATGTTAGGTGTGTTGGACCCGCAGTAATATTACATTTAATTTATCCACCCACAGAACAAATTATGGTTATAATGAACCAATGAAGATAAAAGTCATTTTACATTATTTTGTAATAGTTTAACTGTCTAAAAACGTCATGATTACTAATGTTTTACGAAATTAACTGTCTTCCGTCATCCAAAGGTTATGCTTGCTAATGTCATTATGAACTGATGAGATGAATTGATGAATGGTGATTTCTGGGTGTTTTGGCTTTGGAGTGTTGTCTCTTTTATTTAAATTGTTGTTGTGTTTTTCTGTTTTTATGGCTTCTCTTATTATTCTGTTGTGGAATCTTTCTTCTTTGTTACGAGCTTAGTATTATTGAAGTCGTTTGTATGGCATGTTATTTATGTGTGTTGTGCTAGAGATGAGGCTGTTTCTCCTTTACGCACCGCTGTTTTGTGTTCCTCCATGCGAACACCTACTCGTCTGTTTGTCCAATGTATGCTTTTTCGCAGACTCCACAAGGAATTGGTGTTCTAGTGGAATTTGCTCTTTGGACGAATTTAGTATGTGGCCAATTTTTTGTGAGGTGGTGTATATAGTTCTTATAGCATGACGTTTGAGTATTTTTCCGATTTTGTCTGTGGTATCCTGTGGTACTAAGCTCATAAGACCGGCGACTTCCTTCTACCTGGAAAAATATTATAACCAGCATCCCAGTAAATCCAAAAAAATCCATCAACCAGATTATCCCTGTCGATCAGATTACCAGTAATCCGCCTTCAAGCCGTCCCCCGATAATCGCATCAAACATAATTAACGGTAATCCAATCTCCACTTTACGAAACCCACCTAAGCCGCATAACAAATAATTCAGAAAATCCTCAAAATAACGGTCCAATGACAAGCAGCCGAGTGAAACGAAACCGACTATAAAAGAAGAAGCATGAAAACGCAAATCAGTTCTCTACGGTTTTTCATAGAACAGCACACCTGAAGATGTCACATACGATTGTGCCGAAACGTCGTGAAAACGGTCCTTATCAAGACTCACAAAACACCACACGGATTAAAAAATTCCCGAAATGTGAATGAGATGTCGCCGAAACGTCGAGATTTTGGAAAGTACCGGCAAAATACTAATTGGTCGTAAGTCTACAAAACAATTAGGATTTATAATATTTGGTATACATATATTTTTATACAGGGATTATTTTCACATGAGATTAAACTCTGCTCGTTCTAAACAGTACTTTATAATATGAGTGAGATAAGGAATTATATATGAGCAACACAGCTTAATTATAGAGATGTTGATACCATCTGAGACCGTAGCATTTGTACGAATATTCAACAAAATATTATACACATCATCGGGATTGACTAATTTAAAATGAAATAGGTCACTCACATTTGGGTGGAGGTTGTTAAGATAGAATTTAGTTATATCAACGTTAGATACACTTTTTATCGTTTCGCAAAAATAATTATTAAGTTGACATTTTTTAAGTTATTCGGCAAAGCACTTAAGTTATTTTTAAAAATCTCGTTACTCTTTAAATATTTCCATTTATTCATATTACTTTTAGTAATAAATTCAAGATATGCTTTTTTCTCTCTTAATACAACTGAGTTAACAATATTCCTCCACTTTTTATAAAAGATAAAGTCAGATGGATTTTTACTTTTTTTATATTGTTTATATGCTTTGTTACGAGTTGATCAAAATTAAGCTGCTTTAAGTCTGAATGAAGGGATGGTAAGTTGGTATTATTGAGTCTAAGGAATTTTACAAAACGCGGTTGGTTATTAGTTTCGAAATTAAGTTTGCATGATCCTATATACGATCATGATCGACAATATCATGAATCTTAATTACTTTTGATTTTATCAGGCATTATAATTAGGTCAATTAGTGAGCCAGAGTTCGCTGTGACACGCGTTAGCTCATTTATGATTTGAGTTAAGCCATATAAATTTAAAAAGTCCATAAATACTTTTGTATTGGTCTGACTAACATCAAGAAAAACGTTAGTATCACTATTGGGAGGTCTGAATAAAACACCGATGCAAAGTGATATATTGTTAAATTTACATTCAAATAAAAAAATGTTCTAAATTATTTGGTACTGATATTACTTTAAATGACCACCACGACCAATATCCCTATCTTTACGTAAGAAAATGAATCCATCGCTATAAAATTGGGAACTATCAATATCTGAATTCAACCATGATTCAGTCACACTTATGCAATCAAAATCTGAAGACTTGATAAGGGTTTTAAAGATATCAAAATTAGAGTTAAGTAAACGCACATTCGAATAACTTAATATTACATTTCTCATAGAGAAAGGAAAAAGCTATTAACGTAATCACGATCACAATACTTCTCCTATATATACTTCGTATATAGGGAAAGTAAAAATATAGGGGAAGTATTGTGATCGTGATTTTTTTTTGAAACATTTTTTTTGCGGAAATATCCGTTTTGAGGTCCCCTGAGTCCATTAAACTAACTAACCGAATGCGCCATCGTCGGCGTGTATCTACATTTATTTTTCCACATTTTAATAAAAAAATTATTTTAGAAACTTATCACTTTGAAAATTTCAGTAGCCGTTTTTGAGTTAAAAGCAATGATTTTAATCGTAACAAACAAAAATCCAAAAATCCTCGGAAAAATCTGAGTCGGCGGTGACAATTGATAAACGAATTAAGCTGTTAACTTGCCTATGTCATTTTAACAAAAAGTTTCTCTATTCCTGCATTTCATCTAATTATATTATATCTCCTTGATCTAACGGTTGAAAAATGAACTTGTATTCAACGAAAGGAAAATTAACTCAACATTTGGGTGACTGAAGTCACTCAGATACCTTGATGTTTTATCGAATATCAGAGGAACTTTAAAATCTACTTATTCCTTCTTTAAGTAGTTTTGGAATTCTACTTAAATAAATCAGTAGAGCGTGGTTATTAAGATTTTTATTATACGAGCATTGAAGTATTTTAAAACTACCAAGGGCTTAACTAAGTGATCGCCACACATAAGTTAGGTTACCTTTTCTTTGGATACCTTAAACCTCGAAACAACTTTTTCATGTTCATGTTCATGAAATAAACGTTCTTTTGAACCATGAATTTTGGAGGCGTTCACTTCGTAGTACAATTTCAATGAATAACAGAAGAAATAAACTAAGTATTTAGTTTAATAATAATTAATGTGTACTTGAAACTAGTCACGAAGTATTGTATAAAAATAAAATGTAGTATAAAAAAGTTTTTCTGTTGTTCTTTTGAACACTTTTTTCACTAAAATCTTGTCCTATTGGCATTAAAATTATATTTGTATACCCACACTGTTCAATGTATTTTTTTCAATTCCTTTGGATGATCTTTAGAATTGGTGAACTCTGTCCTTGTATTTTCATGTTTTTTAACAGTTAACTCAACCTTGGCTGCAATAAAACTGAAGTTAGTGGAGATTCTGCAATTTCTTTAAAAAAAGTTGAACACTTTAATAGCTTTAATTTAAGTAACATTAAAGTCCAGTCATTTTTATCAGCCATTAATCCAAATACTACATGTCTTAAATTGAAGAATTGGTGCAAATGTAGAACCAGGTGCAGTAAGGAGAACGTAATTTTCTGTTCATTCTTCTGTCTTATATAACATCATTTAAATTAAAGATTTTAGCAATATACGATACCTTTTTTAGACAATTCAAAATCTAGCTTTTGGTTCTAGCAAAATAAATTGTCTCTTAAGAGGTGTTTTTTATTTTTATTTTTGGTGTGCATTGTTTGGCGCTACAAAATTAATATTTTTTTAAATACATACTTCAATAACAATACATACTCAAATATTGTATTATATAGTAATGACCTGACTGAAATGCTTGAATGAATATTATGTATCACACTTACCACATCACCTATTTCTGAAAACAATTGTTGAAGTGAACCGAGTTTAAGAATGCCCTGTAAGGATGCGTTGTTATACCTGTATTCCCAAAGTATTATTAATTAAATAAAATTTTACACTTAAATAATCAGTAGTTGTATTTTAAATCAATACCATCCTAATTTGATGTTTTGATATACTTTTCTAATTGTTATTGTAATGGAATTACTTGTGTTTTAATTCAATTTCAGAACATTTGGGTCCTCGATTGCATATATTAGGAATGTATATATGCTAAATTCTGTAGTTTTGTTCTTTTAACTCGCCTCCAAAAAACTTATCTATATAAAACACACATATTTACTAATTTGTTTCCATAAAAATGCAAATTTTAGCATGGTGCATTCCATTATTTTCTGCTTATACAGTATAATAATAACTTTTTAATAATCTTTTTTCACAAATGAGCAATTCTTTCTATGGTATTCTATCATTTTCTACTAACTGGTATATACATTTCTTTATTTTAATAATACAAGGGATAACAGATAAAATCTGGTTTCAACTTCTGCAATTCAACCCTTTCAGCCCTGGATTTTTAAATTTGAAAAAAAATATTTCTTAATTATTATTTATGGGGAGCTTCTTAAGACCATAAATACCAAATTTGAACTCATTTACTTAATTAGTATAGGAATTAATTAGTGGTTGCATTTTAGCTTTAGGACCTGCTTAAAGCTAAAATATGCTAAAAATGAAAACTTACATTTATTCTAATAAACTTAGTTTCGTACATAAACACAAACATAATTTATTTAATATGAAATTTTTTGAAACAATTCCTAAATTTGGACAAGAGGGGCACTTCTCACTAGCACCAGTGCTACAATATGTAAACATTAGAAATTACACTTCAAACTAAAATTTCCAATGTGTTGAAATTTACACAAAATAATGGTGAGTAGTAATAGTAATAATAGTTCAAATTCAATTTGATGTTTCATCGTATACATGATCTCCAAGAACAACATTTCATAACTGTATCAATATTACGAACATTTTTAATAAATAAATAAATTCAATGTCAATAAATAGAAATCTATATTTGTATTTTTTAATTCATATGTATAATTGTAGAAAAAGTATAGTGTACAATTCGCATACAATGACCATTGCCCACTCGTATGAATTGCTGCACTCGGCTCATGCAGCAAATTTCATACTCGTGGGCAATGAGTACATTGTATGCTCATTATACAATATACTATTGCATTGTCGTGCACATCCTATTTACTATTATATTTGATTCAAATTTGCATATTATTCTGTCAACAATTATGTGACTTGGATTTGGTCGATTAGATATTATAACTAAACATACCTGAATATTATCTAATGGATAAAAGATCTTACTTTAAACTCCCAATATTTCTCATTTTAAATTCCTCGTAACATTGCAATTAATTAAAAATGTTTTTGTTTCAATAATTCCATGGAACTGCCTATTTTTTTTTAAATTAGTTTCAACTTCAAAAGTCAAAAAAAATGATCGTTACTACTACTACTACTACGTGGTAATTCATAATGAACACTGGATAAAACATAGTTTGTGTTTTATTCAGTGTTCAATAAAAATGTAAAGATATGATTTTATAAAGTATATTTTCTCTACATGAAACATGCTTACACTTTTCCTCTGAAATTAGTAACGCCACTACTTGTATATTATATTAACTTGAAAATCACTACAGTGCGTAAATCAATATGAAAACTGGTTTGCAAAAATACATTGCCATTTTAAAACGTACGACCCTTGCATCCCTTTTATAAAGTACAATCTATACAAGATATATAACATGAAGGTTATTATTGCTATTATTATTATTATTACTGTGTAATAATTCTAATAGTATTGGATTAAGTCCACAACTAAATAATTAGAAAACATACATTACTCAACATACACAAAACTGCCTTTGTTCTTTACTATGAATTAATTGTAAATACTATATAGAGAGGGCATTTCAAAATCCAACTTCACACTGCTTAATAAAACTAATGATTATTTTAGAATATCTTACATACTACCAGATTTAGACAAGGAAACTTTAGATCTAAAAACCTAAAAAAGAAGTACCTATTGACTATAACACCTAAATTGAATTTTTGTATGAAATTTTAATTATCTAGCTTAAATTTCACTCGAAAGAAGTCGGTTTCCTTTTGACATTAAGCGGGCGGGAGTTTAAATTACAAGGCTGAAATTTATAGGTTAATTTTGAAAACATCAGAAATGCCTAAAGTTAAAATCGATAGAGTTATCAGCTTTAGTACAGAAGATCCTGTAAGTAATTACATTTAATTATTCCTTATATTGTATAATATTATGTCACCATTATAGAGGATTCTAAAAATTATATTACCAATTACATTCATTAACATTTATTTTCTTATGTCATTCTACTTTCATTTCGATTTTAAATCTTTTCAAGGAAATTTTAAAGTGTGTTTATACACATAAACATAATTCCTATTTTTATTTATTAGAAATAGCTAATATAATTTGAAAAGATAGAAGGTGCCTTTATTAATTAATAAGTATACCCATATTTTACTCAGTAATTTATCTATTTTGTAATTATGGCTTATTTGATATATTTTTAGGTCCATGTGGCATCCAATATATTGTCAACAGATACAGGGAAAAAATGGAAGTGCGCAAAACCAGGAGAAAAATCTTGCAGTGTGGTTTTGCAGCTAGAAAAAGCAAGTGTAATTACCTCGATCGACATTGGAAATGAGCACTCGGCCTATGTAGAGGTCCTTGCAAATCGATCTGGTGGTGATGGAGATTACAAGGTCCTGCTGGTTATGTCTGCTTTTATGTCTCCATTAGAATCACGCCAAAGTCAAAATGTAAATAAAGTAAGTATTTTTTGCTTATTTTATTGTTTACTGTGTTAGTAGTAGTACTTTTTGCTTATCAGCCATTATTTGTGTATTTTATGTTTGTGTGTAAATGAGCTTGTTACTCAAAAGTGGGGAATAGTACAGGTCACCCATCCAATCGGACTAACAATACTGCACTATTACTGTCACTAGTTCTGCCGCAACCATATATTTACTCCATTTTATCTGGCTTTGGATTATGTGTATTAAATATATATCTGTTGAAATAATATATATTCTTATATTTGTCTCATTGTATTGGCTTGCGCATTCGGTTACAGCCCCGAACTGACGTGCAGCAACGTTGGTTCGGGTCAGTAGTTGGATGGTTGACCGGTACCATTCACCATTGGGATACACTTAATGGTGCTTTAGTGTCACGGGGGTGATCATTTAAAGATCCTTTAAGATATTTAACCACACACACAAATGACCCATGGCAGAAGGACCACGTGGTCGATAGCCAAACACTACTACTACTACTAAAAACAAAATATATATATATATAATCAAAAAAACCCTTTTACCCTTTCGGGTGTTGGGTGAAGTCCATAAAATACAAATTTTCATTTCCGTGTATAAATTTCGCCCATTCCTTTCTGTTCCTGGCTCAATTTTTTGCCTCCGTTATCGAAATCCCCTTTTCTTCTATTATCTTCTTCAATCCTTCTTCCCATGTTTTCCTAGGTCTGCCCTTCGTCCTGTTCTTCATCGTCCGTGTTTGCCATACCCTCTTCGTAATTCTGTTGTCATCCATCCTTACTAAGTGTCCCCACCAACTCATTTGCCTCCTTTCTATAAATGTTAACACTGCTTCCATTTCCAATTCTTCTCTAATTTTTGTATTTTGTATCTTGTCTATTTTTGTGATTCCTTTGACTGCCCTCAGAAATTTCATTTCCATCGCCTGAACCTTGCTTTTTTGTTGATTATTCAGGGTCCACGTCTCACAACCAAACGTTAACATAGGCCTGTATATAGATTTAAATACCTTCATTTTAGTTCTATTTGTAATTTCTTTATTCTGTATAAAGTTTTTTTTCATTGTATGGAAGAGTTTTATCGTATTTTCTAATCGGTTATTTATTTCAGATTCGTATTTCCCATTTGTTTCTATATTTATTCCTAAGTATTTACAGCTTTCCACTTGTTGTATTTGTTCACCGTCTACTATTAACTTTAATTCTTCTCTCTCTCCGATCACCATCACCTTGGTCTTCTGTATATTGATTTTCATTCCATATTTATTTATTGTCTGTTTCCATACCGTTAGGTTATGTTCTATATTCCTGATGCTACTCCCATATAAGACTACGTCATCAGCATACACACCTTCCGTTATCCCAATGTTGTTTAATTTGTGGAATCCTATATTTAGTGGTTTTGTCTGGGTGCTGCATTTTTTAATAATTTCGTCCATAAATATTATGAATAGTAGCGGGCTTAGCCCGCCCCCTTGCCTCAGTCCATCGCTTGTATTAAATGGTTCGGATATATAGTTATTTTGTATAATAAAGGTGGTATTATCGTCATATATTCTTCGAGTGAGTCGTATCAGTTTGTGGTCAATTTCATGTTTGTCTAACATATTCCATACTAATCTTCTATTAACCGTATCAAATGCTTTCTGTATGTCTATGAATGCTAAATAAAAAATTTTCCGTTGTTGGTGCATTTTTTCGGTAATTTGTTTTAATGTAAATATTTGGTCTTGAATACTCCTACCCTTCCTAAATCCGCTTTGTGCATCGTGTAATTTACTCTCTATTTTGTTTCTGATCCTTCTCTCAATTAATTGCTCCAATATTTTGGTGATGGTGTTTAGTAAATTTATGCGTCGATAGTTATTGCAATTTTGTTTTTCTCCGCTCTTGTGAATTGGTACTAGTAATGTTTCTGTCCACTCAGTTGGTATTTTTTCTTCCTGCCATACCTTATTTATTATTTTTAGTAAAATTTCGAAAACAAAATACCTATTGCAATATATCAATTCATTTCAAATTTATTACTTTCTCAGATACTCTAATTTGTTTGCTTTTTTAGACCAGATTCATATTAAAAAATTTAAAAAAAAACATACAGTTAACTACTTATTTGAAAAGAATTGGAATCAATGAAAATTAAAAAAAATAAATGTGGTATAATAAAAGGCTTTAAATTAATTATAAAAAATAACTCTTCGACTTATATATTATTTATTATTAATTAAGGTTAGAATGTTTACTCAAGATCAACTCTCAAGACCAGAATGCGAACAAAAATGGGATCAAATAAAAATTGTTTGTACTCAACCATTCAACAAGCATGTGCAATATGGTTTGTCGTTTGTAACCTTGCATTCGAGTGAAGAAAAAGTATCCACCATTCAAACCCCACATATAGGTAAATTTACACTACGGCCAGAATCCCCAGACAATCTATCTATTGGCAGTTTATTCGCTAGAAGGAAGGAAAAAGAAAGTAGCAGCAGCAGCACGCCAAAAAAGGGTAACAAACTTGATTAATTTAAATAATATATTTCTGAGTCAAGGTGAACTCATTCAATCTGTGTAATGAAGCAAAACAAAAACACCATAATTGAAAAACTAGACACTCTTTATTTCAGTTGATAATCATAACTCTGATTTACTTTATAGCGGCTGCAGCAATTAGGGATGCCTCTTTAAATCCGCACAGTTCAAGAAACAAAATGACAATTATTAAAACACCCACTAGCAACTTGAAACAAAATGATGTTGAAAAATTAGAAGTCAAGAATCGAAATAGAAATGAAATAATGTACACCAAAGAGGATGATGACGTTAATGAAAAAATAGATGCACTTATCGAAAAAAAGAAAAAAGAGGATGCTGATAAACAAGAGGCTGAAGCTAAGAAAAAGAAGGATATAAAAACACCAAAAAAGACAGCTGACACTAGTAATAAAACTCCAAAACAGAATAAGGATGATACATCAAAAAATACAGCCATTTCTGAAAGAAAAACAACAGAAGAAAGAGCAAGAAAAAGAAAATCAGAGGACTTATCTAGCTCACGCAAAAGAGCAAAACCTAGCAAGCTAACAAAACCGTTTAATGAATTACTTTCTGGTGTTACTCTTGTTATTAGTGGGATACAGAACCCAGAAAGAGGTAATATTCGAACGCACGCACTCTCTATGGGAGCCAAATATAAACCGGATTGGGATAATACTTCAACACATTTGATGTAAGCTTTTAAAATACAATCTTACATAACTAATACTTACTGATCTACACTCCTGATAAAATAAGATATGTAAATTTGGAAAAGAAACACTCCTAGTTACATTTCATATTATTATTACTTTCCCTCCCTTGAAAAAATTTTTTTGCGGAAATATCCGTTTTGGGGCCCCCTGAGTCCATTGCACTAATTTCTGGAAAAAAAAATTGTGTGTCTGTGTGTCTGTCGGTGGGCGCTGTATCTCAAAAACGAAACATCGTATTAAGATGAAACTTTAAACTTAAGGTTTTATCGTTAAAAACTGGAACTGAAAAGCTTTTGGTAAACATTCATAAACCGGAAGTGGTTGTTTACTCGAGGCGTTTTTTGTTTTTTCGTGATATTTTTCTAAATTTAAAAAATTTAAAAAATGGTTCAAACAAAAGTTAAAGGGAATGAAGAACTGAACAAGTTTTGTAAAAACATATTTTTCATAAAATTCTGAACTTTGCTTTGCTGAAGTATGCTAATAAACTATTAGAGATACATGAAACATGTATTACAAATAATTGTAGAGAATTTAACAGTGCACATATTATTAAGAATAACAATTTTGCGTAAACCTCATAGTTTTCGAGAAAAATATAGGGAAAGTACTATGATGGCCACATCACCATTTTTATTCTTATTTTCAGTACTTTGAAACTTGTCTTAGAAGACTAAAAATAATAATATAGAGCAGATATTTTTGTTTGCCATATTTAAATACATTTTATTTTAGCTGTGCATTCCCAAACACACCAAAATTCAATCAGGTGAAAGGTAAGGGTAAAATTGTAACGAAAAAATGGATAATTGACTGTCACACGCAAAGGAAACGATTGCCATGGCGACGATACGCCCTGGACCCAAGTGATCAAGATCAGGATGAAAGTGAACAGGAAGTTGAAGAAGAAACTGAGAGAAATGTAGGCCCTTTATTGTAAGTTACAAACCCTTTAATAGCTTTGTTTTTATTACCTACATATTCCAGCACAACGGGAGGTTCGGATACAGAGGATGAAATTGAAAGGATACAATTAGCACAAAAACAAAATGCTAGTGATGAGGATGAAACACCAGTGGAAAGTATTGAAAGTAAAATGGACTTTGAGGAACCAAATACAGCCGATGATCAAGAACCTTCAGGAAGAAAGAATGATTTAGAAAATAATAACAAACGGGATGTTGAATGTAAAACTACAACTGAACCAAATAAACCAAAAGAGATAGGCCACTGTAAACTACCAAAATTGGCCACATTTTTTGACCGGCAAACATTCTATATTGACAATGAATTAAGTGAACCTATTAAAAAGAGATTAAATAAATACATTGTTGCATACAAAGGGTAAGTAAATAATTAATTCTATTTTCTATTTCATTTAACTACTACTATAGTAGTATTATGTAATAAATATGTATTATTTAAATTTTTAGTGAAGTAGTGGAAAACATCACTAAGGCAGGAAATATTATTTCAGAGGAAGAATGTGTTGAAGACCTCAAGACCAAATATGGTGTTGATGGAACTTACCTTCTTCCTGATTGGGTGTGGGATTGTCATAATAATAAGAAAATTATGCCTATGGATGACTTTATCTTATAGTTTTATAAAGCACTCTGTACATCTTTATATTTAATTGACAATGTGTTTCAAATAAAACAATTTTTATTTATATTTTTGTATTATGTATTCATTAATACTCATTTACAAAAAATATGAGAGCAAATAATGTAGTTGAGTGTAATCCCTTTCGTTTTAAAACCCCTTAATCTTTTCAACCAACTACAAGCATATAGATATGTTACCATTTTGAGGGAGGGTTGTTATCAATAAAATAAAAATAATTTTTGTAACCATTACATTTTTCATGTTAGAAAATCCATCTTTGTAAATAATCATATCAATCAAAGTGAAAATATGAAAGTACTGTCTAATAATTGAACTATAAAACAATTCATTAAGTGGAGAATAATTATAAAATACAGTGGAAAAGTTTAATAATGCCATCTTTACCGTCATTTTAATTATTGTCATTTACAGATAAATATTTAAAATCATAAGAATATATCTAATATATAAAAATAATAACAATACTTACATTGGAATTAAGTACAGAGTTTTGGGGACTATGAGAATGTAACAACTAAATGAAAAATTTGACCAGCCTAATCATATAGGTAATAAGTTTACAATCTGGTTATAATGCTTGAATTGATGCAATAAATTGAAAAACAAATTGTCAGTATAAGAAATATACGCGGACGGAATATCTAAATTGAAACGAGATTTTATTATTTTTATTATCACTAAACCTTGGCCAATATTCTTAATAAATATTTTAAACATAAGGTGTAACTAAAATGATCACTGTCTTAAATTTTTGCTTCCAATGCTAATAAATTTATAATTAATAATCATGGAACTTTATCATAATAATAATAGAAAATACATTTCAATATAATTCGTTTGTTTCATATTTGAGCATGAAATTACTTATTAACAAGAATACATCACAAGTGGAATCACATTTAAAAAGAAGTGAAATAAACGTCGTAATTGGTCGTGAATCTTGAGCATTCAAGCTGAAGATCAGCTCAAACTGTGGAGGTATACCTCCATTGAGAGCTTTGAGGAATGCATCGCGTTGATCTCCAAATTGTTCCAAATCGCCGCCATCGTAAACGTATAGCACATCAGGATGGTGAGCAAAAAACGTGCAACGTTCATTAGTACATCCATATCAGTACTGACAACAAAGGTGCCTATTATTATAAGAAACAATATAATCGTTACTACCCAGTAAAATATTTTGTGTTTTCTTGTTCCCCGAATCCCTTTAGTTAAAGCATCTACAGCCTCAATAATGTCATTTTTTTGTTCACTTATATTGACCTCGCATGATCCTGATGTTTTCTCGATTGTTAGAGTAGCAGTGATAGCTTCGTGATCAGAATAACTAAAACTTTTTTCAGGAACTTTATCGGGAAAAGGATGGGCATAATCAGATTGTTTTACAGTGGCAGAATGGCTTCCACGTGACAGAATATAATCAATGCGAGGACCAGGAGTTTGGTCCTTTATAAGCTTATTTCCAGTGTAGGAATTCCGAAGAGAGTAAACAGTACTTGTTGGTTCTTCACTTAAGCTCTCTATGAAAGCATCTTTTAAGCCTGGAATGTTGACCATCAATCTAGAAACAGAAGAGAATAATTTATTGTTAATAAAAAGTTTGATGTCATATACTTGCCTATAAGGTAAATCACCAGGTTCAGTGTTTAAGTCTCCAGCTAAAATCACCACATCAGCGGCCCCTGAGGTTAGCTGAATGAATTGAGCAGTTTCATATGCTTGCACTACCCTACAGGGAAAATATTCATCGTGTTTCCTGTTATACTCCGCATGTAACTATAAAATTAAGTGCATTAGCATAGGTGCAATTTAGAGCAAAACAAAAATTACATGTGAAGAGTATATATTTATCCTGAAATTGTTCCACTTGAGCACACAGAGGGCGACTCCCTTCCCTCCGAACCAATCACCATGGTGGATTTTGTGAACATACCCATTGATCATCCATTTGTGAAAGTGAACCTGCAGTATTTTGTGTTTGGAAAATACACAAACACCTGATCCAAGGAATCCACTGAAATTTTAAAACTGCAATTTTCCTCAATAACAGTGGTTAATTTTGGTCTGTAAATAGTATATGCCCATATTATTGGGAGACTGCATATTTTTTGGGTATTTTTGTTTAATTAAATTGCCAAAATATCACAAAAAAACTAGTTTGATTGAATGTTATACCTTTATGAATATGTCCACAGTTAATATTTAATGTTCCTCAGCAGAATTTTAAATAACATATAAAATGCTCCTTTCATAGATATAGCAATACTGAATTCCTACATTCTTAAGGTGAAGAAATATAGGAGCTTAAGTATCAGATTGAGAAGGCTGATACTTTGTGAAATTCCAGTAAAATTCTAGTAAACGAAACACTCTGGTTGAGAATTAACACAATTTTTAATGTCTGAACAATTGTTCTGACATTAAGAATGAAATTTTCAACAAGAGGGTTTCATTTAATATGTAAAAAAAGTTCAGGTACATTAATTTTTTTTAACAACTAACCACTTATAAGAAAAAGGTACATATTGTACTTTTTATAATTTTATAATTCACTTATATTTCTGGATGATATTAACACATATTTTTCATAATAAATCAAAAGAGGTTAAAGATTACTCATACCTGGCATGTTTGACCCACACCCTCTAACTCTCAAGTAAACATAAAATTAAAAAAAGAATCTAATCAAATTTTATAAACTCTCTGTACATATGCAAAATATATGAAATTGCATTTAATAAATACATTCCCTATCTAAATATACTATTTGAAAGCCCAAAATCAGTCATGTCAAAAAATTAAATAACCTGTCGCTTGATTTGTAACAATTAAACTAAAATTACCTGTAATAATAGTGTGAGTACGGTAAAGATCCAGCTACTTTTTTCTTAATGTAAAAGTAATCAGAGTCGGTCCACACCTCCTGTAAACACACCACATCGTACGTGGATAAAGCGAGAGCAGTGGCTATAGCTCGTATACGCTCCCTTCTGTTTTTTGAAACCAGTGGTATGGACCTGAAAATGTTATCTTTTTAAACTCCCTATTGGAAACTATAGAGGAAACTCACCAGCAATTCAGGGTGAACACTTTAAATTCCATGTTTCATATATGAATGAACATTTTATCAATAGAAATAGATAGAGGGAGCGCTTTCAACAGCCACGTCCTTGGACTATAAAACAAATAAATCATTCAATTTTTGTAATTATTGACACAATGAGCTACTTACCAATTAAGCAATGCATAACGATTCGTATTTCTTTAATAAAATAATCATAAAATAATATTTCAAAATACTAATAATATAATTGTCACGTTAAAAATAGATGGCACCAACACTTATTTAACCATAGAAAATAGAAAAAACACACATATTTATTTGTTTTAAAATTGAAAATGTTTCTATAATTATATTGTAATAATAAAGATACTCATGTAAGATAATTAAATTGTTGAAATTATAAATACGAGTACTTTAATTAATTTAAATAATATAGATATTAACAAAGTTACTCGTATTTCTAATTTATAAAAATGTAACATAAAGTGAACGCTACCATAATTACTTATTTAAATTCTTTAATAAAATTATTTTCATTCTAACGGGTGTCCAGCAATTATTGCAGTCCCGGGTGGCGTTGGAATAAAAAACGTAGGTCGATTCTTACATGTTGCAAATAAATGAACTAACATTTTTAATGCACGTTTAGGTTATGTTTGACAATTAAAATGTCAGTTCATTTATTTGCAACATGTAAGAATCGACCTACGTTTTTTATTCCAACGCCACCCGGGACTGCAATAATTGTTGGACACCCGTTATAAGTTATAAATGTGATATTAGCGTGTACATTAAATTGCCTATATTATAAACATTAATTTATTAAGTTATACATGCATTGCAATTTCTCTTAAGAAATAATGAAAAATTCCTCATGTCAATTTTATTTTAGCTTTCCAGCTATATAGTTAAATTATTATTACATCATAGTATAACGGTTGGTTACAGAGACCAATCAGCAAAATATTAGTCTACTAGTTTTGTATATCCTTTTAGCTTTGTGATATTCAAGCTTTTTTTAATCAACAACTTAATGTAGTTACTTGAGTACGTGAAGGTTAAATATCACTTAATTAAAAACACAGTTATATTCCTTTCTTCACTTTTTATTTTTTCACAGCTAAATGTACATTGTTTGTAATTATATTGTCTACCAAAGGTACATAAACCCGGAAATAAATACAGACCAATAGTCTCAAACATTACTCACCCACATACAAAATCGTGAAATGGCTAGTTCATGAATATCAAAAATTAAAAATCAACAATGACTTTTCCGTTAAAAATTCATTTGAATTCACAAGCAAATTAGATAACATTAATATTCAACAAAACGAACAATTAATTTCTTTTGATGTAGAGTCACTGTTCCCTAGTATTCCAATTGATATAACTTTAAATATTTTAAAAGAATTATTAATTCAAAATTTCATCCCAACAGACAAAATAGATAATTTCTTAAAACTAACCGAAATGGTTATGGATTATAATGCATTTGAATTTAACGGAAAATTTTACAAACAAACATTCGGTACCGCAATGGGTAATCCACTTTCACCATTTTTAGCCAACATTTTTATGAACCATTTAGAAAACCAAGCCAAAACAACTTTAGATTATTTCCCAAGAATTTGGATTAGATACGTAGACGATATTTTTGCCATTATTAAACAAGATTTAGATGTCACAAATTTTATCAATAACCTTAACAACCTATACCCTAGCATTAACTTCACATACGAATTTGAATCAAATAATCAACTCCCCTTTTTAGACTTATTAGTAATTAGAAACAATGACAAACTAGAATTCAATATTTTCCGAAAACACACTAACACTTTTAACTATATCCATGCTAGCTCACACAGTCCATTTAAACATCAATTAGCTTCCTTCAACAGCATGATCTATAGAGCAGTAAATCTCCCAATTTCAAAAGAAAATAGAAACCAAGAATTTAACTTCATTTTCAAAATCGCCAAATCTTTAGGGTATAACAATAGAACCATTCAAAAACGAATAAATAGACACACCAGACAACATAAAATCCAATTAATAACTAGTTTAAAACCTATTTTGAAATCAGAAACAATAAAAAATATATAAAAATAATTCACGAACCTAAAATTAATCAACATATAAATAAAATTTAAAAAAAATACAATTTCATTCCGGCACATTACACTAACACGAAACTTAAAATGTTATTAGGCAATACATTCACAAAACAAGACCAATTGTTGAATTCAGGTATTTACTCAGTAAACTGCAATAATTGTGAAAAATTATACATAGGACAAACAAAAAGAAACGTACACGTAGGATTCAAAGAATATATGTACCACACTAAAAGCCAAAACCCTGATAAGTCAGCAATTGCTCATCATAATTTAACATGTCACAAATTTTGGATAAGTAATGTTAAATTGTTAAAAGAATCGAGTTGTTATCATTTAGACATGTTGGAAGCAATAGAAATGAGTAAAAATAAGAATAAATTACTTAATTTTGATTTTAGCCCACTAACAAACCCGCAATTGAATTTATTACCTGATCAAATCCACACTAACCCTATTATACACCCTTCCTAGACAGATGCCGAATAATCCTTAATCCTCACGTTCTCAGATACCGCTTGTTTTTCTCGTGTTAATTACTTTTCGGCTTTTCCTTATAATCTATCGAGGTATATATTGTTGACACTTTTTTGTTTGTATTCAGTTAGCTACTGATAATGGGTACATAGTGCCCGAAATGTACATTTAGCTGTGAAAAAATAAAAAGTGAAGAAAGGAATATAACTGTGTTTTTAATTAAGTTAATCAACAACATTGAAAATATAAGAAACGGCAGTCTATAAGTAATTCATTTAGTCGCAAAAATATAAAGCTAGATACATAGTCACAAAAAGTAATCCACACTAAAGTTCTTCGATCTCAGCTCTATTAAATTTTTGTTCGTCTATGAAAATCAAAGCAAAAGAAACACCTTTATTGGCATAAAAAATACAAATTACACTTCTTTTTTCACTCCTGCTCTCTTCTCTTCTTCCTTTCCCACCCCAACCTTCTGAGAAGCCTGAGAACGGGTAGTGGAATGAATGAGAGAAGATAGGGCCATGTCTTCTCTCATTCATTCCACTACCCGTCTACAACCTTCCACCCATTCCTCATCCACTCCCTTACATTCCTCCGCCAAATGCACCCACGTATCCTTCACTTCCTTGCATAACACGCATTCTCCGTTGGAAAGATTTGGTGGCCGGTTGGCTGATTAAAAAGACTTGGTTGTGTTTTCACTGTTTACTTCGATAACAATTCACGAGTACAATCTTATGCGAATGAAGGCTATTACTGATCTGTTTTCTCATCCGGTACCGGCTGTTCTCAAAGGGGCGTACCTTACTACCCCACTTAAAGGGTGGGCGTTATCCACCCTTATCTTTCACCCATCCATCTTTTCCGCCTCGCATTTCGCTCTTGCCAAGGTCACTCCTTCCTCCCTTCCGAAGCGACTATCCTCTAAGTACCTTGGACTCCTTCCATGCACCTTCCACTCCTTGTACCCCTCATTGTATTCACTCTTCTCCATACACCATTGTCTCTCTTGTTCTTTCACCTCTCTCGCCTTTTCATGCACCCATCCCGCCACGTTCACCCCGTGTTCTATCCACTCCTTCACGATCCCATCTGATAGTCCCACCCTCTCACTCATGCAATCTTCTCCTTTCCACTCTCCATTCTCCCATGCCTTCCTTCCATACCTCCTTCACCAATCTTTCGGGTGTCGATTTCTCTACCACTAACATCTGCTTCAGGAAATACCGCTGCTCTCTCAACCCTTTCATACCTCCTAACACCCCATACTTCCTCCCCATACATCAAGATTGGTCTCACGCATGCATCCTAAAAATCCCAAAATCCACTTAATGTGCTCTTCATACCCTCCCGTACTCTTAAACATAAAACCTAGGTACTTAAACTCTCTCATCCTCAATTCTTCCCTCCCTTCCTTTGTTCCTAAACTCTCTCTTGTCTATGTGCTTCTCCACTCTCGCCGACATCTCTTTTACTCCCTTCCGTTCCCTCGCCATTAACACCATATCGTCTGCATACGCCAACATCCACACCTTATTCTACCCAATCACTGCCAAACTAACATGTATTTTAATCTGTACTAAAGTATTTGAGAATTCTGAAATTAAATACTCTAAAACTAAGAAAATGCAACAGATAGTTGAAGAAACCGGAGCAAGTGATATTCAGGTACTTGATTATACACACGTGATCTTCACTAAAGAATCAATTTAAATTTTGATCTGTGACTTGATCCGTCATTTTCAAAAAAAAAAATACCAAATAATAATTAAGCTGTTATATATACATATATGAAAATGATGGTAGCCACTGTTACTGTGTCGTTCATTTTAAAACGGTAAATAAAAATAATTTCGATAGGTGACCCGGTACCACTCACCATTGGGATACAATTAAGTGACGGGGCGATCCTTTAAAGTAACAAGCTCATTTACATACACACACAAATGACACATGGCGGAAGGACCACGTGGCCGATAGCCAAACACTACCACTACTACTACTGAAAATAAATTCGTCGTTTTATACCACTATTTATTGTATAATATACACAAAATTTACAATATATTATCAAGTGTTGAATTCAGTACTTGATAATGACCTACTTAGATCGAAACTATGGTCGTGTGAAAAATTGATAATAAATTGTAAACGTTTTTTAGTTTGGTGTTTGTGAGTTACGTGAAGATAAACTTGATTGATTAATAAAGCACTAAAAACCTTTCTTCGCAATTTTATTTAAATTCACAGATATATATTTCGGACTCAAGTGACCATTATCAGTATTAAAACATTGATAAGAGTCACTTTGTGTCCGAAATATATATCTGTGAATTTAAAGAAAATTGTGAAGAAAGGTTTTTAGTGCTTTATTAATTAATTGTAAACTTTGTTTGTGTATATTACACAGGATGAGTTTTTTTAGATGTTCTCTATGGGGATCTCAAAAACTATAAGAGATGGAGAAATGGTTAAATGGGGAAAGAAGTGTAGAATTACGAAACGAACAAAATTAACTAGATATTTTGTAAAAAGTAAATAGTGTCATTTTTTTCAAATCAATATATCTCAGTTATTATAACAGATAGAAAAAAAACTGCAAAAGACAAAGTTTTAGTTAATTTTATGCAGATTAATAAAAAATCATCAGAAAATTGTAATCGCCATTATTTTCCGAGATATGACGCAAATTTACATTTAAATGAAAAAGATATGTTCTTTTCTCTTTAATCCAATATGGCATATGACATAGTTATTTCCAAAAATAAGTGAGTTATAGTCATTTTAAATTTTATTATATTTAAAAATGCGTAGCCATGTAAAATATGAAAGTCAAACAATTGCAGTTGTTTAAAAAATAGCAATATTGTAATTATTAGTTTTACAAAGTTAAACAAAAATGAAAAATCAGCCTAAAGAATAATAATTATGTAATGATCAAATTGCCTTCTGTCTGTGGTATAAACACATTTGCCACGAGGATAATACGTTTCTTACAAAAATATTATGAACAGTTGAATCGCGATTTACTAATTGTGGTATTTTTAATCGCCACAATGAACATAGATGAACTCAAAAAATCCACGAGAAGTTTCACAGAAAAAAATACACATTAAATCTGGGTTTAATCTATGGTGTGTTTGAATTAATAATTCTCGGTCCCTATATTTTGAAAGCTCACTAAGTGGAAATGATTACTTTCATTTTCTTCAAAAAACATTTGAAGATACGCTCGATTAAATTTAAATTTATCATTACAAGCAAGATTGAAATGGTTCCAATATGACGCTGCTCCACCTCATTACATGTTGGCTTTACGAATTATTTAAATGAAGCTTTTCCTAACTCATAAGTGGGAAGAAATGAACAAATCCCAGGGCCACCTAGATCACACGATCTGTGCGTTTTAGATTTTTTTCTATGGGGTTATGTAAAAAATAAAGTGTATCAAAAATCATATCAATCCGTGGAGGATCATAAACTAGCAGAATAGTCAAAAAAGCCATAAATTCAATTTTAAAAAGATATAATTTATGTCATAATAATATTAATAGTGGACTCTTTGACAATATTTTTTTAATATTAAAATATCTCTTCCATTAATATTTTGATAATTACAGAATTACTTTATGCCGTTGTTTCATTTTGGTTTAACTCTGTAAAACTAATAATTACAATATTGCTATAATTATAAACAACTGCAATTTTTTTACTTTCATCTTTTTCACGGCAACCCATTTTTTATTTATAATAAAACTTAAAATGACTATAACTCACTTATTTTTAGAAATAACTATGTCATATGTGATATTGGATTAAAGAAAAAAAAATAACTTTTGAATGAGGCCATAGCCAACTATGGTTTCCATTTAAAAAATGTAAGTTTGCGTCATATCTCGAAAAGTAATGGCGATAAAAAATTTCTGATTATTTTTTATTAATCTGCATAAAATTATCTAAAACTTTGTTTCACAGTTTTTTTCTATCTGTTATAATAACCGAGATATATTGATTTGAAAAAATTGACACTTTTTACTTTTTTCAAAATATCTAGTTACCCTCGACTTTTTTGAAAACTTTGAAAGTGGAATTTTATTCGTCTCGTAAATCTACACTTCTTTCCCCATTTGGTCGTTTTTCTATCTCTTATAGTTTCCGAGATCCCCATCCTAGAAAATACACTTACTATCCCCATAGAGAACATTTAAAAAAACACACCCTGTATAATAAATAGTGGTATAAAAACGTCGAAATTATATATATTTAGTTGTTTAACAAACATTTAACTCAAGTACTGTCCTCACATTGAATAGTATGTCTTTTTATGAAGAAAATGAGGACAGACTTATAGAATTAACATTTACAGTTCCTTAAAAATCATTGTAAGTCGTTGATTTCTATTTCTAACAAATTCATTCATTAAATCTAAATTTCAATGATGGTGCTTATATAATCCAAATTCATAACTTTTGATTTAATAGTAACAATCAATACCTTAGTATTCAGTGTTTTATATATAGCATGAACAAATTATTCAAGCAAACACTCATTTAAAATATATATGTATGTATTTTCTACATTCTGATTGAATATTTCGATTAGTTATAATTCAACACAAAATCAGAATTTTATTTTAATTCTCAAAATGAGCACCTTTTTAATATTTATTACTATTCATGGACTTGCTCCACAAAAAATTTAGACTCCTTGGGCAATTGTCCCTAACAAAAAAATGGTACTTAGTCAACTTAATAATAAAAATACTTTTAGTATAAATTGAAAGTCTATATTTAAAAAGTATAAAATTAAAGTATTACATTACAAGAAACAATTCATATATAATACATGTTTTTTATTTTGTCTGTTTTGAGAAACCACGTTTTACAATGATTTTTGGATTGGTTCACATCCGAACGTGACGGCGTTTCTTGTCGATAGACAATCAACTGAAATTTGGTTGTCGTTTTGAACACAACTATTTTTCCTTTTTTAATATATTACGTCTTTACACGAGCGCGCGACGCTAGCTAAAGAAAATCTCTGAAAATATCTGTAATGAGTATATTTTAATTGTATAATTTTCTCTACAAAATATTTCTCTAAAAAAACAAATGAAACCTCTTTCATTCATTATTCAAATTACGATACAATTTGTTGTATGAAAGAAAACACGAGTCATTTTTGGATTTTCCTTGGAAAAATTTTATTCTTTTTATTTATCCCTATGAGATACAAAAAACAAACATTGCTTTCTATTAGAATCCGTCCTTCCCTAAAAAATAACACAGAGCGACTTGTCCTTCAAATGTAAGAAGTGAGATGTTCCATTTCATGGAAAAAATGTTAACAGTACAAAATTAAACTTTTTTTTAATAAAACTACGTATATAATCAGAAAAATACACAACATGTCACTTCACATTTTCACGGGGGATGGAAAATGAACGAATCGGCATTTCGCAAATTCCGATAACGACCGCAGTATTGTCCGTATTACAAGATTTTTCCATTTTTTTACAGTTAATCAACAACAATCTTATAAGAAAGGAAAATATGAGAGATAGAAAGTAATCTGCTCTGCTTATCCTATGGGGTTTTGTGAAAACATTAGAAGCCACATAAATAAACTCAACTGTCGATTATTACTATTATTATTATTATGAAAATATAACTAATTATGAAGTAGTTTAAACTATATACACACGTTCCGTTTAAGAGAGAGCTTTCTTTATTGTTTATAAATCCATGCGATGTAATTCATGTGGCTCGTATGAACGAAACTAATGTAAAGACCCCTCTTATTTAAATAATTTACGCGCGGCAATTAAGATCATTAATATTTACACCGAATTAACCAATAAATATTAAAATATGAAACTAGTCTAAATTAAAAGTTATAAATTTTTCATTATAACTAACGCTTTGTACTCATATCACTTTATTATTTATTGCAAGCGTAATTCGGTATAAAAATTCCCTACACTAAAAATAAACAGTCATAATTGCCGGAGTTGAGGTCATCGTTTGTAGGGGTATGGGGGTGAAAATGGGGAAATGTTAAAACCCGTCTAATCCTAGACTCTCTCAAGAAAAATATATAATGATTGATTAATAATAAATGTATTAATACACACAGGTTTTTCCCTTTCAAAATTAAAACAGCTGACTGAACTTTCACCTTGAAACACTAAGTCTTCGGTTCATCATTCACACAGTCAGTAAAGTTTCTTATTTTTGTTTATTTTTAATGTTTCCCTAGTAGTTATTAATTACTCAGTTATGCTTTTTGTTTTTTTGTTGTAAGTACGCACAATCAAACAGACGCAGGTAAAAAATATGAGAACACAACACTGCTATATGTACATATCAGAGGAATGAATGAAAGGCGACGCGAGAGAGGTGACTTGGGTTTTTGATCGATTAATCATCCTCATCCTCCTCTACTTCTTCCTCTTCCTCCTCTTCCTCTGGTTCAGGTACAGGAGTTGCCTGCATCAATGGATTGTTTTTCTTCTTGTAAGCAGTCATTTCCTATAAAAAAATTGGATGTATAGCAGTCAATAAAAAAATCATTTTTATAGCAAAAACTTATTGTAAATCAATTAATTTTATGATATTTCTAAAATAACAAATGCAAGTGAAGAAATTTCAAAACTTATTCTTTTCTACAAATTTATAAAATTTAAAAGTATTCTAGGAGTAATGCAAGAATAGAAACAATTAGTAATGTAATTGACCACCTAATGTGTAAATATTTTTATTTCACTTAGAATAATTACTTACTCTTATCTTTTCTATTTTACATTTTAAAATGTTCCTAATTTTCTATGTTCTAATGTATAAGAAACAAACTTACTTTCTCATAACGTGCTTTGTCTTTCTCTGCGATCGCCTCATATTTGGACTTTGTCTCTGGCTCGGCATCTGACCACCTCCTACCTAGTTCTTTGGCAATATCTCCGACTCCATATTCGGGATTGGCGTCCTTAACCTTAGCCCTCTCATCATGGCAGAACCAGAAGAAAGCTGACCTGAAAATAGAAAGAGGAAAAATTTATTTATGAAAACAATAATGAGAAAAATTTCTTGATTAGAATTTAAAAACACTTGGTTTGTTTTCCAGAAAATTTATTATTTCTTCTCCGTCAATATGTCATTATCAAAGAGTAATGAATGATGTACAAATATGGATTACACTCTCAGGTAATAAGAGCTGTAATAATCGGGGACTTCCAAATCTCTTCAATATTATTAGTTACTTGTTTGCTGCTCATTATGGCCTTATTTATCTCTAATCCCTCTCTGTAATTAAGATGCCGGCCTTTATTACCCGAGTACAATACTTTTAGATTGTCTTTTTGGAAAAAATGGTCATTTTCTATACAATGTTGCAAAAATCCAGTTGTTAGTTTTTTATTGTATATTGATTTTTTGTGTTCTTGTAATCCTGCTTCAAAAGTTCGTCTTGTCTGACCTATGTATATATGGTTACAATCACCACACTTTAATTCGTAAACACCGCACTTCTGTAATCTATTCTTGATTTGCTGTTGCATATTTTCTTGATGTTCAGTGGGTTAGTCATAATAACATTAAAATTGTACCTTTTAAGACTATTTAAAATTTTATTTGATAATTCACCAGGAAACTCTAATTTATGCCAACTATTTTTTTCTATTTTATTGTGTGCGTTATAAAAATATTTATTGAATTGTTTCAATTTTTTCTTTTCAACTTGTTTGTCGATGAAGGGAACACTAACCATTATATTTCGGAATTGTTTTATTGTTTAATTCTTCATTGAATTTAATTGTATATGGATAAGTCTATGTATTAAAGAGTGGAAGGTGCTCATTTTGATTTTAAAATGGGTGTTGGATGAATTTAGAATAATTATATCTATAAATATAGGTTTTCTAATAAATTTAAATTCTAATTTTTTATTCGATTTTTTTTTATTGTAAGATCTAAGAAGTTGAGAAAACAATGATTTCTAACTCTGAATTGAATTGGATATTTTTATTAATTGAGTTTAAAAATATTGCAAAAGAATCTAATTGTCCTAAAGTACCATCCCAAATGCAAAAAATGTCGTCAACATAGGGTGCCCAGTAAAATGTGTTTTTATTTCTTTGAAATTTGCCATAAAGATTTCCGCTAATAGTGGTGGTAACGGTGAACCCATAGGCAGACCGTCTAGCTGACTATATATTGTATTATTGAACTCAAAGTAATTCTAGTCAACACATATACAAATAAGTTTTCTTTATCTCATATTTTTTAATGTTATCTTGCTTCGATTTTTCTATTAATTTGTCCAGAATTACTTTCAATTCATCTGTTGGGACGATGTAAATAGACTTTTTACGTTGAAATATATCATTTTTGGATTTGGGGGAAGGCTAATTTTTTTACTAAGTCTACTGAATTTTTAATTGCATAGGGTGAAGAAAATTAATAAAATTAGGTTATTTAATATGTATTTAAGTATTTGCAGAGGTTGTATGTTGGTGCATATAAGTAGGAAACCACCGGTCTCATCGGTATGCCATCTTTATGGAGTTTTGGCAAACCGTATAAGACTGAAGCTTTCGGTTTCTTTAGTTATTAAACCTGAGCATTCTTTAATGGTTGTTTTAGTTATTTTGAAATTTTTTATTACTTTACAATTTTGCGAATTCAAAAGATTGTTCATTTTTACTAAGTAATCATTTTTATTCATTAATGTTACAGTGTTACCTTTGTCGGCTTTTGTTACTATGATGTCTTTTTCATTTAATTTCTATTTTAAACGATTAATTGCTTCAAATTCTGAAGAGGGTGGTTTATTTGACAGTTTATGTTTAGATATTATATTGGCTATTTTATTTTTTGCTACTATTTTATCAGTAGAAAAAATAAAATAGCCATATATAATATCCAAACATAAACTGTCAAATAATCCACTCTCTTAATATTAATTTTTCTAGTTAATGTTTTGTACAATTATGGCAGCAAAAAGGAAATCTAATGAAAATAGTTAATAGTAATAAATAGATAACACATGCATGAATCAAACCAAATGGACAGTTACCTAGTTGTAAGAAAACCATGGAGTTTGATATGTTGAGACTAAAAATATGTAGAATTATTTATAATATAATTTTTTGTAGTTAAAACACATTTACATATTCTACAGGTAAGTTTTTAAAATAGTGTTGGTGTGGAATGGATGATATAACTAAATGTACACAGCTATAATTCCATTCCCCACCTCCCAACATTTTAATTAAAATGCAAATTTAATTAAAACACGTTTCTGGCCATTGTGCAAAATTTAACTCCAGGATTTTCTTGAGGTTGATGAGGGATGTTATTTCACTTACATAGAACTCCATTTAGTTTCACAATTTATGTTGAGTAATTTCAGCCTTTAGGACTAATTAATAAAAACATACTATTGTATGTTGTAATTCATACATTTTCTTCTATTTGTAATTGCACAGGTATTTTGAATAATAAAAAGAATTAATTTGCCTATCGGTATCATTGATGTTATCAACATATCTATACCAAATGTTTATTTCTTAACGGTGAATCTAAGATTGTTTTGGAGAGGTTTTCCATAAAACTTTTTGCTAGCAGGACTATAGTCAATGGGATCACCACTAAGAAGAAATTTTCAAGGAAAACCTCACCAGAAAAATTTTGATTCACCGTTAGGAAATAAACATATAAAATTTTTGTATAGATATGTCGATCACATACTAGTTTCGATGGCACCGATAAGCAGATAAATGTTTTAAATTCCTTACATCTAAAATAAAGTTTACTGTAAAAGTAGAACAAAACAAAGCAATCAAGAAAAAATCATGGATTTACAAATTAAAGTGAGGCTCTGGTTCTTCCATTTATATAGGTTATTCGGTCATAATTTTGGCATTTGCCTTGAATACCTCAACTCGTATGTCAACAATAATCAGAATTCAATGTTCCAGATGCAAATCCGGTGGAAATATTGCATTTCACCGAAAAAGGTTTAAGACTAGACTACCTGGAATCGTAGATCCATAAAAACAAATCTATTCCAGAAAACTCTGTAATCAACGACCAAACTGATTTAATATACAGGCCAATATTTAATGCGATTTTGTAAAGTGTTTACCACCATCGCTACTGTAATATATAAGAACCGAATTGTAATTATTGTATTCGTTTGATAATTTCTGAATAGGACAAAACCAGTCACAATAAAAATTGAAAAATTCATGAATCTAGCAAAGTGTTTTATGTTTTATATATCAACCACAGTAACGGTTTCAGCAATCAATCATTATTATTATTTTGTTACATTTATATTTTAAAATACTGTACATTTTAAAATGTATGTATTAAATCAACTGTACATTAATTAATGCACACATCTGGTTGTAAAAGATTATTAAAATGTATTGATTACGTATGCGTTGTCTTGTTAGGTTAGCAGGATTACTAACGGGTGTCCAACAATTATTGCAGTCCCGGGTGGCGTTGGAATCAAAAACGTAGGTCGATTCTTACATGTGCCAAATAAATGAACTGACATTTTAATTTTCAAACATAACCTAAACGTGCATTTAAAGTGTTGTTAAATGCACGTTTAGATTATGTTTGACAATTAAAATGTCAGTTCATTTATTTGGCACATGTAAGAATCGACCTACGTTTTTGATTCCAACGCCACCCGGGACTGCAATAATTGTTGGACACCCGTTACTTAAACACGATTATTCTGTAGTTTTGGTTTCTACCGTGTTCATACACATACAACATTTAGTATAACAAGAACATGATTAGATATCAAAATTATTTCTGCAATAATTACAGACATTTAAAATAGTATTGAATTGTATGGGTGTATCATATTTTTGCAACTTTATAAAACAGTAAAAACTAAACCACATAAATCATATTATGATTATTCGAAATACAAGTTATGCATGTTTTTAATTTAAAAACTAGAATTCATTTCACTACATATGCAATTTTGTCACTTATTTATACAAATATTTTAAAATATATTGTTTTGCTACTGTGAATAACCTTTTATAGTAGTAAAATATATACAATCAACTTAAGAAATGGCAGCCAATAAATTAGGTTTCTATTAAAAATGAAAATTGTGAGTGATGCAACTTACAGAGATCTCTTTGGTGCATTTGGATCCTTGATTTGCTTCCTCTTCTTACCCCTCTGCTTCTCGCCCTTTGGGGGAGTGTAGTTCTGCATTTCAGCGTCGTAACGCTTCTTATCGTTCTCGGCCATCTCGTGGAAACGCTTCTTCTCCTTGTCCAACATGGTCTGGAATAGCAGATATAAATATTGTATTAATAAAAATAATTTGTCATAAAAATTGATTTAGGGAATGTATTATATAATTGGGCATATTATTGCATTCATTGTGTTATTGTTTAAACAAAACAGAATAGGAACTAATATCAAAAGTTTACAATAGATAATATCACATAGGAAATAATAATTTGTAAATAGTAGTGGTAGTGTAATTTAGCTGTAGTCCTTCTGCCGTGCTATTTGCGTAAATGAGCTTGTTACTTCATAGGATCCTACTAGTCATTTTAAAGAGCCATTAATTGTATCCCAATATAGAAAAATACCGGTCACCCACCTAATTTCAGTCCCGGACCAATGACACTTTACTTTCGTTGTCAATAGCCTGTCTGCACCGTCGTATACGCCCAACACCGACATTTAATTGGTGAATAATTTTAAATGAATTACTGTTATATTTGCGTAAAACCCCGTAGACAAGAAGAGCGTGTTGTTTGCGCCACAAAATCTTTGATACATTTTATATAGATTTTATAGTAGTAGTTGGTATTTTTGGCTATCGACCACGTGGTCCTTCTGCCATGTTATTTGTATATTTGTGTATGCATGTAAATAAGCTTGTTACTCGCCCCGTTACTCTAAAACGCCAGTAATTGTTTCCCGATGGCGAATAACACCGGTAACCCATCCAAGTTGGGCTTCAACCATATTCGTTTACGACCGGATTATAGATTTTGTTATATATATAAAAAAATATATGTAGTTTTACTACAAATTACTTTATTACAAATCTTAATAAACTGTTCCAAGATTATTATGAACAATTTATTGGAATATATTAAAATTATTGCAACTCTTGGTAAACAATACGATACGGCGTAATTAATTAATGGTTTTGCAACTGTTAATAGAATAAAAAATGTGCTTTGCAGACTGTTTTCCATTAACCGAATTGCGTGAAATGAGTTTGGCCGGAATGAATGGCACACTATTCTTTCGTTGACGCGAGAAGTTTTCAAGCGTGCGTGAAGTGACAGGGTTTCATCAATGAGTGCGGACAGGAATACGTGCTCGCGGAATTTTTCAAGTCCATTCATGCACGTGTGTACAAACTGGTAATTCAGGTAGTAATATCATGCTTTTCAAATTATTGATTGGGAAACATTTGCAGACCGCGCGTGGATACAAATTTTAGACCGAAAGGGTTGGTTTTCGCATTCTTCCAATCCCCCCAGCTCTCCGCCACCGCCGCCGCGTCGTCGTCGTCGTTCCGTGCATTGATTTTCATAAACGGAAAAAGGGTGCGCTTGCGTGCGCCTTCTTTCCCCCAGCAGGATTTTCGGGGACGGCGATTCCTTATCACCACCCGGCGTTTATTAAAATTATGCGCATCTGACTCAGTCCTGAAATTATGCGTGTGTGCATATTCAAATTGGTTTAAATTCGGCAACACTGCACCGGTTTTCTCGTATACCTGGTGTGTATAAACCCGTTTGCCTTCGGCCTTCGAACTTCGAGAGGTAAATGTAACGCTCGACGTTGGGTTGTGGCGGGGTTTAAATTAAATGCCCGCGTTCGAAAATTAAGTTTACTGCTGGTACGGCCGTGGGGAGGTGGTTGCGCAGGGAGGGGTAGCCTGGGGAGAAATTCATTTACCCACCCTGATAACCGGGGTGGAAAAATACGGCCACCCACGCTCGGGATTAATCCCGACGCCGGGTTTTAACGCAGCAACCCCTCTCTGTGGCGATAATGGGAATTTAATAAACCGCATTCCGTGGATTCAACTACGTCCCGAGACGGAGGAAATGGTGAACTAGGAATGCAAAAATTATTTAAGGTAAAAAAATAATTACCACCGCAACGAGAAAACATAAAAGTGTGCGCAAAGTTGGCACGAGAAATACGACCAGAGACCGAAAGCTTCCATCAGAGGTTTGTTAGAAAACTATCTATCTCCACTTTCAAATCTCTAATTTTGGTACAAAGTATTATTCTTTCGTAATAATTAATGCTACTTTAAAGAAATTGCGTTAAGGAGAGAAGCATTGTCAATAAACGGCTTTATTAGAACAATATAGTATTAAGACACGTTCGAAAAAAGATACCAATCAAAGCAACTTTGGAATTCGGTCACGCACAAACTCTTTTCCTGACTCCCGCGCAAGGAATGTGGAATTCTAAACTGTACCCTTAAACACGCCTAAGATTTTTCCATTTGTAAAGGTTAAGGGAAATAACTTTCCCGAAGGATTTAAAAGAAAATTTTAACTACACTAAAAATAACGAATCCAAAGTACAATTTACCTTATTTGTATTTATTTAAGAAATTATTCGTGTTGTCAAGAATAAAAATATATATGAATATATATATAAAAATACTAAAAACCTTTCTTCGCACTTTTAATTAAATCCTTTTATATTTCTTGAATGATTTTCTCATTTACCTCTTGGTGAAACATTGTAAAATAATTGATAGAATTAAATTAAAAACAGTGAAACAAAGTGTTTTTAATTTAATTTTACCAATTATCGTGATACAAATATTTCAAAAACAAAATAACCATTATCAATGGTTTTAATACGGTTTATTATTAAGTATTAAACCATTGATGTGTCCGAAATATCTCGATTAAAATAGAAGTGAGAAGAAAGGTTTTTAACTGACTTTTTTTTATAAATCTAAAGATTATCGAATAGTGCTTTATATCGTGCTTCCCAAAAAGGACAACATTAATATTAAGTATTATATTTTACAGGTAGTAGTAATTGATTAAAATGAAACATAAAGTGCTAGTAAGCCTATAAGTTAAATTTATATCACTACGGGGAACAACCGCAGGCACAAATTTATTAATTTCTCATGTTCTATTATAATTCAACAAAAAAATATAAATGATGATGAAGTTACTGCAAAATAACTAAACATTTCTACAGATTAATTGTAAAACGTGGAATTAATGACGAATCGTTGTTTTTTTACATCAATATTCAAATATAAAAAACAAAATCTTTTACTGTAATAATTTTCTTAAAAAAATATCGTGTCCAACAGTATAATTCGGCCCCCATGGAGAGGTAATGATATCTATCTAAGGAATCTCGAGGCGATACGACGGGCGTGTCCCACAAAGGGCTTAATTGGGGTGAGGGGAGGGCCGAATCGGTAATTTACGCCCTGCCGGAAAAGTTGTAGTCGGACAGCTGTAAATTTTATTTATTTTCTTTAATTATCGCTTTAGTTTAGCGTCCCGGAGCCGGGCCCGTAAATTCCGCTTATTTATTGCGGCCGGAGTTTTCGAGATTTATTATTGAAGCCGAAACATCAAGTAGTCCGGGGCAGTGGGGGGGGCTTGCGGGGAAGAGAGAGGCAAACCGGCTCCGGCGTTCACAGTGTACGAGGAGATTCGATCAGATTCAAATTTTATACTTTGCGACACGATGACAAAAAATATTTCGAAATGTTAGTCTTCATTATGAGTGTGTGGATATTTAAGTCATTGATTAGATCGATTAAATCACACATACACATACATAAAAAAATAAAATATATAACCCAATAGGAGTAGATAAATTAATCAATATGTATTGGCAGACAAGTGAGAAGCTAATCATTACTAGAGTTAAATTATAGAATTTTCTTTAGATCGATGATTTAGAAACGATATAGATTAGTTACTCAAGATTCCCATATATATTTACATATTTATGTGTAAATTCTTGTATAAATAACATTTTATATTAAAAATATAATTAAATACCAATCCAATAATTGTAAAAATGTTATGTCGTTTACAAGTATGTCTAAATTTTTGGTAAATATTTTCGCATGAGTCCCCTTTTTTTAAATTAAATTTTCGAGCCCCGAATCCGCACTAATCGCAATTTACAGCCCGAAATTTTATGGCAGGAACGAGAGGCAAGAGGGGCGGCGAGATCCCGACGGCGCATTATTCAGCTCCGGCTGACATTTATGCCCTCAGGATATCTCCCTGGAATTACCCCAACGATCGGGGGACGAGGGGAAAAAACCAGTTTTACGCACGGCGAACACGAATTATAAAAAAAAAGACAGGATTTTTTTTTAACAAATTAACCAGTAATTGATTAGTCATTAATTCCACGAAATACAGCCTTATTTACTCGGAAAATGTATGGGTTTTTTTCTAAATAACGTAAATTCATTTTAGAGTAATTTTAAAGAATCATTTAAAGTAATTTTAAAAAATCATTTTGCGTGCAAACGCGTTAATTTTACTTCTATTTACATTTCACCTTAGCCTTTTGTGTTATATGTATTATTATGCCAATTCTACATAACATTTTCATCTTTATTTTGTTGAAAAATTCTACTGGAACTCAACATGCTAAACGAGAAAGTGCCTCTTGCAATTATTTATCATTGGAAATAAGTTTTTGGCATTACACGAATTTAAAATATATTTTGGTACTACTCTAAAACACATTAAGTTGAAGTACTGTGATTGGCTAGTAATTATAAAAGGGTTCCATAAAATTTCAACACAGAAAAAAATACTTAGTTTAACTAGTCTTAGTTTTAAGGGATAATACAATTTTATTCAATTTGGAAATAATTGAAATAATAAGGTGGTAATTATTACTACAATTATTGTCTTGCTAGGCTCAGACTCTTCCTATGTATGTTTAATGTTCAGTTTATACATCAGCGATATTATTTCTTATCAGAAGAGGTATATATCTTATCTGAAAAGGTATAATATAACACATTTGAAATATGATGCTTTGAGTTAAATGAATCAAGATAATTGGTTAACCGTGAGTTACATTCATTAAGTTTTTGCTCAAACAGATATTTTATTACTTATTAAATTTAATATCATTGAAATTAAGTAATATGTGTTTTTGCCTCATTATGTTAAAAGGATTACAAGCCGAATGTTTTATAACACTAACCTTCCATCTTTCCGCACACTTCTTGGAGAATTCGGCGAAGACGACGTTCTCTTCTGGGTGTTTCTTCTTGTGTTCTTCACGGCACGTCTGCACGAAAAAGGCGTAGGCCGTCATGCGGCCTCTCGGCCTCGCGTCAGCCTTACCACGCGGCATCCTACCTTTGTGCGGAACAGGCGGCTGTACCGTGATCTGGTGATGATTCTGCTGGTTGACGGGCGATAGCGTCTGTTGGTTATGCAGCTGCTGGTTCTGGTGGTGTTGCTGTTGCTGCTGCCTGTGTGCTTCCACCGCTTGCCGATGCAATTCGTGTGCTTCTACTTGTTGTCTGTGGTGCGCTTCCGCCGCCTGCTGCTGTCTCTGCGCTTCCTGCTGGTGCTGCCTCTGAGCCTCCGCAAAATTCGCTTGCTGCTGTGCTTGTGACTGCAAACAATAAATAAAATCTTTGATAAATCAACACAAAAAACTTTAAGACTAAATCGAATTATCAAGTTACTACACTCCAATATTCTTCATAAAATTTATATGGATAAAAGTGCTGTTACGGAAAATTTACATCAAAAAATTCTTTAGAAAAGAATTTATTCCAAAGATATATTTAGAACATTGATTCGACAAATTATCAATGTGTCCAAGATCTCATAGTTTTCTTATAAATTATTTGAATATATATTTTTTTATCAAATACTTTAATAATTTAAAAAAATCAAAACCAACAAGGTTTATCAAAATCTTCAAAAAAAGTACCATAAATGTATACTAATAATATTTTAGAAAAATTTCGGGCGAAATAAAATCAAAAACCTCGATCGAACAAGTAACAATACGTATAATTAAAAAAGAAAACATTAAGAACGATACTTTTTAAGTAGACTCAGCAATTCTAAAGTATAGATATAATACGGCCTCGACAAAAAGAAGAGGCAAAATTGCAGTCCCGAATGCGCCTTTTTGAAAAAGCACACTGCACAGCTTTTCAGTCGGACTATTCCTGTTTTGTGCAATTCTTGTTTTTCACACTAGAGCCAACTTATTTAAAACGATATTTAAAAATTATTTTCTTATTATTTTGTTGTATTTAATAATTACTATAAGTAATATAATAATGTTAGTAGACTAGTTCCAAAATTTCTAAAATTGGCGATTACTTTTATATATCTTGAATATACATATATCAAAATATGTCTAAATAGTAAAAACGGGAATACTATAAAAACGTAATAAACATTTAGATACTTTAAACGATGAATACTTTATTAGATTTTATTAATCTAAAAGCAATTCTAAATGCGATAACAGAATGTAAAGTGATATCCTCCACTAACTAAATTTTGACAATCGTTTGCATACGAATATAAGTAAGCTGACTACGCATTCCATTCTTTTATTTGATTTAGAAATCTTAATATCGTGGGTATATCAAAAATAAAGACAGAAACATATAATATAAACCATTAAATTGCCAGCCCTTAATTACGCCATCATGTATATATATAGTACAACAAAGTTTAAGTTAGTTGATATTCAGAACTTTCTCTGGAAAGTGAACAATACCCTTATTTGCCCATGTTATGTATTTTGATTCTACAACACTTCCGAAGTTCTGTTGAAATCAGCTGGGTAAGAATGAAGAGGTTTAAATCGAATCATTTCTAGCAATATCAAGCAATAATGAACCAATTTCAGATTTTTACAACTAATGAGTACATTTTCAAAAACACAATAATTTGCTTTTCCTTTCAATTTCCTACTGGCTTTCTTATGAATGAAAATCATTCAATTGTTTATATTTTACCACTAAAATGCCCCAAACTATAAACGCAGAATTTCTTTTTTTATATTTGACGGTACCTCATCATCCGGAAAACGGAGGCGAGAGGGTTTCGATTTAAGTTCTCTCACGGGCAGACCCCGTATTAACAATTCGACGCGCAACATAAATCAGTAACGAAATTCATAACGGACGATTTATGGGCGCATTTTGAGGAACAAGTAATATCGGAAAAGCCCCGACGCCGGTCCAGCGCACCCGGGCCCTAAATTTTACGAGGGGGCAATAAATTAAGCCTCCCCTCGCGCGCGCACCATAAAATCGGTCCACCAATTTGCATTTTCCGCATTAGGGAAAATACGGACCGGAATGTGTAAGAGTAAAAAAATGGAGGCGAAGCCAAACGAGAACTGAGGAGAAGAAAAAAATGTAAAGGTCAGTCGAGATTTCGAGAGATACTACAACAATTATTTTATGGGAGGCTGGCGCAGATCCGCCGCACCCAAGACCGAGCCGGACCACCTGTCCTGACCTCCAGGCAGATAATGACCCTCCGTGCATGGCCGAGGCGAGCCATCACGATTCTCTTGTAGAGAAAAAAAATTAAAAAAATAAGTCTGTATTTTTTAATTAATGGAAAATCATAAATCAAAAGGCTGTAATTAGGACGGGTTTTAATTAAAATTACTAGACATGGGGAGCACGACCGGCATCAGAAATGTGGTAAAAAGCACTACGAAGTACGTGCCGAAATTGATAGTTAAAAAACGTATCTTAAAAATCTATTTTAAATTCATTTTAAAAATCCTACAGTAATTATTCTTAATTAAAAACGTGTCCTGTGGTGGCAAAAGATATTAACTTTTAGTAGAAAAATAAATAATTAATGACAGCATAGAACTGTAAAATATTTTGTCAATAAAACATTCTAGTATTATTTTTAATAAAGTGTAACCATTTCATTTTCACTTTTTGCTATTAGAAGTGCATTAAATAAATTAAATAGCATTTTATAAATTAGAAAACTGGTATTCAAAATACTACAACGAAACTATACCCTAATTTTGAATAATCGGTAAGATACGAAGATAACGCCGAAACGAGGTTAATAAAAGAATATAATAGAGAGAACTCTAAAAACTATAACATCGCTTTGAAGGTCGAATAAGTTTATGCTAATGTGTTTTTCAAAAATTAATTGATAAAATTTATTAAGTCCGCCCGACACAAAAACCTGATCGTCTTGCAATTTAAACCAACGTTAAAATGCCAATGAAAATCCTAACTTTTTTATCATGAGGTGATCAAATCATAATACATACTCAATTATACCCCTTAATTTTTGGATACAATTCACATTGAAAATTTAAAAAAACCGAATTCTTTATAAACATGCCATAATATAATATTTCGTTGTTTAACAACTTGATAAAACCTTTTAATCTCCCAACAAGGTACACATAATAATCGACATTATTTTTTACCATGAAAGAGCCCTTAATTATTAAAAACGTAACTTTTACATAGGCTTATTTGTTTAAAAAATTGAGCATTTTCAAATAAGAGCTAAACAATTTTAAATACGTGAATTTGACTTCGTGATACATTTTATTGGAATTAATAATTTGAATCTTAAATTTGAATGTTTTATATTACACTTTTTAAGCGCCTTTACAAGCAAAGCCCACAACATTTCATAAATTACAATGATGTACAGTTGTAAAGCAAAATTTTATTTTTTGTAGTATATTAAAAAATACTAGATTTACAATATTCCCTCTTTTGTACAACAATTTTTTAAATATTATTACTATTATTGAGTAATAATACATTATAGTATTACCATTTAGTAATGTAAACTTCATGAAATAAATAAACTCCTGACATTTTCTAGTTTAAAACTATCTTTACTTCAATATTACTTTATATTACAACATCCCAAATTTAAATTGTTTAAAAAAGATTCGTTCCGAATTAATTGGGGATATATCTTGAAATTGTTTGAAAATAGAATCAAATTAAATAAAAGGGTATGTATAATTCAATGCTAACGCAATTATTAATTAATTATTCACGCCTTAGATACAATACATGACGCCAAAAATGATCTGCTAATTCTTTGGTACAATTATTCTCGTTAAACCTATCTCGAAATTTGGAATATTTAAACCATTTATTAATTCAGAATAACTTTTTAATAATATACTTCCAAAATTAGAAACAAAAATTAAAATAGCAATGCAAAATCACGATACCTAGTAATATTAGTAGTTTTAGCATGTAGGATAATTCGACTATGTGGCGTCTTCACCAAGAACCAAAGCCTTTAAAATTTTACATCAATTTATAATCAATTGGTTTTATTATTATTATATGGCCATATTTTACGATATCTTCTTCTGTTTGTAGGCTAATTTCTGTATTTTATCGAGAATCAAATATTACCATTTAGTTATTATTCTATAGAGGTTAAATGGTTAAGATTAGAACTACCTTGATTCTACTTTGAATTAACCAATATTAAAGCTAATTTTGTAAAATCTAAAGAAAATAAACCGTGTTTTACCGTGCTATACTCTAGGCTAAATATTTTCGATAAATAATTTTACAGTGGTCAGTTGCTACGCATGCATAAAACTTGTTATGCCCTTGAGAATTTATTTTATGTGGGAGTCTTACATACCAAATTTCGTTATTAATATTGAACAATAAATTTATTACTGCTATAAATTATTTGTTTTATTACTATTACATTTCTAAATTGGGTCCCGGTAACTTTTTTAATGAATATTAGTACTTTTAAAATTAAATTTGTTAGATTTCAAAGAATCAAGAACCAATTAAACGATTCATTTTTTGTTAATACAATTTTGACGACTCTTAATTTTATTTGAATTAAAATATACGTCCGTATGATTTAAAAAAAAAACCAAGAATTATGGAAAATCTCATCGATGGACCAACACGAAAATAATCAAATGAATGTAAAAAAGACTTTTACTAAGTTTAAATTAATGGATTTCTATCAATTTTTTAACTGGCTACAATTAATCTATTTCAATAAAATCCTTGCCTATATTTATAAGGTTATTATGTCAAAAGATCGTTTCTAACTTAAGCAAAACACATATATGGGTGGACCTTCAATTTATAAAGTAATGAGATTTTTCTAAATTATTAATAAAATAATAGTTTCGTATGGTTTTTAACAAAATTTGGTATTGTAAGACATTTGTGTATATATTATGGATTGGAATGTGGGATATAGTATATAGAGGAATAAAATTATAATTAACATTACTCAACAAAGTAATATGAAATCGATTCAAATGCATATTGATTATTTTTTTCACTAAAAATATTGAGCAATATGAAAAATTTAACACGAATGAACTTACTATTTGATGGGTTAAGGAATAATTCAATAGACGAAATTTTTGCAATTTACAGAGGACGCAATAATGAAAGAGGGTGCGGGATTGTCGGATTTGGAGGGGGGCTGACAGAGGGAATTAAAACTGTAGGGAATTATTCAATTACGAGGCGATGCGATTGGGGTTGAGCAGCGTAATATTCCGAGGAGGGTTTAATTCAAGATAATTTTACATTTGTATGCACATGGGGTCGCCGTAGATAAAAAGGGGTACGTACCACTGGTGGGGGGGTATGTACAGGTTGCATATTTTGCATGCTGGTAGGGATATTGTTTTGCATATTGTTCTGTCCGTTATTTTGTTGCTGTTGTTGCATAGAATTATTGTCCATTGCACTAGGGTACCACCACTGGGCGGCGGGAGCGGGGGCATTCATAGTAGGGTTGCCACCGGCCATGCCGCCACCTAGTCTGTAATCATAGCCCCTGATACCGGCCGCCCCTACCGGGGACGTGGAAGACACGTTTGAGATAGTGGTGGCGGGATTTTGGAAGCTGCTGGCCATTTTGTAAGAAAATATCTGATCTTGCTGGGTCGGCGCGGCGGTGCTACTAATCTGGTGCTGCTGACCGAGCTGTTGTTGATGCTGTTGTATTAGATGTTGTTGCTGTTGCTGCTGCTGCTGTTGTTGTTGCTGCTGCTGCTGCTGTTGTTGCTGTTGTTGTTGGTGGTGCTGCTGCATGATCTGCTGATCCGCGGCGACCGCCCCCGGCCACCACATTCCTTCTTCTCTACCACCCCAGCTGCCCCTGTGATGTTCAGACATGTCCGCCTGGCGAGGGGAAATCTCTTATACAGCCCTGATGCGCGCTCAACACATGCAATTCCGCGAGGAAAAAAAACGGTAAAACCTAAAAACCTTACGTTTCTCCAGTTGAATTGAACAACGCGCGTTTTCGTATCGAAGCGGTTAGGCAATTATAACCGACGGATGTAACCGGCAGCGGCAAATGTTTTTGAAATATTCCACACGATCAACGACGCCGCCAAATTCCACATTATATTCACCAAACACGAAAACAAAAGAATTCACCACCTGCCCCGCACGCTCCGGCAGCACACCACTCTCGAACAACACTATTTCGGACTCGATATTCGGCAAAGGATAATCGGTCTGCACGAGTAGTCCGAAATTCCTTTCAATACGGCGCGAGTGTTGCTGAAATCTGGCAACACGGTCTGGCCAAGGGACGCCAATACTCTAATGCAGCGCCACCGCACGCAGTGGCGAGATCTGAAAGTGTAAGGGGGGCCCCTCTAAGCCCCTCCCTCCCGCCGTTCTCGACAACGTCGAAGCCGGTCCGGTCAATAAGACATTCCCAGGGTTTTAGGATAGCCTGGGGCCCGGAGCAGCTTCCCTCTCGCTCTAACGCAGGGTGGAAATTAACTCGTAAAACAAAACCATATTTCGCGAGGAATTTTGAAACAAAGCACGCGCTTAATGAGAATATTAAAATTTCATCCCGACGAAAAAGGAATCAATACCGTTTAGAACGAACGGGCCGAGTGTGCCATGATAAGTTCCCCTCGCACCGATCGGCATTGTTCTTTTGTCAGTTTTTTTTTTTAGGGACAACGGCGGCCGGTCGTTCTGGGAAGAGCAGGTAGTTTTCGGTTCCCGCCAATATGACCCGATAAGGCGGACAGACGGCTGGGCCGCATGGTTTTAACTGCGAGCGCCAGAGAACGCCATAGTCAATGTCTTGCAAGAAAGAAAGAAACCTTTCGAGACGTCTCAAGAAACGCGCGAATTTTAAATCAAGAAACGGTTAAACACGCAACGAAACAAATGATAAAAACAAAAACAATCCATAATATTTTATAGATAGCCAATTCGCAATTATTTAGTAGTTCTATATGAATATAAATGCCTTATTAAAAAATTTAATTATCGAAAATCCACGATCTAGTCAAATCATAGTAACTAAACTAAATTATTTGAAGTATTATTAGTTGATACGATATTTTGTACTAAAATGTTGATAAATAATTACTTATAAGAATTAATACATACTAAATATAATGGTTGTGTTCAGTACTTTAAATTATATATTATAATATTCTGTGCAGTTTTTATTATTATTTGACTAAATCTACGTAAAAGTGAATTATTTCCGTTTAACAAAAAACGAGATTTAGATTGATGGTTAGTAAAATTTGTTTTTATTACTCTTTCGTTTTGGTATACAAAATGCGCATTGAATATTATATTTTAGCTACAATTGTCCATAAAAAGGGTTAATATTATATAAGAATTTATAAGACTATTTTAGTTTACTTGATTTTATTGTCATTTACTTCGCTAAATGTAGAGTACTTTTTGAATTTCACTAGAGGAAATAATTCATTTTTGAAACCATAACGGTACAAAACAAATATTTTAAGAAAGTGTTGGTTTACTTTATATTAAATTTTTTAAACCATGGAGATTTAAACTGTAGGAACTCCAGATGAAGACTGCGCCAACTATCTAGGCTGCGAAGATTTAAAACCATCAAAATTATTCAAAAAGAAAATAGAATCATAATGAAATCATGAACCAATCGTAAAAAAAATTCCTGTACAATCCACCATTACAATCTACAATATTTAAAAACATAATTTTGTGAACGAATTAAACTAAAAATTACGAATCCCGTTTAATGGAGAAGCAAACAATACCTAACACGACTGTGTCAATATCGAAAATTCTAATGAATACACCAAAAATTTTGAAATACAGTTCACACGGTGTTTCGGTTATTTTCAATTTTTGTTATGTGACGCCAGTTGCGTCCTTGGCCGTCCCCCGCCCCATTGTTCCGATCTCATTTAAATCGGCTCGAAGGGTGAGCATTTACGCCCTTTTGACGCCCCGAGCGCACGGAGGGACGCGCGGCCATTTTAAATACGGCGACGCAATCAATAGAAATCCCAAATTACCGAAGCCGCGCGCTCCCCTCGCAGCCCGGCATCGCCGCCTTATTTGCATACACCCTTGAACGCAATACCGCCACCCCTCCCTGAAAACTTTTCAAAATACGCCGACGGATTTCACACGAATTTTAATGTGAATCTATAGTTTAATGCATTTATTAAATAAATTTAAAATTTGCCGAACTCGATAAGAAGCTGACGCAATGAAAACAAAAATTAATTAATCTTTACCCTTAAGTAAGATTAAATTTATTTCAATTGTTCAAACGAACAAAAGATTATTTCGTATTTTTAAATTATTATTTAACTTTCTACAACGAACTAAAGGATTTTAATACATTTTATTGAACAGATTTTTATTGTTACCGATACAAGCAGTTTATTTTCTCCAAGTACGTGTTTTTATTTTAAATTTATGTCTCCAAAATATATTGCCACTATTTTTAGTATACCAATTTATATATTTTTGTTTTAAATGATGTGTGAAATATGTGTTTTATGTTGAATATTAAATTTATAAACTAAACTTACCTTATTACATATATAATATTTAAAAAAATGCAAATTAAAAAAAATCATAATTCATAAATATGGAATTACGCCTTTTGTACAACAGAAAATAAAATGGCGTTTAACATTAATCGAACCTTCTAATACCAAGTATAGCTAGCGAGTGTACATTTATGTGTGCAGATTGCACATACTAAAGTGATTCACTTTTGTTAGCGCTAGTTTAGCTGCACCACAGTCGATTAATTAAGTTTCAATGTAAAATTGCCTAACGGCGCATTAAAAATTTTTTAATTAAAAAAATATAATTTTTAAAATGAACTTTTTCATTCAAATACAACCTCCCTATACATTATTAAAAATATATTACACAAATCAGTATATATTAACTTTCCAGAAAATACGAAAAATTATAAATTATTGGTAAATAAATTTTGATACGTTTGCGGCGTTAGCGATAGTGCAGCAACGTTAGTTCGGGTCAGAAGTTGGATAGGTGACCAGTACCATTCACCATTGGGCGGTGCTTTAGAGAGGGACGGGGGCGATACTTTAAAGTAACAAGCTCATTTACACACAAATAACACGGCGGAAGGACCACGTGGTCATTAACTAAACACTACTACTATTATTAAATTTTGATATTTCTTAGTTTTCATATAATTTCACAAATTCTTATTTTTCACTATCTATTTTTTATATGAATCATAGAATGATCTCTAAAAGCTTCTGTTTTATTGTTTTATACATTTAAGAATAGCGGTAGTAGTAGTGTGATTTGGCTATCGACCATTCGGACCTTTGAATTTTTATATTTATTTGTGTTTAAATGAGCTTGTTAGATTAGCATTGACCTCGTCACCAGAATGCAAGAATGCAGACTCAGACAAACTATTCCCCACTTTCCATATCTCTAACGATGTTTGTTATAGTCATATGTAGAGGATAACTGTATTAAATAAAACTCAATAAATTAAACTATCTAAAGGTAGTAGCTTTTTTTATATTTTATTTTCTGTAAAATTACTTTCATTAGTACTTTTACTGTAGTCCCTGCTTTTATTAACGATTTTATCCTGATTTGACAATTCACTGAATTGTTAATAAAAATATGGAATACAACAAGAGTATTTTTTCTGGATTCTGTAGAAATATAAATCTAAAACTACTAACTTTGTGGATTCAACAGTATAAAGTGAATATTTAATAGCAAGACAAAATATTTTCTCAATTTCTGAAAAGCACAATAATTTATAAAGAATAAAAAATATGAATTATATTATACATGAGAATTTTACTAAGTTTTAGTTTTGTAATTATAATAAAGATAATGTTACTAATTGGTAGTTTGAATTTCAATGAAAACACTTATTAATTTTTTAACCACAATTTATTGTATAATATAAATATGAATACATTTACAATCTATTACAAAGAATAATTACCAATCTATAATTTCGACTTGTGCGGACACTTGATAAGGACCTGCAAGGTCCAAACTATAAAAAAAGTAGAAATAAAGCAATTATTGTTTGTAATATACTGTGAACTTGTTTATAATTTATATTATACATTTTTCTATTTATTTCTCATAAGAAATTTAAAATTATAACATTTTTCTAATTGAATTAAAAACGCGGGAGTTACTAACTAAACTAAATAATATTATCTTGTAATATAACGTGTATAAACCTTACGCAAAAACAATTATCTCAGAAATGCATTCTTAACGTATGCAACCAAACACACAGCATTTGCGATTTTTAAAAATAAATTCCACCTTTATTGTTTACAACAAAATTAAAATACGATACGAAAATATTATTCTAGTATTAATAAACGACACGTTAAATAATTAAAAAGGTTAGTTTAACCATTTATTTGATTACAGCTATAAGAAGCATTGTAAAATACCTTCTGTCAAAATTACTATTGGCGTGAATTTGTAAAATTTTACACTTTTCCTTAGGCTTATGATAAAATGTTTAAATTTCAGCAGAAAATCCATTTTGGGTTCTCTTCTATAAATAATATTTATAGAGAAAAAATGGTGTTGTAGCCATCATAGTACTTTACTTGTAGAGTTAATTTAATTATAATAAAATGTATTACAGTCCTTAGGTACTTGTAGAAAATTTAATAATATTTAAATTATGCTTTGATATTATTACTTATAATCTTTTTGTAATTCTAATAGTTTGCATTTTCTTAACTATTATTAATAGAGAAACATTTATCGTAATTAAAGTTTTTCAGCTATTATAAATTATCTTTAATTATGGTTTGATTTTTAAATTTTACACATTGGAAAAAAATAAAAAGCAGATTAGATTAAAACTTCTATTTTCAAAAACTGGCATTGTTCAAAAATTCAAAAAAGAAATTTAAAGTTGTAATCATTGCTTGGAAACTGCCACTGCACCATACTGTGGACAAAAAGTTCATAAATCAAACAGAAATCAGGAAATTGAGCTCAAAAACATTATTATTTTTGAAATATACTTGCATATTATTCTCGAATTATTTATAATTAACATTCTCATTTAATTGTTATAGTTTTAAAAAAATATATAAAAACAATGTTTTTATTATTCGTTTTCTATGAAAAATCAAAATATCAAGAAAAATTTGCTTTAAGAAACTGTTTGAAAAACCCATGGGGATTTAACTAAAAAACAAACCTTTAAATTTAAACTTAAAGAGAAGAGATAAAAAAAGCTTTTATACGTTCTTCTTTTCTCTCCTTTTTTATTTTCGGGCCAAAACTTTATAGAAAAACTAAAATTTTACAGTTGAGCTTTTATATATTCTTCTTTTCTCTCTTTTTTTATTTTCGGGCCAAAACTTTATAGAAAACTGAAATTTTACAGTTGAGGCTTATTCTTTATTAAAGAGACTGGAAAGCTTTTGATACATTTCTTTACACCTGAGAAACAGGTTTTTAATCAAGGCCCTTTTTGGATTTTTCTACAAATTTTATAATGTGAAGAAAAACATTCGTTTTACAATTTTATAACAAAAAATGGATAACCAATTGTTTCATTTAACTAAAGTAATCTTCACGTAACTCTAATTTAAAGACAAACTTTTTATTAAATAAGTCATTGTGGAGGCTTTCACTTTGTGATATATTTTGATAATTCAAAATAAATAAAACATGTGTTCATACACAAAACAGAATTAAAAATTTTAATATTACATTTTTTACTCAGTAGCAAGAACATTGTGTTAGAAATAATTGCAGATGATAATTTTATAAAGAATAGTCTTCACACCAAATACAGGTAAAAACATTATTTGATTAAATCTATATTTACCTAAAATTATTCGTGAGTTATTGCCAAATTCTTCCATTATCAATATCAATAGAAACTGACAATTTTTCACAAAATATATGATTTTCACAGAGATAGTACTATGATGGTTATATCGCCATTTTTTAATTATATAACATGATATAAATATTATGGTTTGCCCTGAGTTTTAATGATATTAATAAAATTAAAATAATATATTAAATTAATTTCATAATATCTTAAATTTATTTCGTAAGTATTAAGTATCACAAATTTTTATTAGTAAACATTAGAAATTATCCTTCTTCCAGCTTAAAATTCAAATAAAGACCTAGACTCTACAACTTTGCAGTATATAATCAGAATATTAAACCCATGAAAAGTGAGTGATATAGGATTTGCATTTGTGATAATTAATTCAAGTTACAAGTTCTTTACAATCATTTATTTCATTGAAAAATGTTATTTTCTTGTTATTGCATGTTATCAGAATATTTTTTAGAAATAAAAGTTTAAAGAAATTTTAGTAAAATCAAATACATATATATTTCTATCTCATAACTATTTAAATTTACATAGCATCATTTAAATGAAATTTAATAAGTATTTCAATATTACTACATATTTTAACATATATTTTTAATAGATGGTTTATAAACATTATGAACACTTGAAGTCTCTATAATGGATGAAATTAATATATGATTTTGATTTTTTGTAATTTAAGCAAGCAATAAACAAGAAATAAATAAATATAAATAATCAGTGCCTACAGTTACTTTCCTCATATCAAATAAATGCATATATATATAAAATACTTTTGGTACAAAATTTGTAAATCCTATGTTTCTTTAAAAATTAGGTTTGAAATCTGGAAATAGCAAACAAAAATAGTAATGTAGCCATAATACTATTTTCCTCCTGCTAATATTAATTTTGAAAATTATTGTTTTATTAATTTCTCAATAATACAGAAGATATTTAGATTTGTTTTTAAAAAAAAATAGCCTTACAACTGCCCATTTTTGTTGAACTAAAAGCTCAATGAATGTTTGAATTCAGTTCCATTTAAAAACAGAAATTAATTTTTACAATTTTAAATTTAAATGGACCTTCCTCATTTCTTATCTTACATCAGGTCATATTGCGTGTAAAAAATGATGTTGCCATCACATAACTTTCACTGCACATTTTTTGAAAATACTGCATCCTTCTCAAAAATACAATACTTATTTTAATATTAAATCATGTAACATACTTTTATATGAAATACAAAAAATTAATTTATTGGAAGGCAAGGTGATAAAACAAATGTTAGTATTTTCTTATATAACTTTTGTTTGAAAGATTTAAGAATGAAATGCAAGAGTTATCCAAACCTATAAATTAATTAAATCAAGCAAATATAATACTTTAATAACCCCTGAGCAACTATTATTTTATATTATTTGTGTATTGATGTTTATTCGGTTATATGGGCTCGAGATAAATTCCTTTAAGGAGCTTTTTGTATGTGTTTAAAAAGTTTGGAAGAAAGTTTTAATGAGAGTAAGTGAACGAATTAGTATGTTCATATAACATCTAGAAATCATCTCTTAATTATGTGTTACAAATGTGAGAACTGGCTTAGGGCTTTGAAGGACCGAATTGACCAGACTACTTTAACAATGATAAGATGTTGCCCGCCAACAGAATGTGCATTCGTTTTTTGTAAATATTATAAACATTACAAGATCAAGATCAGATTAGAAATATCAATGTATATCCAACATTATTAATATAATAATTTATTTAACGCTCATAATAATAACACCTTTCTTTACAGGATTCAAACTGTATATTTTAAAAAAGTTAATTAAAATATAGAATTTTAACAACTTAAGATTAAAAATAAAAATTAAATAACTAAAATAACCAGGATTCATTTAGCAACAATACAGTATAAAAAGATAAACATAAACAAAGCAAACACTGCAAGAATTATCTAGATTTAGCTATAAACAAATTCGAAAAAACCTATCAGAGATAAACTAGATTTAAAGTTAGAAATATTAGTCGAAAACAATTTAAAATAGGTGTTGCCAATCAGGCAATTCATAATGGACTATGCAGCTGTATTCTAATGGTTTTAAAGTTAATGAAGAAGATAGTACAGAATAATCCTGAATTAATAATGGAATATTAAATTTATATGCAGCAATCCGTAGAAATATATTTTCCACCTTCTTTATCCGTTTTATTAAATAGTTTTGATAAGGGCTCCATTCGAGTATTATTACTTTAAAAACATAATAAACAACAATGATTTATATATTCAATAATAGGAAAAAAATTACTAAATTTATTTTATTTACGATCTAGGGGAAGTAACAGCGGTATCAGATTTGCTTCTGATATATTATGCTGATCTAGATTCGTTTTTGTTACTCTATTTTCTGTAATATTACATTTATCTATAGATATTGAAAAGAAAACACATCTCATATAATAAAATTAATAGTTTCAAGGTTTACAATTGACTGGAGTTTTTTTGTTCCATAAACAAAGTAAATTAAATTTACCATCAAGAAATTTATATGTTGATTTGAAAAGGTAGTAATATTATTAAAATAATTAATATTAAGATAACGACGCTGTATGATTTTCTCTTAATATCAATTAATCATTAAAATAACTGCTACTATCAAATAAATACTTTTTTTAAAATAACTAATGTATATACTTATGTTATAAATGTAAATTTGATGTATTCACCAACAATATTGTACTAATAATAATAATAATAATTAATATAAGCTCTTGGTAAATATAAGAAAATCTAGATTTCAGATGTTAATTGTATTTTTCCTGCTGATAAATTGCAATTGTTTTGATGTTGAATAAATAAGAAAACATAATAAAAAATCAGCTTAAACAATTAATTAATAAAGCACTATAAACATTTCTTCACAAATTTTATTTAAATTCACAGACATATACAAATAAAATTTGTGAAGAAAGGTTGTTAGTGCTTTATTAATTAATCAAGTTTATCTTCACATAACTCACAAAAATCAAACTAGATTAAACAATGTTCTATAATATGCAATTACTATAAATACATATATAAATAGTAGATAATAGTAGTGAGATATGTTTTGGTAACTAAAAGTGAAGGAATTTGACAACAAAATTACGTACTCACTTAGTTATTATTATATAAAAGAATTACAGTTAAAAAAATAGTTAAATGTCCCTGAGAAAGCTTCTTTTTCTTATCTAAGGAGGTTTAGATAATAACAATCATTGACATAATATACACTTACTGGTTTAATTCAATTTTAAGATGTCTAATAAGTTATAATGGATATATTTCTTTATTGTAATTATTTTTGTTGACGCAAATGTCCTAAGCTGTCAATGCGCCCTATAAAACCCAAAATCTCTCTCTATTATTGTTATTTTGGAGGAAAAATCAATAAACATATTCTGTTTTTCATATATGTATATACCTAAATTATGATGGTGTAGTAAAGTGTATTATTATTAATTTAATCTGTATAAGATGGACAAATATAATACTGGTATTATTCATCACCTTCATATTTGTTATTTTATGTAAATTAATAAATAGCAATTATTAAATGCAAAATAGTAGTCCCGAAAATCTAATGTTATTGATATTAAATAGAAAACACTAATAAATAGATATAATGAAACTAATTGAATTAGCAAAATTAACATCAATTTAATGTGAGCTATTGTTTTTTTTTAAATATATAACATGAATGAATAATTTAAACAATAAAATAAGTAAAGAATAGAAAATCTTCAAATTGATGAAATGAAATGAATCATAGATTGAAAAATAGGAATGAAGTAATAAAAAAATATGAAAAACTATTTTTTATGTTTGTTAATATTTAAAATATAATTTATTAATAAAAATAATATTATTAAGCACGGAGGAAACGAATATTAGTTTCATAAATAACATTTACTTGTCTAGCCATTGTGAAAATTTAATTAATAAAATTATGGAGTAATTAATTAATTATAACGGAAATAATGTGCGCTATAAGATGGCCGTCATTTTCCACATCCACGAAACCGCCAGAAGGATTCGTCGTGTCCAATTAGAATCGATCGCAATTCGAGACCAAAAATCGTACGACCGTGCGATTTCGCAGCCAAGGGGGTATGTGGCGTGGGCGCGAAAGGCGAGCACACGGACCGCGGGGTAGGCACAATGCAAATCGGCGGAAAAAAGCCGTTAATATTGGCGGCAAAACGCCACGCTCATCCGTTCGCAGCATTTTCCCTCGATTATCCGGAACAAAGGTTTCAAAATCACCTACGTCATCAATAAAAGTAGCAATGAATAATACTAATTGAGGTCTGGAATGGGTTTGATTTAATCCAGATTGAGAGAATTAGAAGTTTTTCGGTGTTTCTGGCGGTGCAGCGCTTTGGTATACGGTGTATATGCATGTAGAAATACACTGGGCTAATGGAGTCGTATGCTGTATACAGTGGCTTGCCATATGAACAAAGCGGACGCCGTAAAAATTAAAAATGAAGGTCTTACCGTGGGCGTGGGGAGCTGGGATTTTCCCTAAATATTGCCTGGAAAATTAGGTGTCCTGAGAAAAATTCGCGACTACACAGCGCAAACGGGAAGACTGTTAAAAATAGTTAACGGTCGCGCGGACACTCTCCCAATGCTTTGCTTATGGCAGCCATTTGCTGGCTTGTTATATAGTGTAGCACGTATCAATTTATACATTTAAGTTTCGACGCTAGCAAACGCCCAATACACAAACCGTTCAGCATACAATCGCGCATCACAGTAAACTATCCATACGTAAATTATGAAATTGTGACAATTTCCACAAGCGAAAATATAAAAATTTCTTACCTGATCAAGCCTCGCACAAACTGAAGATAGAGCTTTGTATTTCGTGACCCCACGCCACTTACGCGGCGAACGAGAGTAACATAGGGTCCTCTCTGTCACGCTATTGGCCCGTTTCAAAGTTGCCGCAAAAAGCGGACCAATCGCGCCAGCGCGTTTCCATTTTGGTTACAATTCTTTTGACAGCCAATAATATTTCCAGTTGCGCAATAAGTAGGAATGAGTTGTTTTGTGTACGTAAACATAAAAGCGCGATTTTAAAAGTTTTGAATTTTCCAACAGCCCACGTTTACTACTTATTATATTCCAAATTAGGCATGGATATTACTGGATTCTCGTGTTTGGCCACAAAAATGCAGTTACGAACATGGCATTGTTTTTCTTTTGTCTCGAAAGTTTGAGTGAACTAGAAAATCCTAAATAATGTAAGTTGTCAATAAATCGAGCTTTTGTAATCTGCAAACGACTTTTTTTAAATAATTATCAGCATTTGGTTATTCATACACTCCACGCGTCTAATATTCTCGTGAGGTTCACTGAGTTATTGAACACAGCGGACGATTTCTTTTCCACACATCCATTACATGAATATCTAGTAACGCATTAATAAATAAAAAATACAATTAGCACGTTATTACTAAAATTAGAGCCGAGTTTCAAGCACCCAAGAACGTTGAACCTAACCTATCTTTTTTTTCACGTCTTACATATATGAGATAATGTGTTACTTTTATCTTTTGGTGAGGTGATTCATAGTGGATTTAATAGTGAAATATTATTTGTTAGGTTTAGTAGTGAGAGTGCATATGCATAATTAAACATATTTTTGGGTTCGAATTATTTTAGATTTTAAGCTAGCAATTATTATTAGATAATACAACTTAATTAAACCTTTAAATTACATGTTATTAAGGTGGTTTCGAATATAAATTATAATATGTAACATAGAGCACTATATTAAAGCAATGATTTGCAGACTATTTCAAGGGAAAAGTTAAAAATCTCGACCCAAACATAACCTGCTTTTGTATGTATGAAGTAATGAACGTTGTCCCATATATAACTTATAATAATATATAATTTTAAATTTGATAATACTAGTTGAAGAGAAGAAAATAATAACTTTCGCAGCCTAAAATGGATCTTGATTTTAACATTAGAGAAAAATAAATAATGAGCAATCAGCAAGAGTAATAAAGGCAGTTTTAGGATATAGCATATACATCGTGTACATAATGCTAATGATAATAATTTTCTGCAGAATGTGTGTATGTTTTATTTGTTTCATTTGTTATCAAAAATCATAATCATTTTATTCATTTACAAGCAAATATAAGGCTGACTAAATATTTAGTGTAGTAGTGATACTCTTATCTTATCTAGGAAACTTCTACAGCTAATGCATTTTTTTATTGTTTTTTTTTTCATATTTTTAAACATTACAGTGCTTTGTATATAAATTGTTGTACCATATGGTAATAACCTATTATCTAAACAAAGTGGTGATGTGATCTTCATTTCACTTTCCCTTATCGATTTATTGTACTTAATAATTATTTTATTAATTTAACATAACTTTTTTTAGAGCCTCAAGTAAGCACCCAATTTCAGTGAACAAAAAAATGTCACAAAAATCCCAATGAAAGCCTATTTTTACTTTCCCTATATACGAAGTATATATAGAAGTATTGTTTTCGTGATTTTTTTTGAATTTTTTTTTTCCCCGGAAATATCCGTTTTGAGGTCCCCTGAGTCCATTACACTAATTTCTTGAAAAAAGACAGGCTTCCGTTGGCGCTGTATCTCAAAAATGAATTATCAGTTTGAGATGAATTTTTAAACTTAAGGTTTTGTCGTTAAAAACTGGAACTGAAAAGCTTTTCGTGAACATTAAATAACAGGAAGTGGATGTTTACTCGAGGTTATTTTTTCTTTTTTTCCGATATTTTTTTTAATATACAAAATATTACAAAACTTCTCAAACAAAAGTTAAAGAAAATAAGAAACTGAACAAGTTTTAATTTGGTTGATTGAGTTACTTGAAGATAATAATAACTTTGATTAAAACACTTAGAACCTTTCTTCAATATTTTATTTTTATCCAGATGCACATTTCGGACAAACCATTGATAATGGACACTTTGTTTTTGAGTAAAATATAGTTTGAAAGATTATACTTGTAGGATTATAAATATAAACTATAATAAAATAAACAGGAGGGTATCTTTATCTTTAATGGTAATTCAAAACTGTTTTCAGATTATAGAGAAAAAAATAATCTATCAAAAGTGGCCATAGCCAACTATGGTTTCTATTTAAAAAAATGTAAATAATATCTATTTAAAAAAATGTAAATTTGCGTCATATCTCGGAAAATAATTAATAATTTTCTAAACATATTTTAATAATCTGCATAAAATTATGTATGACTTTTTCTTTTACTTTACTATTTTCAAAAACTTAGTTACCCTCGACTTTTTTGAAAACTTTGAAAGTGGATTTTTATTCATCTCGTAAATCTACACTTCTTTCCCCATTTAACCGTTTCTCTATCTCTTAGAGATAGAGAACATCTAAAAAACTCACCCTGTATATATACATATACAATTTTATTCGTCTCGTAAATCTACATTTCTTTCCACATTTAACCGTTTCTCTATCTCTTATAGTTTCCGAGATCCCCATAGAGAACATCGAAAAAAACTCACCCTGTATATTGATTTTATAATAAAATGTTTTAAATACTATTGAATTTTATATATACTTTTTGAAATATTCGTCTTTTTTTGTTTCATCAAAAATAAAAATTAAACACGCAATATTTAAATCTTACAGTATTTTATGCGAACAAATAAAACATGCATTAAATAAAATGATTTTATTGATTTATTTTGTTTTTAATTTTCACTTAAAAGACTGAAAAATTTTGCACACCTTAGATTTTTAATTTCTTATTTATTATAATGTATAGTACTACTTTATATTAATTTCTATGACATGAAAACACTTATTCCTTGTAACTGACAAGGAAAGTAAAACTGCCTGTGAATATGTGACTTTCCACAGCCACTTTATCAAATATTGACATTATTTGCAGGCGTTTGAAAAAATGTTTCAATTATTTACATATATACCTATATATTCATTAAGATTTAATACAGAAAACAAATAAAAATTCCACTTACCCAACGTACAACAAAGCTAACCTAACTACCCGGCGTTGGTCGTTTCCCACGCCAACTCCGTTTTTCACTTAGGAAACAGTAATCGGTGTTTCTCTAATAATTAAGTAGACCTGAAACAGAATTTTTATTGTGTTAATTTAATTTTGAAAACAATAATAAAAATAGTTCTTACCTGTTTACAACAATAACAGGTGATGTTCACACAAACAAACTGAATTCAACGATCACCCGCTCAAAACCCGCGTGTGGTACGCAAGTTATGCAATTTAGCCATCTGTGGAAAACTAAATTCCCTAAACCGACATATGTTTACCACCAAGTATATCTAAATAACCTTACCATAACAGATCTTGTGGGCACAGGAGTAAGAGCAAGTTAGTTTCCAAGAAAAAAATTAAACCTTTTACCTGTACAGTACAGGTTTTATGGGTGTTGGTAATAAGTTGGTACTGCGAGTAACGCCATATTCTTGTCCCGTCTTTTTTCTAGTTCTATTTTCTAATGTCAGTTCATAACATGTAAGGCGTTTAATGAAGCCAGGTATTTTCGGGTTTGTGGTGTCGCGGGGGGCGTAACGCCGTGGAAGATGAACGGTTTCAGCACTGGCGAGGAAGATTCGCGGGGCCCTACCGACCACCAGACCTGTTGCCTGGTGGACGCCGGTGAAAGGTGCACCCAGACGGCCGGACACGCTTCCTACAGCAAGAGGATTCAGAAAACGGTCACGCAAAGACGTCTCCAGCTTAGTATAGATAATTCCGTAAGTTTTCATTCATGATCCATAAATTTATCCCCTAGAAAATCTTTTATTCAAACCATGAAGTTGTTATTGTCATTAATGCTACATATTGAAATAATTAAAAAATAAACATTCTATTTAGGGCAAGGTTAAAGTGGACCTCAAAAATTCAGGTCAATAGTAGCAATATAGCAAGTTTTTTTTAGAGTCAGAACTGTAGTTACAAGATAATTGATTAATAAAAAAATGTAAAATATGATATTGTATATTGTTTACAAAAGTTTATATGAATATTTTGTCATTCATTAATTAAGCTCTTTTATATATGTCTTATTAATAATTCAGATATTTTGCATATAAAATTCCACATAAATAATAACTTTTTACAATATTTAAATAATTAAAAATAGCTAAAAAGTATTGCTGATGTATAATCATATTATAATTAACATTTGTTTACAAATATAAAATAACATTTTAATATAACTTTTTCAATGAAAATAACCACTTAAGCTAGTTTAGGCAATATATATACCGGGTGGTGCGTCGACAAATGCACCATAGGAAATTTAACGAATTTTTATAAATGTGTAATCAATTTCTCCCCAGGTCATTTTAGCAAAAAAACACAAGTGAGCTGAGCAATTTTGTAGATATTAAAAAATACATTTAAATCACCTATTCATAGTACATCACAATTATTTTAAACCGAGAAATTTAAAATTATAATAATATAATTTCGGCCTATTTTTTATAATTTAAAATGCATAGCCATGGAATGTCGAATGGTATCACAACGTCATACTAGGAGAAATTTAATAATGCAAATAAAATATTCAACATAAAACTTGTTTAATTACCCTTAAATTAAAACAATATTAACAGGAATTATAATAAATGTTCAAATAAATCTCCATTCGCCACTTGGCAATAACTTAACCGATAATAAAATTCACGCCTTACATTGACATTCATTGGTACTACAGATTATTCTGGAGAAACATTGATGCCATAGAATCATGGGTTTGAGTGGAAGATCTTTTCGTGAAGAGAACTCCGCCCGTCCTCCTTTCGACTGAAATTTTGAGTGTATTTACATATTTTATATTATAAATTTTGTGTTATTTTATTAAAAAGGAGTACAAAGATGTAAATAAATAAATAAATTGACGTTCTGTGGCTACACATTTTAAATGATTAAAAATAGACCAAAATTATAGTTTTATAATTTAAAATATCTCGCTTTAAAATAATTGTGCTGTACTATGGATATGTGAATTAAATGTAATTTTTTAATATCTAGAAAATTGCGGTCTTGTATTTTTGCCAAAATTACCTTGGGTGAAAATAATTGGACATTTATAAAAATACATTAAATTTTCTATGATGCGTTTGACGACGCACCATCCGGTATACATTTTTAATAGCTGCCTAACTAGTTATTTATATAATTTAGGCAAGGCATATGTACATATGCGATCACCACAAAATGATCATTCAGTCAGCAAGAAGCAAAAGGAGAAGGAAAGATTCCGAAGAAGACAGCAATGAAACAGACACAGACCTCCCCGAGGTTGATCTTTATCAGCTACAAGTTAATACTCTGAGGCGATACAAGAAGCATTTCAAAGTAACCACACGACCAGGGATAAATAAAGCACAATTAGCAGATGTAAGATTTTAACACATAACATATACTTTATTAATATAAATAAAAAAATATTTTTTAATATTTCTATACCACTACATATACTTTAAGATATATTATTGAAAATATTTACATTTCTATAGTTTTGACCTTTTCAGGTCAGTTTCAAGTGAGCATATATGCAACTATAGCAGTCTAAACATTGTCAGTGATATACCGTAAATCCAAAAAAAGTGGTATTAAAAGATTGAATAACATACATAACTTTAATAATTGACCATCATAAAGTAGAGGTCACCATAATTATCTTATAATGTAAATATACTGGGTGGTGCGTCGACAAAAGCACCATAGGAAATTCAATGTATTTTTATAAATGTCCAATTATTTTCTCCCCAGGTCATTTTAACAAAAAAACACAAGAGAGCAATTTTGTAGATATTATAAAAATACATTTAAATTGCCCATTCATAGTGGCAGTCTGCAATAGGCAGACATTATATTTTTATAATTTGAAATATCTCGCTTTAAAATAATTGTGATGTACTATGAATAGGTGATTTAAATATGATTTTTAAATATCTACAAAATTGCTCCCTCGTGTTTTTTTGCTAAATTGCCCCGAAGAGAAAATAATTGCATTTCCTATGTGCGTTTGGCGATGCACCATCTGGAATAATTTAATAAGAAAGATATATACAAAAATAATTGTTATGCTTTTATTCTAGAACTGTCTGGTAATTGATTAATTACAAACTATTGATAGATAAAGTAATTATATACAATACAATCAATATTTGAGTATGATACAAATTATCAATGAAAAATACGTTTGCTGTGTAAGCCATCTTTCATATGTAAATATATATTACACTTTAATAAGAATCCCTCTTTTCAATTGTTAAATTAAAACTTGGTAATTTTTATAGGTTAATGAATGATTTTCTCTAATTGGAATTTTTTGAGAAAAATTAGCTAATTATTATTGATAAAATTAAATTTTTAACATTAAATAGTTGCAAAACATGCCTTTTTAAAGAATAATATCACTTACTTAGTATTATAATCAAATGAAATATGAGGATTCTTATTATAAATCTTATGAATAAATTCTTAAGGTTATGATCATATTCATAAATGTTTCAGACATTAATGAAACATTTCAAGACGATACCGGTGAAGGAGAAAGATGTGGTTACATATTTTATCTACACAGTGAAGACCAACGGCAATAAACTGGACCAGAAAAATGGAATTAGTGGGGAGAATACGTAACCGAATTTCCACTTCTTTTTTTTAAACCAAGTTCGATAGTACTTAATTCATAAGACAGTTAAAGATCTGACTGTGAGTGAGTGTGCGGTGAGTGTAAATATCTATATGTATACATAAATGTGAACAGACTGGTTGAGATGAAACTTATTTTGTATTTGTGTATAGTGTAACAATTTATTATTATTGAAATAGAAGTCACTTCTTGTTTTTTCTGAGCTTTTTATTTGTACGGAGGTCAGCATTGAGAACCACCACCTTTTCTTCCTCACTACCAGAATCCAATTTTTTGTCATCATATTTGCCTGAAACTACAGAAATTTAATTAGGTAAATATAAAAAAAATATTTTTAGTTATTACACTTAATATGAATTGTTTTATGTTAAAGAATGTTATTTATTTATTTTAAGAATAAATATTTTTAAGATGACTAAATGGTATATGACTAAGGTGTATGTGATGAATATTAAAATATAGAAAATACACTGAATTAAATATGAGTTGTAAATTTAGGTAGGTATGTTGCATAAAAGTTGTGTTTTTTCTTTGTTAAACTTTTGTCACATTGGTGAGTACTTTTTTAACACAATTTTTATACTACATTAAAAGTAAAAGCCTACAATTCGAATTTAGTTATTAATTTTTTTTATATGAACAAATCAAACCTTGTGGTGGTATTTTTGGAAATTCATCTTCTGATTCCTCTTCAGAAGAAGCCCCCCATGCACTAGTTCCACATTCAGGAGGAAGTAGTACTGCTGACTGCTTTCCAATGGTTTCCACCTTTGCCGGTTTAACCGAGTCTATCTCCATTCTAACATCCTTGTGTTGCTTTTTCTTTTTAGATTTACTCATCCACCTGTCCAAACATTGGCTGAAGTTTTCCTTGGCTAAAGAGGTGTCATGAGTGAAATGATGGCTTAATTGAAAACCAATTTCTTCATTTTCAGACCTGACAAATACCAAATACAAAATGTATTAAATGGAGAAATTTTTATTATTGCAAATATTTATTAATTTTTTTATTTGGCTATAATATATGTTAAAATAATAAGAGTATAACAAATATACTAATAGTAGTAGTAGTAGTGTTTGGCTATCGACCACATGGTCCTTCTGCCCACTATTAATTATATCCCAATGGTGAATGGTACCGGTCACCCATCCAACTACTGACCCGAACCAACGTTGCTGCACGCAGTTCGGGGCCGCAACTGAATGCGCCGTGTATATACTAATATTAAATTTGAGTTCAGTAATTGTTTGTTGTAATACAATTTAATTATAAATGCTATTTAAGATTTACCACCATTAAATATTATATATGTAGTAGCAAAACAAACCTTTTTTTATTATCTTCTTCAACAGCATTTTTAATCTGATTGATAACATTACTTGCTCTTGCGGCTGCTTTATGTGTAGTACTAAGAATTAAATCTGGTGACATTAGTGCATTTCCTCCCAAATAATACCCACAGAGTTCCTTATAAGCATTTAATCCCACAGTTAATTGTGCTTCTGAGACGCCTTCCTCTAAAAGATTTGGATCTGCAAGGATTATGTCTCTAAAAATAAGATAAAAATTAGTTGCATTTCCATTATATATTTAGTAGTATAGTTCAGCTGACTGTGACTTATCGCTCTATATTTCTTTTCATTCTGTCCCGGTCAACATCCTGGTATGATGATAGAACGAGATAGATATCAATTGGTATATGGTTCGTGGTACGAAAATGCATGAGTCACAGTCAGCTTTCGGCGGTTCGGCTATAGTTAAAACGTACCCATTATTAAATATGGCATAAGTCACACATACAGGATAGTGATGAAGAACTGTTGGAATGGAATCCCTCTGAGCATATGTATGCACTATAATTTCCTCTCCTACACAAGTAACATCTGGCCTCTTGAAGTGTGCTAAGGCAGCTAGTGCGGCCACTGAGGCACAGTCCAAAATGTTACCTTCATGATTGAGCACATTTATGTCTAATCTTAAAGCCCAGACCTATATAAATATTTAAAAAAACTTTAAAAATCTAAAAAATAAGCTCCTTAACACAAATATAAATACACAACACCATAATTAAATTAAACACTAGTTTGGCTCTAAATAAATGAGTTAAAAACAATCTAATATATACCTGTGCGGTACAGGGGATAAGGTGAACAATTGTGTTAGTAATTGGGTTTTTTCGGGATTAGTATTTCTAACCTTCACCTTATCCCCTGTTTTTTCTAATCCGCACAGGTATATATTAGATTGATTTTAACTCATTTATTTAGTTTGCTATTGATAATGGTCACTTTTGGACCAAAATGTACATCTAGTGATTAATAAACCAAGCGAAAAAAGTGCCAAACTAGGGTTTTATTTAATTATAAATATTTTCACGTACTCTTAATATTCAACAAACACAGCACTATGAAAGAACCACATGTTCGATATCCAAACACATAAGTTTATAAACATAAGTTTATTGCGATTCTAATTATGCTGGCTCTTAGAAATAAAAAATCAAGCAGGTCAAAATTCATCTCCAGTTAAAGTGGCAACAGGGCAAAAAATAGTGGAGTATACCAGCCAATCATAGCGATCAAAATATTATGCCCAAAAATAATTAAGGTGCGTCAACATGGCAAGCGCAGTGACGCTTGGAAGAAGAAAAAATATTCATTATAGTCGTTAACAAGCAAGCATAGGCATTAGCTATCATCCTAAAGATTCAAAACTAGGGTCAGTATAAGTAAATTGTTAGTTTTATTGTTTATTAGATTGTATATGTAATAATGCCAAATAAAGGTTTCTTATATTGTTGTTCTAAATAGAGTTGTTTATTATCATCGAAGTGTCTATTAATTTCAACTCCACCACAAAGAACAGCAAGAGGCTGCTAAGTACAATAGAAATTAGTCAAACCACAAATTCAATCAAGTTAGCAAAGGGCTGCCACATTGTGTTTGAATAATCATGCCATTTGATTTGCAATCAGTTCTGCCACAACTGGACTCGTGTGATCCCAATTTATACAAAAAATGTAGAGCTAATATACAGTGTGTAAAGTGATGAGGTTTCCTGTAGGGAAAACTTTTTTGATATGAATTTTAGAAGAAAAACTTATTCTTTATAATGATTTTTGCTTGCTTTGAAACCCCTTATAGTCAAAGAAAAATCCAGCAAACACGATAAGATAAAAAATTGAAATTATGTCGAGTTGTTGATTTTAAATATGACTAAGTCCGAGTTTTACATTAGTATAGTGTTACCTGGAATTGTCGGCGTTAGACATAAGGCAACTGTTATTTCGATAAAACATTTATTCTTTTCCTTGTTGTAAACAAGAATGGCCACTACAATAAAATGATAAATAATAAGATAAATGCTCAGATCTTACTATTTTCTAAATAGGAAAAAGTAATCCAATAATTTAATACAAAAATTTAATTCTTAATTGTACAATTATTTCACATACTCTCCTCCATTTCAAGCACAATCTTCAACTCTAAATTGTTTGTAAACGTATTTCAACATTAATTTCTCGAATAGCCAACTCAATCCGCATTTTTAGACAATTTATATCATCGCAATTCCTTTTGCTCAAGAGATGGCAATAAAAAAATTTACACACCAAACATTGACTTTTTGATATCGCTGTTTTCTGGCATTAATTTTAAAATTTGGATTATCCTTTGACCAATATCTAATATCTACAATTTTGTGAAGAAACAGTATAATTTATCTAACTGGTGTTCTCACCAATCCATAAGCAGAAATCGAGTCTAAAAGCGTGATCTGTAATTTCAATGTATGCCTGAATCTAGGTTTGAATTTTATTCGCTTTATAAATTTTTTGCAGTAATGCATGATTAACACTGAGTTCAGTTCGCTGTCGTAAAGATTTCGTAGGATGTTCCGCAACCGAACTGATAGCCATAATGGTCACAGTATCATCATCATTATTGTACCCTTTGAGAGGTTTCTTTTTGTCGGCAACAGATCCCGTTTCATTAAATTTTTTAATGAATTTCTTTAAAGCTGTTCTGCTTACTCTAACATTCGGGTATTTCTCATTAAATAACTGTATTGCATATTTATATGAGACTTCTACGATAACATTTCACCAGGTAGATTCGGTGCTCCAACGTTTGTTAACGAGTAGAAGATGGGTAATACTATACTGATGTAAAATTCGGACTTAGTAATATTTAAAATCAACAACTCGACATAATTTCAATTTTTTTGTCTTGAGTGTTTACTGGATTTTTCTTTGATTATAAGGGGTTTCGAAGCAAGCAATTTTTTTTATAAAGAATAAGATTTTCTCCTAAAATTCATATAAAAAAAGTTATCCCTATAGGAAACCCCATAACTTTACACACTGTATATGACACAAACACTTTAAAATTCATGCTAATTACTAAGCAATATAGAATTATTAATATGTAATAATATTTCTGTTTGCTGTCATTTATAGCTATTTAAGGTACAAGTGTAAAAAGTGATGCTTTATTGCACGAATTGGCGTTTAAAAACACGAGCGAGTTTTTTAAAGCCAAGAGTGCAATAAAGAAACTTTTTACACGTGTGCCTTACAAAATTTTATCTTCGATCGTGAAGGATTTCAAAGACTATATTCTTATGAGTAATATTTTAATGTCATTTCAATAATTCAATGAATGAAAACATATTTTACCCGCAGTACACTAATGAAAGCGTTACTTAGCAACCAGTAAACAAGTTGCACAAATGTCGGCCGCCATTATTATTTATGGAAAAAATGTTCACTTTATTGTAATCGCTTCGACTTGCATTAAATGAAATCTACAGAAAGTAGACGCTTTTTGCATCATTTTTCATTGTAAAAGTGGCCTTTTAAAGCACTAGTGCTTTTTTACGTTTTTATTGCACGGTAATGTCAAACTGTTTTTATTGCACAGAAATGTCAAATTTGACAGATGAATATATTTCGATGAAAAACTTAATTTTTTATTAACTGATACAAATAACTAATAAACTATAAATAAAATATATAATACAAACCAAATGGCAGATTTAAGAACTCTGAAGATTTCATTTAATGCCAGTAGAAGCGATTACAATAAAGCGAACATTTTTTCCATAAATAATAATGGCGGCCGACATTTGTGCAACTTGTTTACTGGTTGCTAAGTAACGCTTTCATTAGTGCACTGCGGGTAAAATATGTTTTCATTAATTGAATTATTGAAATGACATTAAAATATTACTCATAAGAATATATTCTTTGAAATCCTTTACGATCGAAGATAAAATTTTGTAAGGCACACGTGCAAAAAGTTTCTTTATTGCACTCCTGGCTTTAAAAAAACTCGCTCGTTCCTCGCTCGTGTTTTTAAACACCAGTTCGTGCAATAAAGCATCACTTTTTACACTTGTACCTTAAATAACTATTATTGCACGGTAATGACAAACTGTTTTTATTGCACAGAAATGTCAAATTTGACAGATGAATATATTATAGCACAAATTTTCGATGAAAAACTTATTTTTTTATTAATTGATACAAATAACTAATAAACTATAAATAAAATAGATAATACAAACGAAATGGCAGATTTAAGAACTCTGAAGATTTCATTTAATGCAAGTCGAATCGATTACAATAAAGCGAACATTTTTTCCATAAATAACAATGGCGGCCGACATTTGTGCAACTTGTTTACTGGTTGCTAAGTAACGCTTTCATTAGTGCACTGCGGGTAAAATATGTTTTCATTAATTGAATTATTGAAATGACATTAAAATATTACTCATAAGAATATATTCTTTGAAATCCTTCACGATCGAAGATAAAATTTTGTAAGGCACACGCGTAAAAAGTTTCTTTATTGCACTCCTGGCTTAAAAAAAACTCACTCGTTCCTCGCTCGTGTTTTTAAATGCCAGTTCGTGCAATCAAGCATCACTTTTTACACTTGTACCTTAAATAACTAGTAGTAGTAGTAGTAGTAGTAGTGTTAGGCTATCGACCACGTGGTCCTTCCGCCATGTGTCATTTGTGTATTTGTGTGTGTGTAAATGAGCTTGTTACTTTAAAGGATCGCCCCCGTCACTCTAAAGCACCATTAATTGTATCCCAATGGTGAATGGTACCGGTCACCCATCCGACTACTGACCCGAATCAACGTTGCTGCACGTCCGTTCGGGGCCGTAACCGATGCGCCACCACCGGCGTGTTTAAATAACTATTAAATTGGATTTTGTGTAAACTGAGTTATCTGTATTATTGCATTTACCTTCTCATTAACTTTGATACAAAGAGATTCCAGGTCCACAGCTCTTGAATCCTTGATACACTTTTCCAATAACCGATTCAACTGTACAGCAATTTCTGATTGCCTACCAACCTCGAAGTTTGGAGCTGCTATGGGGTTAAGTTCAAGGTTTATGTATAACATTCCTTCACTGGGGCGTGTAGTGTTTGGTGTTTGTATTTCACAAGATACTTGTGCCAAGACCCTAAAAAAAATTTGGACACATTTTTTTCATAACAAGCAGGTTTATTTCCATGTTAAAGATAAATTGAAATAATTTTCAGGTTTGGTTGAACTTGATCAATCAATTTTAAAAATATGTTTCCCAAATTTAAAAAAAAATTATTTTTTTCGTAAATCTACAATGAGACTTAATAAGCCTTCATAATAATTCACTTATTGAAACAACTACTTCTCTGGGCAATACCTAGACGCATATTGAATTATTTAAAAGTAATTTGGAAGTTACAAAAATTTGACAGAAATAAATACGTTCAAACTAGTGTTGCAAATTACTTTTGTAAAATTCAATATCTTTTGAGGTATTATCCCAAGAAGTAGTTGTTTCAATAAGTGATTTGTTTTGTAGTCTCAGTAAGACTCATTGTTGTAGATTTACAAAATATTTTCATGTTTTTCTAATTATTATTTGATTGATTGTTGAGGCATTTAAGTGTTGAAAATCCATATTCATTATTTAGGTAACAAAACTGTTTGATTTTCAAATTGGTTTTATTGTAAACACTACATATGTTTCGCCACACTGTGGCTTCTTCAGGTGAAGAAAATAAACAAATTTGTATATATTTGTGTTTACAATAAAACCAATTTGAAAATCAAACAGTTTTGTTACCTAAATAATAATTATTATTTACAATTTTTATTTAAAAATATATTGTAAGGATTATGTTCAATATGTATTAGGCACTTACTGCGTCTGTCCGAGGGAAACATAACAGCTGCCCCAGTCTCTTCCGTACTCAATTTTTAAATCTCTAAATTCATTAAATGCACGACCATCTAACCTCTTAAAATTATAAATAAACATTATAACAGATTATAGATAGATATAGGATAGAAAAAATTAAACCATACTTACGTTTGAATCGACCAAGCATTTTGTTATAAACTTTTTTTCACAGTTTGAAATTACCTGCTCCCTTATTTTGGACATTTTTTAGGTTATAGACAAAACACACAAATATAATAAGAATATGAGGTTAGGAATTCAAAATTAATGGCAACCATAGAGCATTAATCAGTAGAAAGTAATTATTTTTAAAGCGCAATCTGGTTGTTGATATTGTAAGTAGAAAAGTGTAATAATTGTACCGTTGATTGAATATTGTATAGATGCCTAATCTTATCGGCTTTATGGGGAAATGCTTAGACCATATAAGCTTATAGACACGCCCTAACCCGAATGTGGTGAAGCCAACATAATAGGCGCGTGTGACGTCACGTGTGGGCAAGAACGCAAATAGAAATATGTTTCGTATTGGAAGTGGGAACGAAATAAAAAAAAATTATTTACTTAAAGTAATTAATCTTGTGCAGGGAAGTTGTTGAAACATGTCCAATAAATATATTTAGCAAATTTTATTTACTGTACATGATTATTAAAACAAACAGTGCCATTTATTAATTTTATTATCTTAATACCTATACAGTATAAATGTATTAGGAAAAAAAATAAAGATTACAAAAGATATTACTTAATTATAAAATATATTTTGAATACAAATACAAACATTTATTGAATTAATAAAATGAAAAAAAAATTACTCTGTAATGCACGGCAGCGGACACAATTGTTTTATTTATTTATTGCCCAGAAAACTAAATCATTTTAGTTAGTTTGCTTCTAACTCTATCAGCATTGTTATTTTTACATTCAGTTAGATGATACAATCTAATATTACAATAATGGAACCCAATTATTTTAATTAAATTAATGATGTGGTTGGATTCAACATCATTATCATACATGTGTCCCTCGTAAGCATCAAAAACTGAAACTGAAATTTTTTGTATTTCACTTACCGAAAGTACAGCATCATTTTTTAGTTTCTTTATTGAACACCAATTATTAGTAATAAAAGAATCATGTGTAAAATGCTTCGAACAAATTCTGCTATGTTTTGAAGGGTTAAAATTGTCATGTCGCATTGCAGCAATCCATTGCTTTTGGAGTAGGGAATCTCGTGGAAATCTGTGAGTGATTATTTTTGTAAAATAGGTAACAACAATTTTTTAATTGCGTTTATACAGCATGAGTTTTTAAAATGTTACAGGGCTACATTACCACCAACTCTTCAAATGCGAGAAAAGGGTTAAATGTCCCTATTACCTCATCAAAATTTCATTAAAATATTTAAAACTGTTCTCGAGATATAGCCCGGTAACACTTTAAAAGAACTCATCCTGTTTATCATCTTATTTCGAGGTTATGCATATGAAAATTTATTATTTATTTAAAAGTAAATACTTACAGGTGAAATTATATATCTGTACCACGTTTATATCGTTCTGTACAATTATAATTATAAGCACTGCATAATAGCACCATAATTAGAATTCTTAGAAAACAACGATTTTAAGATAAAAACTAGTGATGGGCAAGATCGATCAAAAAAGATCGACTGCTCGATACTTGCAAGTGATCGAGCCGCTCGATCTTTCTCGATCGGCTCGATCTTTTCGATCGGCTCGATCTTTTCGAGCGGCTCGATCTTTTCGATCGGATCGATCTTTTCGAGCGGCTCGATCGTTTCGATCGGATCGATCTTTTCGAGCGGCTCGATCGTTTCGATCGGATCGATCTTTCCGATCGGATCGATCTTTCCGATCGGATCGATCTTTCCGATCGTCTCGATCTTTTTGATCGGCTCGATCATTTCAAACCACTTGACGGCTCGATCTTTTTGGAGTGAATCGGCCTAGGAAAGATCGATAATTGAATCACACTATTTCTTTAAGTTATTCTCTTTTATGCAGCCTTTATTAGGCCATAAGAGCGAGCAACGGTTAATCTTTCACGATAATGAAAATAAATATTTGAAAATTATTCCAGATGTATCATAATTTTCATAGTTACTTATCTTAAAAGATAATCTTACTGATTCTAATTTTTAATTTAATATGATTAAAAAATACTTTTTATTATTATTAATTTAAGTACTGTCAAGTAATAAACTATTTAATAGACAACTGTTACTCGTATTTAAATTCAACAAATTAGAAATTATTTAATTTAATGAACAAAATAGTACTTCTCATCAAAGTGGTCACTTAAAAATATAACTGGACAGTAGAGGTGAGATAAATAATTACTTTTCAATAACGGTTATACTAAGAAGTAACTAGTTATTTTTAACGTTATTTAATAATGGTCACTAAATAGTATTCATTTTTAATAAAGATTTATGTTGATTCATTTTATAATAGCTATTTATTTACTAAATATACTTATAATTTAACAAAAAGAAATACAGTATGTAATATTAAATAAAACACTAGTTTGCCACTTTTTTCACTTGGTTTATTTTATAGCTAAATGTACATTTCGGTCACAAAGTGACCATTTTCAATAGCAAACTGAAAATTGCTATTGAAAATGGTCACTTTGTGACCGAAATGTACATTTAACTATAAAATAAACCAAGTGAAAAAAGTGCCAAACTAGTGTTTTATTTAATATAAATATTTTCACGTACGCATAAAACTCACCTACAGTATGTAATATGTAGAAAATAACAAATTCAATAAGTTATTTCTTCTAGTAATTAATGTAATAAAAGCCGTCTTCTTAATTCTTTCGTAATTCATTTTCGTTGAGTGAGTGTAAATTGATGAATCTGTCGACGTCCACATTTTTGCGGCCTTGTCGATTTCTTTGTATTTTTAAGATGTATTTAACGTTCAGCATTATTTACTTAACTTTTTAAGATATTGATTTGAAATTATTCCAGAATAGTTACTCATCTTAAAAGTTAATTTTACAGTATCTAATTTTTAATTTAATTTAATATACATTTTTAAAACGTGTTTCATTATTACGAAATAATTATTTTTAAGTAATGCCAATAATGGCGATAAAACGATTTAATCTAGTAAAAAATAACAGGCCACAGAATTTGTATCATATATTCGAAGGGGATGATTTTTTTCGGGGATGAAATATGTATTATAGGTGTTATTTTTTGGGGGGTATTTTTTGTGCGGGGGTGTTTTGTTTTAGGGGGGGGTATGATTTTCGTTTTCTAAGGGAATGATTTTCCATGACGGATTTTTGTTTTTAATTTCCCCACCAGGGTGATTTTTGTTAGTAGTGATGATTAGAATTATTATATAATTATTGCTCTCAATCACCGTTAGTAATTTTGTAACGTTATACAACCACGAGGGTAAGGTGATTTTCCAAGAATTATTTTACAAGGAGCTGTTTTTCGAAGAGGGGTTGTAATTTTTCAGATACGTTTCATGACGTAGTTTTATTTTCTTATTTTTTTTAGTGATTTTCTGATCAACTGAATTCCCTCGATCTGTTTGATCGGCTCGATCTCTTCGATCCGCTCGATCTTTTCGATCGGATCGATCTTTTCGATCGGATCGAGCGGCTCGATCTTTTCGAGCGGCTCGATCTTTTCGATCGGATCGAGCGGCTCGATCGGATCGAGCGGCTCGATCGTTTCGATCGGATCGATCTTTTCGAGCGGCTCGATCTTTTCGATCGGATCGAGCGACTCGATCTTTTCGATCGGATCGATCTTTTCGAGCGGCTCGATCTTTTCGATCGGATCGAGCGGCTCGATCGGATCGAGCGGCTCGATCGTTTCGATCGGATCGATCTTTTCGAGCGGCTCGATCTTTTCGATCGGATCGAGCGACTCGATCTTTTCGATCGGATCGATCTTTTCGAGCGGCTCGATCTTTTCGATCGGATCGAGCGGCTCGATCGGATCGAGCGGCTCGATCGTTTCGATCGGATCGATCTTTTCGAGCGGCTCGATCTTTTCGATCGGATCGAGCGACTCGATCTTTTCGATCGGATCGATCTTTTCGAGCGGCTCGATCTTTTCGATCGGATCGAGCGGCTCGATCTTTTCGATCGGATCGATCTTTCCGAGCGGCTCGATCTTTTCGATCGAGCGGCTCGATACTTCAACTGATCGATCATTGATTGATCGATCCTTCAGATGATCGATCTTGCCCATCACTAATAAAAACCAAATGAAAACAACCGGGAAACAAACACACAAACTTGACTTCTGCCCACACGTGACGTCACGCACTGCTCCTCGTGTTGGCTTCACTTCGTAGTTGGCCAGATATAGCTAACGGCGCGTCTATAAGCTTATATGGTCTAAGATATAAACTATAAGTATAAATGGTCTAAGGGGAAATGCGAGTCACTGGAAGATGCCGAGAAACAGATGGCGCATGAGCAGTGAATCTGATTACTGCAGTTTTCTATACTATTGAATACGTATATCAACATCCGGTTGCTTAAAATTTCACGGGAACCCTGAACGATGCGGAAAACTGTCCATCTGTTTCTCGGCATCTTTTAGTGACTCGCATTTCCCACAATGTAGGCATCTATACAATATTTCAATCAACGATTGTACCTTTCACCTTTTATAATCAGTCATTGATGAATATACCAAAATTCAAATAAGAATTAAACTATATACAGGGTGAGTTTTTTTCGATGTTCTCTATGGGGATCTCGGAAACTATAAGAGATAGAGAAACGGTTAAATGGGGAAAGAAGTGTAGATTTACGAGACGAATAAAATTTTAACATTAAAAAAATATGGCCAAAGAGTCCACTATTAATACTATTATGACATACATTATATTTTTTTAAAATTGAATTTATGGCTTTTTGACTATTCTTATGTAAATTGAATTAAATGTTTCAATAACAACTAGTTTATGATCCTCCACAGATTGATATGATTTTTCATATACTTTGTTTTTTACATAACCCCACAGAAAAACATCTAAAACGCTCAGATCGGGAGATCTAGGTGGCCCTGGGATTGGTTTATTTCTTCCCACTTATGAGTTAGGAAAAGCATCATTTAAATAATTTGTAAAGCCAACATGTAATGGGGTGGAGCACCGTCATATTGAAACCATTTTAATCTTGCTTGTAATGTTAAATTAAAAAAAAAAACGAGCGTATTTTCAAATGTTTTCTGAAGAAAATTAAAGTAATCAGTTTCACTTAGTGAGCTTTCAAAAATATATGGACCGAGAATTATTAATTCAAACACACCATGGATTAAACCCAAATTTAATTTGTAGTTTTCTCTGTGAAACTTCTCGTGGATTATTATAAACAACTGCAATTGTTTTACTTTCATCTTTTTCATGGCTACCCATTTTTTATTTATAATAAAATTTAAAATGACTATAACTCACTTATTTTTAGAAATAACTATGTCGTATGTCATATTGGATTAAAGAAAAAAAAAATTACCTTTTGAATGAGGCCATAGCCAACTATGGTTTCCATTTAAAAAAATGTAAGTTTGCATCATATCTCGGAAAATAATGGTGATACAAATTTTCTGATTATTTTTTATTAATTATCTAAAACTTTGTCTTTTACAGTTTTTGTCTATCTGTTATAATAACTGAGATATATTGATTTGAAAAATTTGAAAAAATTGACACTTTTTACTTTTTTCAAAATATCTAGTTACCCTCGTAAATCTACACTTCTTTCCCCATTTAACCGTTTCTCTATCTCTTATAGTTTCCGATATCCCCATAGAGAACATCGAAAAAAACTCACCCTGTATATAACGTTAAAACAAAACAAAGCATGTATGTATTACATGAATTAGTAGTAGTAGTAGTGTTAGGCTATCGACCACGTGGTCCTTCCGCCAAGTGTTATTTGTGTGGCGACAGAGACATAACTCCGAAAAATGGCCCGAGGCGGTGATAAAAAGGATGTTTTTTGCTAGCATAAATTACCGTGATTTACGACCGTCCCTAAAACGCCGACAGAGGAAAAATTCATTTATTTGAAAAACCGTGTAGTCGTATCTAATCTAATCGCACCTTAACTTAACCCAAACCTAACCTAACCTAACCTGACCTAATCTAACCTTAATATAAAGATATTATTATTGTTATTATTACTAATCACATATACGTTTAATATATTCTATAAAATATGCAATTAAAATTCTACATTAAATTAATGTAAATAGACTATATATTTTAATTAAATTCACATACATTTGAAAGTTCATTTATTTGCACTATATTATTTAATAATATTATATTGTAATTCAATATAATAAGGTAGTAACAAACGAAAATATAATTTCGATTATATAGAAAAAGAGCGGCTACCCGATGCCGCCGAGTGTGCACACGGCGCGTGTCGGCTTTCGCCCGTCGACAGTTTTACGACTTAGCGGCGATGCCGCACAAAGGCATTTAATGCCGGCGGGCTATTAAATAAATTTGCATATTTTCGAACGAATGTCCGGGCCCTTTTGTGTGTGTGTAAATGAGCTTGTTACTTTAAAGGATCGTCCCCGTCACTCTAAAGCACCATTAATTGTATCCCAATGATGAATGGTACCGGTCACCCATCCAACTGCTGACCTGAACTAACATTGCTGCACTCTCGCTAACGCTAGTTCGGCCGCAACCGAATGCGCCACCACCGGCGTGTTGTATTACATGCATTTATAGAAATGCTTTCATGAAACTACTGATATAATCTTAAAATACACCAATACTGAAATAATACAGATGTGCCAAATAATTCTAATGATATTAATTATTAAAGGATAATTTTAAGCCTAAGAATGGCAAAAAACGCCAGATATTTAACTACACTCACCATCTACATAATGTGTTACTAACATAGAATCATTTTTATGGTTTTATTTCACTACATTAATATACTCATAAGAATTAAAATTTTAAAGTATTTATTATTTTCCCAATAGGCATGTGAATGATTATTGTACATTAGTAAGTAATAAACATATAATTATAATAAATGTATTTATTATTCCTAAAAATCACAAATATATACAATAAAAAAAACAGCACTGGCTAATCATTCATACCATTTAGCTTTTTTACTGTCTGTATTACCAATAGCAGACGTTAATTTTCTTTTATAATCATTTACCATTTGTGAAAAGTTATCATTTACTTTTTTAACATTTTGTTTCTGTTTTGGTTGCTTGATTAACTCCTTATTCTTCTCTTTGGCTGCCTTCTTCTTCTTCTTGGCCATTTTCAAATTATCACGGTGCAGTTTAGCCTGAGTTTTCAGATTAAAACGGCTGCGCATTTTTTGAACTCCCGGCTTGGCAACGACGCCAGTAAACTTGTCACCCTCCACCACTTCTGCTGGGGTGTCCGGCTTGGATTTGACATTCGGGTCATATTCTTTAGACAGAGGGTTTCTCTGCCGGGACCGTTCAAGACGTTTTTCTTTAGCTTTAATCATGACCCTGTTTTCAATTGAAAATGCCACAATGGGACGTTTTGCAGGTGTAAAAATATTAGGATTGTTATTTAGTGACCGGAGTGCATTTAGGGCATCCTCGTGTGATGTAAATGTTACAAATCCATATTCTTTAGATTTTCCTACACCGTTACTATCAACATTTCTCAGATCACGCATAACTTTTGCTTCCTTAATCACTGATTTTTTGCCAGAATGTTTTTTTAGCAGTGCACGTAGCTTCGCATCGTCCCAGGTTGGGGGTAGATTGTGAACAGCTAGACGATTTCTCGAGACAAACATATTAAGATTGCGTAACATTTGTGTTTTGTATTGCTCCAGTTGAAGCCGTTTAGCCATGTCTGTAGCTGATACTCCTTCTGCTGCCTTACTTCCCGCTAATATGACTATAAAAGAAAATTTTCATAGAGAATTATACCTAAAAAAATAAAGAATTTTATCTTACCTCCTTCTTTAACCAGATACAAATTTCTTGAATCAGTTTTCTTTTTTCCATTCTTTTCCTGTGATTGCTTCTGAATTTCATTTTTGTTTAATGCTGGATGGCAGTCTAAAATATTATCTAATAACTTGAGTTCTGTACCTGCTTGCAAACATTTGTCAGCATCTTCTTTATTCTACAATTTAAATAGACTTAAAATCACGTTTTTAAAATTAGGTAATTTGAAGATAGAAACATAGACAGAAGAAAATGCTTAATTTAAAACATTTTTTCAAAATTTTCCTTATAGACCTACTTATTTAGTACCTCTTCACAAGGAAAAGGAAACTAGGTAAGCTAAAGCTTCCTAAGCTCCTCAACATCTGGTTGAGATTGTCGTCGGAAGTCAAACACCTGGAAGTGATCCTCGATGGCAAGGTAACTTGGGAACCACATCTCAAAATGAAATGTAAAAAAGCATGTGTCTCCCCTCTGGCAATGCCGGAGGGCTGTGGGGCAGACATGGGGGCTATAGTAAGACCAATGCTAATCTATGGAGCACTGGTCTGGAAGCAATGCGCTCACCCAATCTGAAAACAACTGAATACTATCTGCGACTGTCCCGAGGGAATCTGCGTCTTATCACAGGTATCCTTACGGGTCACTGTCAGCTAAGCAAACACTTATTTAGTATGGGTCTGGTGGAAACCATCATATGTAGAGCATGTGAAGAAGAGGACGAGACAGTGGAGCATGTGTTAACCACCTGTCCGGCTCTCGCCTATCTTAGAGAGTCCATGCTAGGGGAGCTCTGGCCGAACATGCCCAACATTAGGGAAACACCTCCAGGCATTGCGCTACCCTTTGCTCGTCACCTTGGGTGGCTAAATGAGTGACAGAACAACGGAGGGCTGTCCCAGCCAGGGGCCTAGCTGCTCTGATCACCCTTGGAAAACTCAATCCAGATCCAGATACTTATTTAGTACACAACAAGTATTTATGCAGCATTAATGTATGAATTTATTCTAGGATGACAGTTAATCAATAAAAAGAAAATCTAATATTACCCTAAATTTTACAAATCCAGTTCCTTTAGAATGTTCAGTCAACCGGTCCATACAAATTAAGGCATAATAGATTGGTCCGAACTGATGCATGCACTTCTTCAAATCATCATTAGTAGCTTCAAATGGAATATTTTTAATGAAAACAGTTTTGCCTTCGGTAACATCATTGGAAATCACCCTCGGCCTTTTTTCCTCAATTTCCTTTACGTCTTCATCCTCACCGCCATCACCGTCACTACTTTCCTCATTTTCGTCCTCTTCTGAATTTTCTGCACTACTTTCTTCATTCACACTAGCTTTATCTTCTTCATCGTCCGATTTTTCTTTTTCACTTTTCTCTTTTATTTCTACTCCATCCTCAATTTTAACCACAGAGTCATCTAAATCAATAGGTTCTTCTTTAATCTTCACCTCTTCTTTCTTTTTTACCTCTTTTTGTTTCTTCACAAATCTATCTTTTGACACAGCAAAATCACACTCTATTTCTCTGCCCATGAATTCTTTACCATTTAAATGGTGACGGGCTTTTGCAGCATTCTGCACAGCCACAAACTGTACAAAACCACAACCCATCAACTTTCCATCAGGACGCTTTAACAGTTTTACTTCAGACACCTGCCCAAATTTTTCAAAATATTCTTTCAAGTTCGTTTCTGTGCATTTGAATGATAGATTTTTTATTATTAAACGTGCACGTTTTTGCCTGGAATTGTTCTTTGATTCTTTACGTTTTTCCTTTAATTTCTGTTTGTAGAACACACGCTTTTCGGCCTTGTTTCCTAAAAATAAGAACATAAATATAATTATCAACAATTGCTACGTAAATAAATATTCACTTTTATGACCCATTATTTAAAATTTAGGTTATATTGCGCCCAGTTTATTCCTTATATTCTGGAAATATGAAGTATATTTAATAATATGTACTATTATTATAAAAATCTTCGCACACAAAACAACGTGATTATTTTAGGTTATGTTATGAAAGGTAATCTGAGGGTTATGTCGTTCTCTTTTCTACACAGACTTGATTCATATTACAAAAAAATAGTGGAGGAGAAACACTTTAGATGGCGCTAGTAGTTTATTCATAAATTTATAAAATCCAATTTAATTATTTTTATATACTCGGCATTTTTAAATTTCGTTTCTATTATGGTAAGGGAATTACTACTATTATTATTATTATGTTATTTATAATTCCATGTTTTGATCGCCTAGCACTCGAGAAATGTACCGGGTGTTCAATAAAAATCGCCCAACTTATTTATTAACCGATTTGAATCAACTAAAAAACTAATTGAATGGCCGTTTAACTACTATGAAATGACATTAATTATATATATTTTTTTAAATTAACTCCATTGACAAATGCTTTAAATTTTTAAATGGCTGTATATACTTTTTAAATTTTTTGTACTATTATAAACATTATTTTTATGAATCCAATGATGGCCAATATGTTGATTTTAATTTAATATTTATGTTGATTTTAATTTAATACTAATTATCTGTGAGTGGCAAAAAATTGAAGGCTAAAATAAAAATAGAGTTTGCGCTCTACTGGTATATATAATAGAAACACATAGAATAATTGGCAACAATCACGCCCACCTTATGATAATACTTATTCCATCAGGAGCGTAATCCAGCGGTTTAACATATTATAAAAATCCGCTTACAAAAATAAATAAAACATATGTGAATAACAAGAAAGAACGGAAAGTTTAATTATTATTAATTGCAATATTTTAGCATAATCACGTGATGCGACGTTGCCGATTGTTCTCTCATATTTTTCGAAACGGTTTTACGTGTTTTTACAATTTTGTTAAGTTAATTCAAACAAACAACGTATATGCAAATCAGTTAATTGTTACACGTAAATACAATCTCGTGTGCGGATAAAATCGCATAATTATATACACCCGAGGAAGTGGCAATGAGCACGACGGTGTGATACTGCAAGAAAGTGAGCCACTTAAAACATAAAAACGTAAATAAAACACACCACCGGTATTGAAATGTTGCTGGGTAGGCTGCAAATTGAAGGTGAATATGATTACTCGATCCAGTGTCCAGAAGTGTCATCCACTAGTGAAAAGCAAAATTTTAGTCCCAATTCTCACCTACTTTTTCCTCGAGCAAGGCCCAGTTTTAGAACCAATTACCTGTACTCATACTACGGTCAGAGACATCCAATGAGAGTCCTTAATCCTCCTCGTCTACAGCCCCGTACGTAATAAGTCCCTAACCTATTAACCCTACAATTGCACAATTTTATTAATTGTTTTAATAACTTTCAAGTATAAGAATCACACTTAATATATTGCAGAAGTGAATAATCACCAAGTAAAATCACATTCCACTCGATTTTCAATAATATGTTTGGTGGCAATCTTCGCAGTGTCTTTATCCCTGTTGGTTTCCATTTACAGTACATTTCCAGAGTTATCACAGTAAGTTTTAATTTAATAAACATTTATATTTATCTAATAAAAAATAAGTCCGATTTAACCAAATAATCAAAAGAAAGCAATGTTTTAACTAATAATAAAGTTGATAATATGCAAGTTACCTTATAAATATTAAAAACTATGAAATATATTCAGTCAGGCAGACTTTAATTTGTAAAAAAAATTAAAATCATGTTTTATTTATCATAAAGTGGCAGTCTCATCAAAACAACATTTCTATGTATTTATTTAAATTGTATGCTGTTTTAGTCACTTCGACAGAATTAAATACTTATTGTTTTGTATATTTTACTGTGTAGAAAATTTGTTAAAACATGATTTGCTATTATTACCAGAGTAGTGTATATTACTTCAAAAGATTAAATGATGCTTCAATTAATAATTTAATGTTTTTCCAGGTATAACAAAGTAACATAATCATACATCTAAATGTTGCCTTTCCATTTTTTTTTTAAATTTGATTGTAGCTTACAATTGTGTTTGTAATGTTAATGTGTTACGACCTTTTTTAGAGAAGAAAAACAACATATAAAAATACCATGGAACTTTAATGATGCCAAAAAACTCGGATTTGTGCTCAACAGATATAAGGATGATCATTATTACCAAGTTTTCATTGGCGTCTGCATAACTTACGTATTGTATCCTTTTGAATATAACATTATATATCTTAATTATTTATTTTGTATGTCTATACTGCTAACAAAAATTCTTTAATTTTAACAGATAGTTTCATGGACTTAGTTTTAATTTTGAAATAATTATAATAAAATATTCTATTAATATATAGGTTAAAGAATAGTTTTTAGTAATCAGTTGTAGATTGTAAAATTTTCCTAAATTAAATTACAGTTTACAAGCGTTTGCCATTCCAGGATCACTTTTCCTGTCAGTATTATCAGGATTCCTGTTCACATTCATTCAAGGACTGATTTTAGTGTGCACCTGCTCAGCTTTGGGAGCATCACTGTGTTTCCTGATATCTCAGCTGGTTGGAAGGCGGTTAATTTTTAAATATTTCCCCGAGAAAGCAACCGCCTGGGCTGTGGCGGTCAACAAACACAAAGATAACTTGTTGAATTACGTGATATTTCTGAGAGTGACACCATTCTTCCCCAATTGGTTCATTAACCTAACAGCGCCAGTAATAGGTGTCCCGCTCGGACCATTTGCCTTAGGAACTTTTATTGGCGTTGCACCACCATCTTTCATTGCCTTACAGGCCGGAAAAACGTTGAATAATATGTCGTCAACGGATAATCCACTTACCTGGACTTCGGTGGCCCTGTTGATTGCCTTCGGCATACTATCTTTGGTTCCTATTTACTTCAAAGATAAACTCAAGAAGAAGTTCGATTAAGTAGTAATTAAATAGTTACTCAACATGGACACCTGTTAATTTATTAAATTTTTGATGGGGTGTTAATTGTTTTCTTTTTTATAATTGTTACAGGATTCATTGACGAATCACACTAGTCAATATCTAGTGTAAAGGCCACATCAATAATTTTTTATATTTATTTGTTACAGTAATAAAATTTTTGACAAATTATGAGCCTTTTATTTTTGTATATTTATAATTGCCTACAAATAACGTATTTTTGCACAATTATGAACATTGGCAGAGCTTATAACCAGATCAAAGAAATGAAAGAAAATTGTAGACAATTGGTACGTTTTATCTTCATTAAATTTATGTTATAATAAAATAATTTATACTCTATTTAATTATATTTTGTTAAAACATAAAAATTTTATGTTTAATTTTGGTTGTATTTTATTTCGCAAATGTACATTTTATTTCCAGACAACAAAAATCGCCTAATGTATACCATATTTCCGGACAGAGGGAGTATGCAATGTCATTAGTAATTTATTTCTTATATAAAAATAAATAGTCAAAGCACGTTTTGAGTCTCACAATTTTATTGGTATTGAAATTTTTTGGAACAATTAGGACAATTACAATTAATTGAAATAATGAATTCCTTAGCTTTAAATTTTATTAATAAATAGTACATATATTAATTTAAATAATATCAATAATATGCTAATAATGCTTTGGTTAATTACAGAATATATTGTTTTCAATTACTAATTGTAATTCTTCTGTTCATAAAAGTCTTTATTTACAATTGACTCAGTTGAAATATTTGAATAGATAAGTAGAGCATCTTAAATCTATTATTATAATTGTAAACATGTTTATATCTAATTATAATTAAAAGATACAAATCAGATTTAATTGTTGTTTAACTCTTTTATATACAATCATTATTTTATATATTGTATTATCTTTAAAATTAAAGATAACAATTGTAATTCAAAATATGTAAGATTAATTTAACTTTGCAAATATATTTAGGTCTGTTTATCTTCAGTCATAATGATGTGTACACCTTCAGAATCAGTCTCATATACAGTCACGATATAATATTTATATCTAAATTTGAAAAATATTAACATTCTCAACAATACGAACTGATATAACTGACAGACAAATCTGTAGAATTTTCAACTGATAAACTTATGGGTCTCCAATACCACCAATTATACCATACTGAAATAAAAATTCCTTAAGCAACAACTACAATAAGATTAATTTCATTTAACTTATCTTTAAACAAGGGTATGTGCAAGCAGGTTTGTTTCTGAGTGAATTAGAAGGTGTGCTTCAATGGCAATACTGTTCATAAAACTCTACATGAAAAGCTTGTTAGCTAATTCTACATTAGAACTACACTAATAAGATTTGATATATTTCACAATAAAGTCACCACACATTACTGTTACTTTAAATTTAAAAACCCTTGTTTATATAGATTTAATTTTCAAATATAATTAATTATAATTAATTTTTTAGTACTAAATTTACCTGAAAGTTGTTATTAATTATTTTATACTTACATAAATCTAATGGTTTTAGTACAACAGAAACAGTCCTACACTGATCCTTACACTCTTTTGTGGGTTTCAGTGCGATCAACCTCTGGCCAGAACTTTGTATCAAAAATACGTAGCTGCACTCAAATTGAGGTAAGCTGTAAGCTTCTGACTGGCCTCCATCTATGAGAATGAAACGTTCTATACTCTGTCCTGACCATTCAGACATAATGTGAGGCCGGGGAAATAGTTTTCGTAGAATTCTTGCAGGCAACATCCGGTTGATCCTCCAAGATAAATGAAGATTTGACGTCGGATTTGGTTCAAAGGATAGAAAATCACGTGCTTTGGAAAATTCTTGCCTATTTGAATTAATACGATTTGCGTCAGTGTTAAAAATTTGGCTGTTTTCTGCATAGAGATTTCTTAAATCATTATAAATTACACTTTTTTGTTTAACCTGTAATTAAAATGAAATTAATTTGCCCATAATCTAAATAATTTATTTTTAACTAATAATCTGTTTAAAGTACTAATTTAATAGTTTACTTACATTCTTGGATAATATACAATAGTTTAATTTGTTAGCAGATAAAATAAAACTTCATTATTCATTCAACACATTAATAAGAATCCTTAAGCTATTTGAAACATTTTTACATTTCTATTTTAATTATCTTGCAGTTTAAAAAAAAATATTAAAACAATTACCTTTACTACATAAGGTGCACCTGATTCATAAAGTGTGCGATTATCCGAACCAGTTAAGTTAATAACTGAATGTACATTTTCACAGGGCCAGCATTCCATGTTATTAACATAAAAATATGGATTGAATATTAAGCATGATTCATCGTATAATTCTGTAAAGCATTAAAGATAAATATAGTTAGTATTAAATATCTTGAATTGAAATGTCATAACTTTTGTTTACAAGATATTCTTATAATGTCAAAAATCTATTACTTAAAGTTCTTATTTTTATTTTAATAAATTCCTTGACAAAATACTACAAATAATAATGTTGTATCAAAAAGCATGAAAATATTTAAATAATGTTCCCTGCCAACAACTGGTACGGACGAGTTTCGATCATTTGGATCTCATCAGCTTATTTAATTTAATAAAAATTTAATTTTAATTAATTAATTTTAGTATGAATAATAAATTTGTTCCCAATATAATTTCAGTCTTAATATCTAAATGAACTATACATTACATTTTAATAGATAACTGTAACTTTATATGTACCTGTTAATGATGGAACATGCGCAATTATAGGCATTGATAAATAGCGAACAAATTTCAAACCAGGATAAATTAACCCCTGAACATTTCTAAGCACTATGCTAGATGTTGGCTGGTGTACATACAAAAGTACATAACCAAAGAGCAATGTGGCAAGTACAGTGCAAACAATTTTCATTCTACTCTTCTGTCCATCAACTTGCTTAAAGCAACTGGCAAAAATTCTATCGACTTCTTTATCGGTGAAATGTAACGCCCTTGCTTGCCTCCTTAGGGCTTTCACATCTTCAACATAATTTTTCAACAATTCTTCTTGATTCATCTTGACTACTATGTAAATAAATAATAACCTAAAAAGGTAAAATTAAGTGTGAATAAAAAATATAGAGAGATCATTAGATGAGATGGAAGATTACTTTTTAGCGCATTAGGTTTCGAAAGCAAACAAAAGATGGCGTAATTGGAATTTTCAGTAAAAATTTTTAGCTCTATTTTAAAATTAAAAATGGTGATATGGCCATCATAGTACTTTCCCTATGTTTTACTCGAAAACTATGAGGTTTACGCAAAAGGGCTATTCTTATTGTAATATAAATTTCTTATTTGTAATATAAATTTCATGTAACTCTAATAGTTTATTAGCAATTAGCAAAAAATGTTAAAATTTCAATTTTTATTTTATTTTTCTCGTAAGTTAAGAATTTAATAAAAAACATGTTTTAATAATACGATCTACATTCAGAAAATTAAATCCAATTGGGCAACGTAAATTATTTCTGGAAATATGTTAACCATTGTCGGAAATCAAATAGTATTCCTAAACATTTACGTTTGAGCGATAAGTCATCTGATTCATTGCCTGAAGTTGCAGAATTATTGGCTGAGCATTTTTCTAATTGTTACTCGGGGGAAAATTTTAATAACGTGCCTCAATTTAAATTTCCTTGGTCAATTGAGTTAAGTAAATGTTACTCTTGCTGATATTTTTAATGAGCTATCAAACTTCTGATGGTCCTGAAAAATGTAAAATTTCACTCGCTGAACCAATAAATGATTTATTTAATTTGTCACTGACATTAGAAATATGGCCGATTTGCTGGAAAAGTAGCTTCATAACACCAATTTTTAAAATTGATCAAAGGGAGGATATTGAAAATTATAGAGGTGTGTCATTACATTCTACATTACCAAAACTTTTAGATTTATTGGTTTCAGAGCAACTTGTGTGGAATTGTAAAAACTTTATCACCAATGAACAACATGGATTTCTAAAAGGTAGGTCTATTATCATCAATCTTCTCTCATACCATTCATATTTGTCTGAGGCATTGGAAAATGGATACAAAGTTGATGCTATATATACTGATTTTTCCAAGGCCCTTAACCGAGTTGATCACCGAATTTTATTGGCAAAATTAAAATCCATTGTATTGAATGGTAGATTAATTGATTGGTTAGGTAGCTACTTAACTGGTAGATTTCAAGTTTGGAACATGGTAGATTTCTTCTATGCGCTGACGACTTAAAGATATCTGCGCGAATAAAAACTATTACTTAACTGCATGAATTATATTAGAGATTTGGGTGTAACCTTTATTTTTAAATTAAATTTTAATGGACATATCAAGGTGGTATGCAACAAAGCATAGCAGATTCTTGGTTTTGTGGGTCGATTCTCTAGGGACTTTAGTGTGCGTATTTCTGCGCTTGCAGCGGAGTTGGAAAGGGTATAGGGAAGATTCTTGCTCTTGGCCTCTAGAAGGCTTAGGTTTAGTAGATACCGTTTCAGCCACAGTGCAACATTAATTTCTTTGGGTCGTTGGAGAATATAATTTTTTTTAGCGACTTATGTTTCATTTACAAAATGATAAGTAATCTAATAGATTGCACAAACTTAGTTAATGCGTTACACTTTTATGTACCGCGCAGAGGCACGTTTACACCCCACTAACTATGGTGCGTTTAACCCACTGCAGAATGATGCATGTGTGTAATCAGTAACATCAATTTCAGCCATCATTCTCCCAGTATAAATATATATTTGAAGTGCATTGACATGTTCATAATCATTAACATATAATAATCTTTTTATTCCATATTTATTATTTAATTACATGCTGGTTTTAGTAGTAGTAGTGTTTAGCTATTGACCACGTGGTCCTTCCGCCGTGTGTGTAAATGAGCCTGTTACTTTAAAGGATCGCCCCCGTCACTCTAAAGCACCATTAATTGTATCCCAATGGTGAATGGTATCGGTTATCCATCCAACTGCTGACCCGAATCAAAGTTGGTGCATGAATTCCGGGGTCGCAACCGAACGCGTGACTACCGGCGTGTGTATGGATAATATCTATGATTTAGTGATTTTCTTTCTGGGTAGCACCTATCTTAAAAATACTTTTTTGCAGTAATTAGTGCATATTATGAGTGCGTTTTATTATTTACTTCTACTGAAGTTAAAATTGGCATTTTCCGAAGAACAACTTATTAATACTTTTCCTTTTAAATTTGTAGATTCTAGCAAAATATCAATGAAAAAAGTACAGGTATAAAGTGTAAAGTATACATGTTTCTTCTATTCCAGTACATCGCAAATTATGTAGATATTCACCTTAAAATGACAAAACAAACGAAGATGCAAATAAAGTGCTAAGATAAAAATAATTTATTAAACAGTTATAAAATGCAATTTCCGATTTCTTTTTGACAGTTTTGCAGTACTAAAAGAAATAAAGGAAAATGAAGAAGTACACATTTTTTATACGAAATATTTAATCAATATTTTGCTTACGTATAAATTTAGAGCATAACTTACGAGCACAAAAAAATCGACATACTTATTAAAGATCTGTTTGGATCACTGATGAACAATTTTAGACAATGCCTAAATAACATCTTTTAAAGACACTCGAATGAATTCAACAAAACAATTTTTCACCTGCTGCCTCTTGGGGTGTTTACAGTAAATGCAAGATTTTTTAATTAAAAAAATAAATTACAAGCGAATTACTGCTGTTTACAATTCGGGTCTTTAGCGTTTTTCGCGTTTTCCTTGCAATCAGAGTCTTCCTCGTCATCATCGTCCTCTTCCTCCTCTTCATCATCATCATCATCATAATCCTCATCTTCAATGGCTTCGCCAGTGAAGTAGAGGACTGCTCTAGGTACAATCCTCTCACGAATGTAGTGACCGATCTCAAAATCTGTTGTCAAAAGGGACCTTAGCTCATCATCGACGTCGTCCGCATTTATGTCCTCAGGCATTGTAGGAGGTGCAAAGAAATTGAAAAAGGAATCATTTTGCACAGTCTTCGTTATGGTGCGAACGAGGCCACGGCTCTTGTGCTTTTGCTTCTTCTTCACAGTCTTCAGAGTGACGTTTTTGCCCTTGTTCCAGTTGATCATGCAACCGCGACATTTAAAAATCTCAGGACCCTCAAAACTGAATGGGTCGTCAGCCTCTGGTTCGCATTTCATGTCATATTCTTTTGTTAGTACGGTGTTGGTGAAGTACTCATTCGGCTCAAAGTGAAATTCCAGATTAAATCCCTATGAGAAAAGAATAATTACTATAATGAAGAGTTAAATAAGTGACATATTTAATATGTAGGCATATCCAAGTTAGATACCAATTAATTTGTTATTATCAAATTTAAGTAAAAACAAAAACTTGTTAAAATTTTATGACAATCATTAAAATGAAGTGAATTTATGTTCTCCTTTTATCTTAGTATTTTATGCAACAAAAATAAAATAATATTCAATAGTATTATAATTAGCCTAATTAAAAAGTATTATGCCAATACTTGAATGATTTTAAATAATTGCAGATAATTTGCCACATCAAAAACATTTGTGCCCAGATTGTAACATCATACATCAATTATAATATTTAAAATATATTAATGGAAAAATAAACTGCAATCAATCAACTTATTATCAAAATATCCATTGTTATGATTAATTAGTAAAAATAATAATTAACATACCATAGGTTTATCTGTGAAGTTGGTTTTAATATCAACAAGGTGCTTGAGGATGGGTTCATCGTGTTCCTGCACCATTTCTGAGAGAAGAGGAACATTCCTGAATATGGTCAACCAGAACTCAGGAATCCCTTTAACATTCTCATCCATCTTCGGCACATCCTCAGGCTTTTTGTCCCCAATCTTGGCTTTCTCTTCTAATTCCTTGGTGAGATCCTCGTCCTCATCAGAGGCCCAGTCACACTCTGCATCCTCTGGCTCGTACTTTCCTGTCACAATGGTGTTTCTCTTTTCGTAAAGAGGACCATAGATCTTATGGTATTTACATTCAAGGACGTGGACCTCTTCAAAGAATTTGGCTTCGACGTTGGTTTGTTCGAACTGGAGCTTCTTGAGGGCCTTAATACGCCGCTTCACAGAGTTGGGCAGTGAGGCTAGCATCTCAGCAGTACGCTGGCTTTGCAGTGCGGCGAGTACATCGGGGAAGTTAAGGATGTGGTTGGCAACATCCTGTCCGGTCTCTTCTTCTTCAGCGGACTCCATGTCCTCAGGACAGTCACCGTGCTCATTCTCAGCTGCCATCTCTGTAAAAGATTTAATTGTACGGAAATACTCGTTTTACTTGAGATACTCACGGGTCATATTCGAATTTTGAATGTATTGTCAAATTAAACTAGTGTCAGAGAAACAAGTATTTTTTTTTCATGGCCGGTCGGACTTATTGCCGATACGCAATTTGAGCCGCACGTGTACGATGTGAAAAGTGGATAAAGCACCAATCGTATTAAGTCGGCCTTGTAGGCAAAATGGATATGGGGTTAGTGCATGTTAATCGAAATGCGCGGAGATTGTAGGTTAACCACGTTCCAACTTACCAATTTGCCGCTAAAGTGATGTAAAGATGGTCGCTACCGCCGGTCGAACTGCTAACAGCGCTGCGGGCAGAATGGAAAGAAAGAATGCACCTTACTTCACAATGTACCAACTCATTTCCGATTCGATGCGCATGCGTATTGGCTGTGAGTGTCATTTACCGAGGAGTTGATTGGCTCATTCAAATTTCGCTAGCCAACCGTCCCTCCGGCGGGCCTCGCACGATAACCGCGGCACGTCATTGTCCTCCGTGACTCACGTTAAAATGAGATTAAAAGAAATTAACTGTTCCACTTTAAAACACCGTTAATTCGCGATGAAACTAAAGCACACGTTCATGCTTCTAATCTTAGGTTATGTATTGTTCCACATAGTTCAGGTAATGCATTCGGTGCTATGAAAATAAGCCAATAAAATACGATTAAAAAAAAAATCTGCCACTTCCTGCTTGCAAATTGCGATTTGTGCCTCGCTTCATTTGCTTAAAAATAGGATAGTATTCCCTATCCTATCCAAGTCAATGCATTTTATGAATTTGTTAGCTATAGCCAAATATCTTAACCTTCAATAATACCTTTGTTGCTATTACACAAGTAATAATATTTCTTAATGTTGCAACATAGATAAATTTTTGTTTATCCATATGAAATACTTTGAAGTCTTTATTACGTTTTCAATAAATATACTAAAAAATAAATTATATACTTTCCCTCTCTAGGAAAAATTATGTCAAATTAGAATGACTATTTAGAAACTATCTTTTTGAATACATCAGCTGTATTAACAATAAGTACCTAAAAAATATTTCCAAATTTGCAGTGAACCTGATATGGATTTATACCATTGACACATAAAAATTCATAATTTTATATTGTAATAAGATTGTCATATTAGGTTTATTAAAAACTCTACATATGTTCCCCAAACTGGAGTTTCTAGTTTCTTCAGGTGAAGTAAATATACAAATAAAATGCATACTATTTCTTATATAGTAAATAAGGGAGGAGAAGGGGATAATATTTTCAAGAGAGGGGTATTTGATAATTCTATTTGTTCTTTGAGAACAATATCTGTTAACTTTGAAGTTCTCTAATTTGTTCAGTTTTTATATTTATTTTTTATGAGGAGATGGTTTGCTTATGTTAATGTGTTTTTCGTTAATTAAAAGTTTGTGGTGTTCCTTGAATCGTCGAATTGGCCTACGTATATATACATTCCCAAAGGGCTTTTATATAGGAGGCTGGTCTTATTGGATTGTTATATTTGTGTAATTTAATTAAACCATATAGTTTTGGTGTCTAAGGATTCATATTGATTAAAAGTATTTTTCTTTATCTGAGAACAAATAATTAATTTTGTCTAGCTCTTTACATATTAATTGTTGGGGGGTTTGTGTTTGAATGAATTAATTCTATGATTTTAATTACGTATTCTATTTCATTTATTGTATTTTATTATATAGAATGTGCTTACATAATATCTTCAAATATACTGTGTTCAACTCTACAAAAATTTTAGCCGCACAGGAAAAGGCTAGAGTTAACTTGTGTTCTTTCACTTGCACCCATTTTTAAGCAGACTTGGGAGGCTCACCAAGAGATCCACTATTCTTGTTAGTTTATGCTGACCTTGTCAGTATGACATTTCATTAATAGGTTTTTTTTTAGGTAGAATATTGGGTATTTTTGTTAACATTAATTCTATTCTACAGTTGTTAATTCGACTACTCTGGATCTAGTTTAATTTTCGAATAAATATGTTTCTTTTTTTGTCAAATTGAATACCAATAAACCAATTCACAGATTATTTGTTTTTGTGGTTGTAAATTAATTTAATAAATTTTGGTCCGGAATGTTATTGTAACTATTAACTATTTCTTCCATCAAGTTTAATTGAAGGTGATATTCACATTGTATGATTGTATATTAAACTTGTCCTTTATTTAATTTAGTTTTAGACGATGTATTTTATTTTCAGAAACTTATGCAAAAATCTACCACACCTGTTCTGACTTGGTGGACCCCATTCATTGATATAGATAGACTGATTACATGTCAGTACAACCAACAGTGTCTAGTCATTGCTGACAGAAGTACACAAAGCCACAATGTTGAGGTAAAAGTTTTATTTAGCTTTTAAGGTGAGGAATATTTATTATATTCAGTTATTATAGATAACATATGCATAATTTATAAAAACACTGCTTATTGTCGCTTTGACATTGTTGAAATGCAAATATTTTATAGTTGTAAAAAGCTAAATGCTTTAAATCACATTACCGATTTCTATTATTTATTAAGTATTACAGGTCTTCCTATTTTATGGAAGTAGCATCGATGTGAATGATCTACCCCTGCCAAAAGACAAAACATGGGCTCTTTTTCACGAAGAATCACCCAAGAACCTTCCAATGCTGTTAAATAAAGCAGTCCAAAGGACATTTGACATATCTTCAACATTTAGTCGCAACAGTGACCTTCCAATAACATTACAGTATCTTAAGCAAGCAGATTTATTAACAAGTAAAGACCACTACATAAGCATTGAGCAAAAAAACAAATTATTAGAAGAGTTGGCGCCAGTTTTATTTTTACAATCTGATTGTGATACTCCAATTGAAAGAGATAAATTTGTGTGGGAGTTAATGAAATATGTGAAAGTGGATTCTTATGGAAAATGTTTGAATAACAGAGTGTTACCAGATACGTTAAAGATTAATAGGACCATAGATATATACAGCGAGGCTCTCATGGAATTTATAGGAAGGTACAAGTTTGTAATTGCAATTGAAAATGCAAAGTGTTACGATTATATAACCGAAAAACTTTGGAGACCTCTTATTGTAGGTTCAGTACCTATCTATATGGGTTCACCTACAATCAAAGTAAGTTTTACCTAATGTAATAAGCATTATATTATGAATTAATTACTTCCAGGATTGGTTACCTAACGAAAACTCGGCAATTTTAATTGAAAACTTTTCTACACCAAAATCTCTAGCTGAATATATTAATCATGTTAATTCTCAGGATAATCTCTATTTATCACACTTAGAGCACAAAACTAAAGGAAAAATCACAAATAAATTACTGAAAGAATACCTTTCTAAAGGTTATTATGGACTGCAGTCGAATCAAGATGATGTTATCACTGCATTCGAGTGTTTTGTATGTGAAAAAATTCATGCAAAAAGTTTAGATACAATCACAAAAAAATCCTACTATGACTGTGATAAACCAGTTGAACCAAATTCTTGGGCTGGTTTCTGGGAATGGGGTGAAGAAAAGGCGAAGGAGTTTATTCATAAAGTTCACCAATTCTAAAACTAAGATAGACAGAATTGTGATAGTGAATTTGAAAATAATTTAGATTTGACATTTAGAATTTTTTTAAATAAAATAAACTGTACATTACTTTAAATATATGTATATACTTTTATATATTTTAAATATATTTTTTTAATGATTCTTAAAATAAAAAAAGACCTTTATTGGCATCCAGCTCCTATTTACATACAATTTTTTTTCTATTTCGTTTTCCTTTATTTCACCCGATCCTCTCATTATATTAACTATTGTTTACCTAGAATACTTACTTAAATTGCCAGCAGAAATTATAATATAAAACTAAGTGTAAAAAATCACCTTGTATAAATTGATACAAAATTTTTAAATAAAACTCATTTACATGTAAAACCATTTGTTTACTAAAGTTACAAATTCACCTGGCTAACATAGTAATTTAATAATTATAATTTAAATGGTACAGATAGAAACACAATGAATTGTTAATTATAAGTATTTATTATTCAGACGAAAAATGACAGCTGAAACAAATGAAGCTGGTGAAGGTTATAAATTAAGAAGCTTAAATCTGAGTATAAAAAACCTAGTTCATCGTGTTGACCTGAAACAAGAAAACAAAAAGATTAACACGCTATAATAAAACATTTTCTTACTTCATGTTGGTTTAATATAAAACGTGAAATATACGTAATAAATCATTCATAAATTAAGGCTGCTTAACAGGAATGAAATAATTAAAAAGGGCTGCATCAAGTTAGTTACTTACTATATCATCAATTTTAAGTATAGAACGAACAGTTTCGGTAGCCAAATTGATTGCGCTTATCGATACTAAGAGTGGTTGGACAACATGTTCCTCTAGGATATCGGTGATTGTGCCCTTTCGCACGTTAATACCAGCAGATGTCTCTCCTTTAGCATGTCTGTTTCTTAATTCGGTTACCGTCTGAAAAATTGGAATCAGTTTGTGTTGTATTATGTTTATACTACTCTTTTAGTGTTAAAAACATAGTAAGTGTTAGAGTTTAGTGTTATCATGAATTATCACCCAGTAACACTTATAATTATTCTTTTGATCAAAGTTTTAAGATTTTAACCATATACTATTAGGTAATTAAATTAGTAATAAATATTTTTACATACACCTAAACAAATAATTATGTAGTAACTAATTTAATATGTTTAATAAACTGTTACATATATTTGAGATATAAGAAGAAATGCATCAAATTAATCATGTTATTGTACTTTTTAACGGAAAATAACGGGTGTCCAACAATTACTGTAGTGGCTTTGGAATCAAATACGTAGGTCGATTTTTACATGTGCCAAATAAATTGAACTGATATTTTAATTGTCAAACATAATTTAAATGTAAATGATGTAATATTCTAATTATTAAATTCACATTTAAATTATGTTTGCCAATTAAAATGTCAGTTCAATTTATTAGTCACATGTAAGAATCAACCTACGTATTTGATTCCAACGTCACCCGGGACTTCAATAATTGTTGAACACCCGTTACCTATGAATCAAGTCGTTTTTATGTAAGTTATAATGTTTCCACGTTACTAACCTGGATTGGATTGAGGCCTGCATTTTCTGCCAATGTGAAAGGAATTACTTCCAAAGCATTTGCATAAGCTTTTAAGCAAATTGCATCAAGACCTTCCATCTTATCGGCCAAAGCATATAACTTAAGAGCCAGCTCAATCTCTGGTGCCCCACCCCCAGCAATAAGTGCCTTTTTACGAACCAGACATCTTATCACACAAAGAGCATCATGGATCGATCTATCGGCTTCTTCCAACACCAACTTATTCGAACCCCTTACCAGAAGGGTAACTGTTTTACCTGCATTTTGTGCTCCTAAAATTCGAATATATTTGGTTAATTATTAAATCTGGTGTATGTGCAGAAAAAATTAAATGTTTAACCCTTTAACGACGGGTGTCGTCAATAGACGACGAAACAAAACAAACATTACTTCTTATCTTTTTCTGCGTTTTTTTTCCAAATAAGTTAAAGAAAAAATATTGTTCACTACACGCACAGAAATGGATTTTCCCGTGTATGCAAAAAAAGCTTTCGGCGAAGCCAAACACATGATGTTGCATTTATACAGCTGGATTTGTGAATATATTTCCGTAGTTAAAGGGTTAAATAACATATTGGCTTTAAATTAACATAAGCTTGGAAATAAAACATTAGAGAAATGTTGATATCTATCATGATAAGACTAATTTAATAATAAAAAAGGCTTAATCCAAGCTGTAAAAGAAGACCATTTAGTTCTAATATTTACTTAGCAAGAAGAGAACCTTTGAAAATATAGATAATTCTATAACAGATATCTAAACAAAACGGCATGACTCGAGTTTCAATGTTACATTGTCATTATCACTTGATAATGTCGTAACTCGAGTCGTATATGTATATAACTCTGTCTACATGTTATATAATATTTTTACATTAATTATTTGTGATTAAAACAGTGAATTTTTCATTTTCAATTCAGAGTATGTTGGAATACCATGTAGTAATGGTTACAACCATTCTATTCAAAAAGGCGTCATTTATTTATTGAGATATTTAAAGTGATAAAATAAGAGACTTAATATTTAATCTCACCTGTAATTTTAACCATCCTACTACCACCAATGCCAACCTCCTCTACCAATTCTGCATTACACAAGTTTTCAGGCGTGAAATGATCCAAAGAAGCAATCGGACGACAACCCAGGGACTTGCATACAAATTCTACATCCTCCCTTTCAACATCCTTAACGACCATCACTTTAATTTTGTCTAAAAAGTGAAGGGCTAGATCTGAAACGGCGTCTCTCAGAATAGATTTTTGAATCTGAAATGTAAAATTTTTTTATTTATATAATTATAAAGTATTAAACTCTAATTTGAGCAAACAATCACAAATAATTTTTTAACAATAAAATCTTGAATTATTACTTACAAGTAAAACATTGCAACCAGCTTTTTTGATCTGTTTAACTATGTTCAAGATGTACGTTCTCTCCTCCTTCAGAACCCTATCCATCGCTGCATAATCTGAAACGACCACGTTGTGATCCATGTCAGTCTTTGGTGCTGAAATGCAAAACTGGATGAAGCCAATCTTGGCCTTTTCAATCTTTTTGGGCCCGTTGACATTGGCGATCCTGTGTGGGAACACCAAACCGTCGATTAACTCTGTATCTTCAGTAGTGCCACCCAGTTGCTTAATAACCTTGATGTCTGAGAGATTCACAGTATTCTCGTATTCTCCAGGGTGGAGAATTTTAAAAACGGCATCCACTGCCAAAGGAGCCAGTTGACTGGACTGTTGGGAGACCACTTTTGAGTTAAGAGAAGTAGAAGCGCTTCTAATCAGTTGTTCTCTGTTGTCTAATTGGATTGGTGTGGAAATGCTCGTTAAAATCTAGATAAATTAATATAATTACTGAAATTATTAAATTTGAAAATAAGAGTAAAAAGGAGAAATATATAAATCAATCGTTTCATCTGTAGTTATCTTCTTTTTGAATTACTGGCAAAAATTTGATATAAATTACCTCGACCGCATGGGTTGCTGCTCTCTGGAAAGATTCGGAAATTGCAGTTGGATGAATTCCACGACTTAATAATTTTTCAGCAGCTTGAAGAAGAGCACCTGCAATGACTACCACAGTTGTTGTTCCATCACCAGCTTCAATATCCTGTGCACGTGACAACTCCACCAACTAATATAAAAAAAAATTAAATTGTTAATTGTTGAGTGTGACACTTCTATATGAAATGTTCTTCTGACATCAGCAATCACAAAATAAATGTTGCAATAAGCATTGTTATTGATTCATCCATTGATATTTATAAAAATTAAATTATATAAGTAAATTCTACATGCTTAAAATTAAGCCTATTAAAACTATATTGTATCATTTATATTATCTGTTTACTTTACCATTTTTGCTGCTGGGTGTATTACATTCATTTGTTTGAGGATAGTGGCTCCGTCATTGGTAATAGTGACTTCCCCATTACTGGCTTGAATCTGCAATTTAAGTAACAAAAATGTTTGATAAAGAAACATTACTATATTTTACACCATTTACCATTTTATCCATTCCTCTGGGACCCAGACTGGTACGGATTGCATCGCTAACAGCTGAAAATAAATGAAAATGTACAATGTATACATAATTGTTCTGAAATATACTTATAAACTAAAGACAACTGTAAAAAAGTATTAGTAGTAGTAGTAGTAGTCTTTGTAAAAATTATTATCTCTAAATTAAAAAAAAATTGTATATTTTCAAGGTTATATTATATAAATAATTTATATAACACTTGGAATTATAAAATATATATAGAAATAAATCAAGCAAAATAACTTTATTCTTTGTTTAAATATGGAACACAAATTGGATGGATTTAAAGTAGTCTCATGTCTTGTTTCTGAGCTTTGTTGTTATCCAAAATTGTAAATAACAGGCATTGAATTTATATCTGTATATGTAAGGATGTAATAGTGTTTAACCCTTCAATTTATTATCACGTGATAGAAATATAAGATAAAGTTTATAAGAATGTTTTAAGCACCATAATACAGAAAAAATAGTATATTGTATACTCAGCATACAATGATACTCATTGCCCACGAGTATGAAATTTGCTACATGAGCCGAAGGCGAGTGCAACAATTCATACGAGTGGGCAATGGTCATTGTATGCGAATTGTACACTATACTTTTTCTACGATTATACATATGAATAAAAAATACAAATACAGTCGACTCTCTATATAGTGAAAGACAAAAATGTTGACCGAAATTTCACTATATAGAGTTTTTCACTATATAAAGAGAAACAAAATTTCCATAATGTACATACTGTACACATTATATATGTGTATGTAGAGGGCTAAATACTACATAAGAAATAAAAATAATACATAATACAAAATCTGTTAATACATACATACATACATATAGATTTCTACTTATTAACCTTGAACAAATTTTTATTTATTAAAAATATACGTGATATTGATACAGTTATGAAATGTTCTTGGAGATCATGTATATGATGGAACATTTACTGTAAGGGTTTGATTTTTTTAACAAAACTACTCTCACTATTACTACTTACCATTATTTTGCGTAAATTTTAACACACTCGCAATTTTATTTTGACGTGTAAATTCACGTCAGATAAGTCAACTCAAAAATCAAATATGTGTTATAAATTTTTTGTTTATTATTAGAATATAGTTTAGTAGATTGTATATGTAATAATGCCAAATAAAGGTTTCTTCTTCTTATAAATTTTATAATATTCATATAATATTTGCGTGTAATTGAAAAATTCACATGTATTCATTATAAAAATATAATAAAATATAGTCTGATTCAATATTAATATTATTAATGCTATGTTATTGTAATATGCCTCGCCTGTTATTGTAGAACTAGTGCTACAATAAATATATTGTAACACTAGTGCTACAATAGATATATTGTAGTACTAGTGCTACAATGGTTGCTATGACAATATATTCATAACATACAATATACAACATTTCTTAATCAAAAAGTAACCTATAATTATGTTATTTCATTATAGGAGTAGAAAAAAATATAACCAAACAATATAAGAGTTATATTACACAACAAAAATTTTCAATGCCTATTTATCAATTTCAGATTTACCACATTGTTGTCACGCAACATTAAATTTAAATATCACTCTATAGTTAGTTAAGAACATACCTGTAATCATTATTACCTTTCCATTTAAATTAGATTGAGGATCACTGATATATTTACGGAAATATTTTTGATATACAGGGTGAGTTTTTTTCAATGTTCTCTATGGGGATTTCGGAAACAATAAGAGATAGAGAAACGGTTAAATGGGGAAAGAAGTGTAGATTTACGAGACGAATAAAATTCCACTTGCAAAGTTTTCAAAAAAGATATTTTGAAAAAAGTAAAAAGTGTCAATTTATTCAAATCAATATATCTCGGTTATTATAACAGATAGAAAAAAACTGTAACGGACAATGTTTTAGATAATTTTATGTAGATTAATAAAAAATAATCAAAAAAATTTTATCGCCATTATTTTCCGAGATATGACGCAAACTTATATTTTTTTTAATGGAAACCATAGTTGGCTATGGCCTCATTCAAAAGGTAAATTTTTTCTCTTTAATCCAATATGACATACGACATAGTTATTTCTAAAAATAAGTAAGTTATAGTCATTTTAAATTTTATTATAAATAAAATATGGGTAGCCATGAAAAAGATGAAAGTAAAACAATTGCAGTTGTTTATAATAATAGCAATTTTGTTTTTCTTATCACAGCACTATGATAGAAGTGTTTACAAACAAACACATTATCCCTACACCAGACGTGCATAGCAAAAAATGCCAAACCTCCAAATCTGTTGCACCACTTAATTGGTGTAATAAAGTGGCTGTTGTAGAATCTGACTTCAATAAGATCATTATGATGATTTTCATTGTTAGAATAATTCATGACATAAACATTTAAAATTACCATGAGCCATTTATGTTATAATATATATAAACCTTAAATTATTTATAAAATTGACTAAAGATAATACATTCTATTCTAAAATACTATAAAAAGTATGTAAACCTAATATCCTAATTATAGTAAATAATAATAAAATAAAACGGTGACAAATATCCTAAACAAACATAAATTAAACCTCTATTCAAGGGGATTATTTAAAATCCGTCTAATAATTGCAGTTATACAATACAATTACAATAGACTCTCTGTCTCGTCAATTTAAAAAATTATTTTGATGTAAACAAAATAAAAATTTATTTAACTCATAGTAAAGAATGGGTTGCATTTGTTTGCTTTGCTTTGAATATAGTTAAAAGTTCAAAATAAAGATTTTCTGATTTTTCATTAATAATAATATTAAATTAAGAACATGTGATGACTCAAAGCCATGATCCCCACCCACAGCCAACTGAATTTTTAAAACGTTTTTTCGACCCTTTAAGAGCTTGACAATCCAAATAACTACTTCAGAATAACATTTTCAGTCTGCAAATAATCGAATAACACCATTTATTGTATTAATTGGCGTTTTCTGGACCTCTTCTCGGTTCACTAGGTTATGTACGTAAATATACTGCGTATACCGGCGACTGCAAATTTTAAGATTTTATAAAGGTTTTTAATAAGGGTATGATCTAAACACATCGTTATACGTTAAAAATGATGATAAACAATATCATTGCATTCATTATTTACCTTTTGCGGCGTTTATATTGCTGAGCCGAACATCGGCGGGCTTGCTTTTATCCTTGTAGGCAACTGATCGGTTCTTCGAGGCGTCTCCACCTGCATTTGGGGCCGTCATATTCACTTTTGGGGAAGACTCACAGAGTTTTAACAGAGGATGATTGAGATTTTTACGGATTAAACTTCTAGAAGTTTTTCCGACACAGGAGCACTAACTGACGTTTGTAAACTGGGTTGCCTATACAGAATTGACTATAATTTCAATGGATATATTTCATAGATTAAAATTATATAGATGCTTTGTTACAGGCAGAGAATCGTTTATATTATATGGGTCTTAAATATTCTGTTTTTTTAAGTAACGGATGTCTATTCTCAGTAATACAAATGGTGTGAAATCTATTATCGTAATACAAATAGTGTGAAATCGAGAAATTAGTCAGTAGTGCCATCTAAGAAGGAATTACTTATTTTATAAAACACGTTCCCGGCGAAATGGCAATAATTTCTTTATTATGAAGAACTGTGAGGTTGTACAATAGCATAATAACATTAATAAATATATTACTTATATACTTATAAGTATTTAAAACAAATTAAATATATTTTAAAAATTATTAAAATTTAAAATATATAACATATTTTAGTCTAATATATTAAGTTGGTTATTAGTACCTTAGTCATATGCTTTATGTCATATTATAAATATTTTCTATGAATCTTAAGGAAAATTAGGCAAAGCTTATGCATTAAAAACTATTATTATAAACAGAATAATTAAAATTACAGTAGCATCATACCAACATTTACTTTTAATTTTCTTCACTCAAACGTTTTTGTCCATATTTTAAAACCTGACGTACGTTCACATTTATTCGCCCAGTTTTTAAATACTCATAAAACTCCCGCCACATATCACTTCGTGCACAATTCTTAATAGTTTCCTCATCAAAAACAGATTCCAAATTAGCGATATCTTGTAAAACATTACACTCACTTATCACCCAAGAATCTAAAATTCTGGGTACACCGTGGTAACAGAGTCTTGATTCACTGCTCATAATCGCGATGTCGCCGCTATGCAGGTATAACGCGACCGGCTTAGTTTCGGGCGTTTTTCCACCGAGTAAGAAAATTGCCGAATTTCCAAAGCTAAAAGAAAATAGAGGGGCGTCCAGGTTTTCCTCAGAGTGATCGGTATGACCCGAAAGGGTGGAGTCCATGTGATAGAAGTTGACAATTGCCGCTTCGGCCACGAAATTTGTAAAATTTAAAAGGGATCCCGTGTAGGAGCAAAGCTTCGCCAGATCCAGCGGGAACGTGGTTTTTGATTCTTCTGTATACACCTAAAATTTGTTTTAGATCAGAGAAGAGTTTAATTAATAAAATACAAGGAGTAAATAAACTAATTTTATAAAAATCAGGTTAAATGTGAAAAATAAACAAGAATGTAATTTAATTATAAAAACTTTTGGAAATATAATACATTATAAAAGAATATAAGTTAAAAAAGGTAAGAGCGAGCAATTAAAAACTGTGCCTCTTTGTTTATCTCAATTATTACCTCCAAGATAAATCTACCACAAACAGATTTATTCTTTTCTAAAATTAAATATTTTCATTATGTTAACTGATATCTCTGCAAAAGTTTATTAACTATAGATTTAAAAGCTGTAATTATATTTCCAAAGTAAGTTGATACGAATCTTGAATAAAAATGTTTATTACAACCAATAATTTATTGCATTAATCACTAACTTCGAAGTATTTGCTAAGTCTTAAAGAACTATCAATGTTGCTCATTTTATTTCTTAAATAATTTTCTCTACAAACACTTGGTTTGTTTTACTATTTTTTTTATAATTACTTGACTAGGGTCTTCTATACTTAAATCACTTACATGAATATAAAAACCTGCCAGTTTCTTTTACAATCACTCTTGATAAGCTAAACTAGTCGAGTATATATATAAGAATTCGTAAAACAAATTAAGTGTTTATCAAGTCTTTACCTATTGTTGCTCATGTTATTAAAATATTATTTTAAGGCCAACTTTTGTGTTACTTCAAAATTAACATTCTTGCAAAATTAAGTTCAACATCTAGAAAAAATGATTTACTACACTTTTTTTTTAATATCCCAATCAACAAAAGAGTTAAGTTAATTTTGCTTTTATTTAATTAGCCATTATCAAAGTACCACATTTGAATAACTGAAGTCCTAGTATGTTCGAAAAAAGTAAGGACACTTTGCTTTTATTGCTTTTAAAGTATTGTAGGATAGTAAAATGTAATGTACATATTTGTATTTATATTATTGTTTTTTGAGTTACGTAACAGTTAGTTAGTTAGCTATTGATAATGAGCACTTAGTGCTCGAAATGTATATCTACTAAATACAAAATAAATTGTGAAGAAAGTGAATTCTAACGTGTTTTATTAATTACAGATTTGTAAATTATTCTTTTGTTATAATCATTCGCATACTTAACCTTAGTGTCCCAATCATGGTGATATCCAAGTGTAGCCCAGCGTAACTTTTTATATACGCTTTTATCCTTTTTGCAGTACGACCACCACTCAAAACCTGGTGGAACCACCTCATGTGCGTCAATGTTTAACTTGTTTGGTTTCCTAGTGTAATCCCTTACACATCTGGTAATCCAATACCTTTGCCCTAATGTAGTAAATGGATTCTTTATGTAGATTAGCCCTGGCTTGTCTACAATTTGATATACTTCCCATTCTTCTGGAGGATTCAAACCAAATAAATTTTTTTCAATCGATTTCAGTTTTATTTGGACTATCTGAAGGAAATTAAAGGGGTAATGTAAGAATGTAAGTTAAACAGTAATATTACTATGATTTTTTTGTTTGTATTATTATGAATGGTAGCAAAAACATACAAACAAATTTTATTCTCTGCAAAAAATTTAGAAATTATAAGTATGTATGTAATTATTAAGTACCTCATAATAATATGTCCATGATTCATATTTATCTCATTGAATGATGGTTAGTTAAATTTAAATTTTAAACAAGTGTTACTTACTTTTTCTTTATCAATTTCATCAACTCGGTTAAAATCCAATACATCCTTCAAATCTGGGGGAGGTTTCCTCGATTTATAGTACTTAAAACTTTCTTTAAACATTTTAACAACATGTCAAAGTGAGGTTATGTTCACAATAAATTACATTTCCATCATCAATTGTTCTTTAAATAACATTATAAGATTCGTTTTAAAATAACAAATTGTTATCACCCTTTAATTAACGGAAAACCTCTTGATAAATATGTAAAGGCTAGTTGTTATGGAAAGTGTATCTTAGGTTGCCTAAAAACAGTAAACATTATTTTGTATACTATGCATATTAAAATAAGAAATTATAAAAGCGATGTATACTGAAAACCCAGATAAATAGAATAAATGGACTAATAAATATAATTTGTCACATTTTGTCTGAATAAATAAATAATAATAGACTTTATTTTCTCCGAGAACGAAAAAGTTTATGAAACAGTTGTTTTAGTTATTTTCTTTAACTTATTGTTAAGTAATTGTTTAGGTTTATACATTAAAAAAATAAATGTATGCAGAGAGGATTTACTAGATACAAATTTTCTACAGTGGTATAAAAATACACAAGTTGCACTCAAAACGATTTGTAATTATCCATTCCAATTAAGAAATTTAGTATATATAAATTTGTATAGGGTTCAAATCTGTAGAGATACAAAAAGTAAATTTTATTCTCGTGTACCATGTATTTTGAGAATAAAAAACCAATGACATAACTGGTTGGTTGTACATGAAAATATTTAGTGTAGTTTCTAGTAATGGAACATTTTAGGTTACTCATTTAAGACATCCTAGAGTTTGCAAATATTACTAAATTCTTAATATTTAGTTGATTAATCACTAATAACCACTTGAAATAGAGGATGCAGATGGGATTTTAAATGTATATAGAACATGAACAGTAGTATGTGTTGTAGATCTAAAACCATCAGTGAAACACCGTGTAAAATTTGGCCACTTATTAGAAGATAACACGAGAAAGAGAGAATTCGTTAGAGGATTGTGAGGTACAGAAGTAATTTAGAAAGGTATCTATAAGTTAAATTTATAGATCGAAATTGAGAGGAATAACATCAAACCATGAAATGTATCAGGGAGGAATTGGAGATTTTAGAACATTAAAATTAAATGTCATTGTTTTTTATATAGGAAGAGAATGATTTGATTTTAAGAATAAATGAAACACTTTTACTTTTTATACCACTTTAAAATTTATTTGCATTTAAGTTTAAAGTGGTATAAAATAGCAAAAGTGTTTTCTTATTCTATTTTTACCCCTTTAGGATAATTTTTTTGTTTTGTTTTACTTAGTTTATTAAGAAACATATAATGTTAATTTTAAATTAAAACAAACACGCGTGTTCCCAATTGGAGATTCACTAATTTGAATTTTGAAAAATATTTACCAGAAAAAGAATTTGCATTAAGTTATTAGCAGTACGCATAATTTGACCTCTAGTGCTCTATTAAAAGATGACATGACTCCAACAATTATACGAAGACGGTTTAGAGTCGATTCAGATTTAATGGAAGATATTTAGAAAGTGGAGAAACTAGTTGACCATACTTAATCTTTACTCTAGTAGTAGAGAATGAGATGAATTATAGAGTAAAACCAGATAGACAATAGAGTTTAAAGGATGTTTAACGCTTTGAATATTTGAACTTCAAGATGTATAAAAAGGAATTGCTCTTTTAGCTTCCGATAAACTTTTAAAATTCCTAGTTGAAAATTTTCTTTTAATGCGTTTGTCCGGGAAGCTTCTGCTTCGGTTCAATAGAAATTCCACAGAGAGCATCGATCAGTTGTGCATTGTATTCTATTAAGAGAGGAAGTAAACTGATCAATATCAATAAGGGATGTACAGAATTCTTTAATATATCTATCCAACTTGCAAAAGAAACGAAAATTGCGACGTGGTATGAAGAAAATGATGGAGGTATTTGGGGGCATGAGGATACGACTTCACTAATAACTAAACGAACAATGAGAGAATAAATGGGGAGCTAAAAATAAAAAGGCAATGCATAAATTAATTATGTTAGGGGACGAAAGTGGAGGGATTAGCAGTTTAGATTAAAAATTGATAAAAACAATTAAATTATGTTGGCCAAGTATTAACCTACCTAGATTTATTTCAATGATGTGACGTAAAAATATCGCGAAGGAGTAAAAGGGAGAAATAAGAGATATAAGATTGAATGTAGAGAGTTCGATAGAAATTATTTAGGCGTTTTTAGGAAGAAGAATAGAATTACTATTAATTTCAGATAAGGTAATAGAGGTGGTAATATGAGTAGCAAACACCACTCTTACCATCAAGTCCGCCAACTAAAGAAAAACCAAAGTATTCTTTAAGTTTAATGTGATTGGACTCTTTATTCTAGGTTACTGAAAACATAGTATATCCGATTTATATTAATTATTTAAATCAATTAGATATGCTGTGTTTAAATATTAACATCTAATGTTTAATTGTACCATTGAATCATTGCTATATCTTCCAAGGGACGGGTTGATTTAATATCGAATAGAATCATGTTTGACATTGCATCAACAAAGGATGGAAGATCAGCAGTTTTTGGATTAGGTTTAAAAAGTTCTAAGTGATACATCTTGCCAGTATTGAAAGGTAGACAATTCACGTGAAAACATTTTTTTCAAACGAAAGAGAGAATAAATGATGAAAAAATTCTTATGCAGTTCTTAGATAAAGTACCGATTTCTGTAGTCAAATTGTTATCAATCTATTAGCCTCAAGATAATTATTACATTGAATTATTATTATATTATTATATTTGTTTTTATCATACATGCTTTTATAAGAGAATATTGATAAAAAATGACATACATGTAAAAAAATATAAATAAATGTCAGCATACTAAAGGACGGAATTCATTTGCATTAATTCCAAACGATTAAGCATTGGATATTTTAGCATTTAGATGCTTATTTTTCCCTTGATTTCGGAATGCATTTTATAAACTTTTCGAATTGACATTGATTGCTCTATTGCTGTTCATACGAAAGGTAATTGCCCTATTTCCGGACTGACGAAGTTTATTCGGTGACTTGTAGAGTAATTCTGATGAAGAAAATGTATGGATAAGTTAAAAATAAAATAATGATTAGGTTAAGTAGATATGGAATTTATTCGAATTCCTTATAAACTGTATTGATTTAGATGTCTGAACCCTTTGGAATAAGGCATGCCGAATTTTTTTAGTTTTATATTAATTTATTTCGACAGCTATGCCGACGATATTACACTGATTGTGAACTTGGACACAACATTTACATTATGTCTAAAAAATAATAATATATATTCTATACTTTTTGGTCTTGAAGAAATGTAAAAAACAAATGAAATAATTAGAAGGTTAATTAAACCACATGTTAAGAGAAAATTTAATTAATGATAAATATTCAAATGGTACTACACCTACTCTCAAGTAACCAAAAAGCTGTTATTGACTAATTAAAACAGATAGTTTTTGTAATAATTCTCCATCTTTTGGCCTGTAGGTTTTTCAAAATTCTTATGTATCTTATGCGAAGATATCGATTTTATAATTATATGATTTAAAATAACTTAACAATTAAATGTTATGGTTCAAAAATGCTATAGAGAAGATATAGCCAAGGCAGTTATCAACTCTTATAGAAAAGAGAAGTTTGGGTTTTTTTAAGTGAGTACGTGGATACTAAGATGACGGCCTTTTTATAATTCCCAAGTACATTTTTAATAATTGCTATGCATTTTGATGTTGTGCTCTAAATTACGTTTCAAAAACACTTGATAACTAACTTTGCATTGACCTTAGCACCCAAAAATATAATAATGCTAATGTCGACTTGAGAAGCCAGGATTTGATGTTTTCGATCATATTTTCGAAATCGTGCAGTATGTATGTATCCGTAATCGGCGACAGACATTCCAAATAAAGTCTGCCTCGAAGGAGAACCTTTGAACATTTTAAAATTTTCGGAATAACTATTGCCTTAATCTTAGTATGTCTAGTTAACTTATAGCTACTGCATACATCTACGTGTATAAATCTGTATTTTCATATTGAATAATAGTAAAGGGGTAAAAGTTGTATATTAAGTCAGTGTTGGGGTTTGATTTTGAAAAGAATTTAATCATTGGATTAAGGGGGCAAATAAAATGCTACGGTTAAGAATTTACATTGATTTTTTCACACGTTTCTTGCTTGCATAATTGGTTCATCATTCCTATAATCCTAATTGACTTGACTCTCTTCTATGTATTTCTATACTCCTTCTTTGTATTTTTCTTTTATTCTTTGGCTTCTCATTTTATCCATTAGTATGACGCCATACGCATTTCTCATTCCACTTTTCTTATGTATCCAAATTTCATATTCAAATGTTAAAACTGGTCTATTTGTTTATGATCCTGCTTCTCTTAATTTCTCATTTTTCTGTTAGACAGCATGTGTAAAAATTCACGCGCAAGCTTCCTCAAACAAAAATTGAACAAAAATCGTATTACAAAAAATCCTATAAAGGCTTCTTATAGGAGAACTGTTTTCCTCTAATTCAAGTTACTTAATGCAGACATTAAATGATAATAAACTAAAATTTATTATCATTGATCCTTTAAAGTAAAAAGAACTAATAATATTCAAAATTAACTTAATTTTTCTAAACGTTTTTATTTCTCAAAAAAATACATCGGACAACATTGCAAATTAATAGTGCTTTTGTGGAATGCCAGATAAAAATATGTTATTTGCAATCATAATACTTCAATGGTATTATTAATAAATATGCAGTTTACTTTTGCGTAATATGCCGATATGCATTTTGGAGTTTGCGAGGGATACTTTAACGCTTGTCCGTCTAAGTATTCCAGAAGTTGTCAAACTTCGAGACTCGTATTCGCGAGATTAGAGAGAAGATTAAGAGAAAGTGGAAGTGAAATACTGTCTTATTGGTAAACGGCGACCACGGACTCGACGCACACCTTATCTAGAGCAAGCAATTCTAAATTAATTCACAAAAAATCCCCGCAGCAATACGAGAGGAATTGCAAAAGTTACTTAACATTAACAGCAATAAGAAAGTTCATCAAGTTTTAGTCCTATTGTTGAATGGGCTTCAAGATCTCCAAATCTAAATGTTTTGGATTTTTTTGTATAGGGATTTAGCAAAAAAATATTTTAATAAACTATTGAAGAGTGTGCATCTACGAACTTTTTTGAAAATGACTTTTTATCTTATTTTGTTTGAGGAACAACGCTTGCTCACGCTTAAATTTATTTAGTGCATAGTACGGTTTATTTGAATGATTTATTCTGTTATTTATATCTTCATCTTGCAGTTTTGAGTCTTATTCGATCACTCCTCAGTATTTGAATTGTTTACTTGCTCTACTCCATAGCTCTTCATTTTTGTATTTATTTGAGATTCTTTCTCTGTTCTTGTCATTGCTTTTCAGTACTTTATTTCATATTAATAGCGTTTCCTGGAGTTCTTCTTTGGCTATTTGCTATTATTGCAATGACATCTGCAAAAGTACATTGTTACATTTCTACTTTTTAAATGTTCCTCTATCTAATGCTTGTATGTTTCGTTTTGTTGTTTACTTCTTTTATTATTTGACCCATGTATATTAGAAATAATATCGGGTTTAGGCCTCCTTCCTGTCTCTTCCCTGTTTTATTGTATATTTCTTGTATTTGGCTATTATCATATCTCTATATAACCTACATGAGACCCAATGTCCGGCTGAATGTTGCCTTTAATACAAATATGCAATCATGTGCACTTGTTCTAGGTTTAAAGCCAGTTTGTTTTTCTGATAACACAGGCCTGTGAAGATTTTGCAGCATGAAATATTTTAATACAGATAAGTCAAGTCAAATCTCCTGATAACGGAAATGTTATTAGTTTTTGCGCAATTCTATTTTTAACATGAAAATGAGAGCGTACGGTTGTGTTAAAATGTGAAATTTCCGTGTTTTTGTGTAAATGGGACTCTAGAGCCAGGGAAAGGCACTGGAAAATTGCTAATTGGCTGAAAAAGAGACAACTGGTCATAGGGACAAAAATGTAATAAATTGCCCATTAGTTCATTCAGAAAAAATATTGCTACCTCCTTTGCACACAAATCTGGGATTAATGAAGCAATTTGTTCAAGCTTTGTATAAAAATGGCCTCTATTACAAATATATTGTTAAAAGATTTTCGGAAAGTTGAAGGAAGGCGTTTTTGATGGTCCACAAATTCGCAAACTTTTAAAACCTGCATGTTTGGCATGGAAGCTTGGGAAATATACAAGGACGTCATCAAGAAGTTTCTGGGTAATGTTAAAGATGACCAATATGAGGAAATTGTAAAATCTATGCTCAAAAATTTCAGGGGACTTTGATGTAATATGAATTTAAAGTTACATTTCGTCCACTCTCATATTGAACATTCCCCAGAGAATTTAGGAGCACAGAGTGAAGAACACAGTGAGTGATTCCATTAACACATAGAAGAGATGGAAACGAGGTACCAGGGTCGATGGGATGTTTCCATAATGGCCGACTACTGTTGGTATTTGGTGACAGAAAATCAACTCAACGTTTATTTCTTGCTAAGAGGAGGATAAAAGAGCTGTTATAAATACGTCTTCACAATCAGAGAAGACATTCAATTTCCACAAGATATAAATCTGAATAAGAAAGGGGCAAACAAAAGACTTATCAGTGAAATGCACCAGTTACTGATAAGTCTTTTGTTTGCCCCTTTCTTATTCTGATTTATATCTTGTGGAAATTGAATGTCTTCTCTGATTGTGTCTTTTGTTTCATTTGGCTCATAGTCAGTAGTTTTTGAAGCACGTTTTTCATCTTTCCATTGTTTATTTCTCTGTCTTTAGTAGTCTTCATACTTAATTTTTTTTCTTATTGATCATGCTCACATCATTTTAGCACATAAAGAGTATAATTATTCTTTATTTTCTATTCTAAGGATAATAACTATAAACTTTTGTAATGTATTTGTGATTTTTATTATTTAAAATTCCTAATTATAATTTCTTTGCAATTTGCCCTGTATCAACAGTCCATAAAATATAACTGCTTTTATTAATTCTTTGGTTCAGATTTTTGTGGGTTGGAAAAAAAATGTATCGATTATTAACGGCATTATAATTTGAATGATCAAAGTTATGGTTTTTGAAATATTTATGTGTTAATTCGTTTTAATTGAAAAATTTATTGATGTCCCCTAATTGGCAATATTTTTTAAAATAATTTAAACTTTTTATATATTTTTTTCAAATAGTCCAAAAGTAATGACTCTAGATGTAACTTATTCTGTGTTTAGTTTTAGTTCTAGAACAAATTAAGCTTTATAAATAATCTAAAAATAATCAATTTACTTTATAAAGTACACAACAAAATTTTTTATAAATTATGCATGCTTATTAATTGAATATGAATGAATATTTCTAACTAAAAACTTTAAATGAGTTATATAAATTAAACATTTCATTCGTTTATATCACAAGATAGTTTTGTAAATTAGTTATAGTTTGGTAAGTAAAGACCTCCAGTGTAAATCAATTAATTAAATGCGTTAACCTTTTAAATGATGGCCTTTTATTAATACTTTTTGGATATAACCATTGAAGACTTCTTGTTAAAACAAGCATCCAATTACATCGGTATTTTTTTTTCATTTGTAAAAAATTAACATTTCAATATCTTAACATTAATTTATACTGAAATCACATGAAGAAACGTTATTATTATTATAATATTAATAAGTGGTGAATTACGTTTAAATTATACATAAATTATTTGTAACAATTGTTCATTCCGACCAACACGTTCCTTTTGTAGAATGAACTTATTATTTATTACCAACGTTCACGTGATATTATAACTGTCAAGCCATTTTTTTAAAGTTGAAATTATAATTATATTGTAATTATAAGTATTTTAGAATTTACTGATTTTTTTCATTGTCATTTTTCTAATTTTAAGAATATTTGAATAGTTACTTGGCATTTTTCCTATCGATTACAAACTTAAAATACCGATTGTCGGATTTCTTTCGTCGTTTTCTTAATCTCATATATTTTTTAATAAGAAACAAAATAACTATTCTTATATTAATTGGTTATTATTTGAACGTCATAAAATTTGTGAATAAATAGTACAAATAGTACTATATTCAGAAAAATATTCTAGAACAATTTTGTTGTTGTTTACTTTTATCTTTATTTTTTTTGTAAAGTTACGTAACTATTGTAGAATTTTTACGGGCACACCTTTAAACCGGTGGATACCTGGTGCACCGGTTATTCATCCACGGTGCACCGTCGAAAATCGTAATAACTCGTGGGAACGGTGCAAGTTGCAGTGATTTGTCCCGGGTTGAATGGAATTAGATTGTTATGAAAGGAGACGTGGATCTAGCGTTGCAGAAGTAAAATGCAAAGAGAGCGGCGGTCTCCGTTTAGAAAGAGACGGTGGGAGAGGTTGCCCTTGCCTTCCAGTTACCTGTGATGACGTTCCATAGTGTATTTCTATCAGCATTCGGCCATGTTGACTAGCGACGGATGCGTGTCGTTTGTTGTGAACCCCAAGTAATCGGTTTATTTACCATTCGCTTGCACACCACCTCTTCGACCTGGTGATTGTCTGCTAGTGATGCGCTGGTGTGCCGCGGCGTGCGCTTAACTAGACTTTCGATATGTGAAGTGATTAGTATGAGCCACTTCCGTGACCTAGATAGTGTTAAAAGTCGGTGAAAACAGTCAGTGGCGCCGAGAGCTGCAGTGACAACATGACTCCGCCGTCGACGGCTTGAAGATAAGGGAGGACCGCAGCCCGTTTATGACGTTTTTAACATGTCAAGTAAGAAACCACAGCCATACATAATAAAGACGTCTACAGACGCGGGTTTGACCTCCGTCCCGCCGCGCTACCAGCCGCCGCCGCACCCCGGCGGTATCCTCAAGCACCCCGCCAAGGATGCCAAGGTCTACCCCCAGAAACCCGACAGCGTGAAGTATCCCTTTCAACCTCAACAGCAGCAAGCGCAGAGGTACCCTCCATACCAGTATCCAGCTGGTGTTCCCCAAAACCGCCCCCAGCCGTCGCGTACCTCGTCGGAGGACGAGGTGCGGACACAGGCGCAAATCCACCAGAGGCCGCACACCGAGGAGGACTTTATCAGACAGTCCGAAATGCTGAAGTTTGTGCGGAAGACAGATGACAACCGCATCATCCCCGAGCAAAACCGCCACATGCCAGACCCTCGACACATGCAGGGATTGGTTGCCGAGCTCCGCTCGTTGAAAGAGGCCAACCAAAGGCTTGCCGATGATAATCAGGAACTGCGCGATCTCTGCTGCTTCCTGGACGACGATAGGCAAAAGGGGAGGAAACTGGCTAGGGAATGGCAGCGTTTCGGAAGGTACACGGCGTCGGTGATGCGCCAGGAGGTATCCGCGTACCAGAGCAAACTTCGCGAGTTAGACAACAAACAGCAGGAGTTGATTAAGGATAACTTGGAGCTGAAAGAGCTCTGCTTGTATTTAGACGAGGAGCGCGGTAGCAGCATTTGTCCGTCTTGCGGCATCAGCACGTCCACGGCGAATCTGCGTGATGATGGTGATGGGTCAAGTTCGAGCACGAACGCCGATGAGCCTCCGGTGCCACAGCAGTTTACCACTACGACGACGACGCCCAGGAGGTCTGCCAGTAGGGAGCGACTTCTTCATGAAAACCTCGCCAGGCAGCGGAGTACATTTAACGGTAACACTTTTAAATCTTTCTTGGTGGTGGCTTTTCTTTCGGTTTAGTCCATAAAATGATTTAATAAATCCACCATAAATAACGGCCACAAAAAATAATTTATATTTAGTAAACTTTACAACTTAATTAAAAACTGAATTAAAACGGACTCCAAGCTTAGTGGTATTATGGTATAATTTAAAGCCCATTTTAACGATGATGTTACACAATTATAAACTCATTAATATTTAGTATAAAATAAATTCTTCATTATGACTTTCTCCTTCGGTGTATTTTTCACAAATTCAATATTAGAAACTAAATTTAAAATTGATTTTTAGATATTATATTGTGTAAAATTTAAACCTACCTTTAAATAGCCTTTTACAACATTGTAGATTTTGTTTGTTCCATATTATAACTTTAAATAAATTAATAATAATACTCCAATAAAAAGGTATAATTAAATTTTTGAATAGCGAAGATAACGTTTATACATAAACATTAATAGTAATGATAATATAAAGAAGAACGAAATCTGCAGAAATCCTATTTAATAATTTTTGGGTGGTGTTTTAAAAATTAAAATTATTAATGTATCCAGTAAAAATGTTACTTCAGGATTTTTGATTGAATTTGTTTGAAAAAAGAAATGGATTTATTATAATAAAAAGGACAAAATTAAATAATGCAAAAACATCTGCAGACACATGTTTCGATCTTTTAAAACTCATCAGTACAGATTTATTATCAACTTGATTAAAACATAAGAATTATTAAAGATATTATTTTGATAAAAATTAAAAACTTACGCAGGCAAGTATGCAATAATTCATTAGATGGAAATAATTACATTCGGGATTAAATAAAATACCCACTTAGGGTGTGAGGATAGCAATGGATTTAAAAAAAACTATTTTTCGGCATAAAAACAAAATAATCTCGAAATAATTATATAATTAATCGTTTCAATAGAACACACTTAATAAATATAAACATTAGGTATTCGCCCTGAATACCCCCAAACAATTAATTTAATTAATACAATTTTCTTCATGTGTTAATTTTCCATAATATAATCATATTCAGTGAGGCTTTCCCTATTAAAAAAACTGATAAGATTTTTGATTCCTCTCTTTTAACATCCATGATTTATCCTTTATAGCTCATATGATTTTTAATACCTCCCTCTAAATGCCTAAAAATAAATTAATTCTTTACGTTATATGTACTAATAATTTTGAGGGTGAATCGCGGATGTTTTGAAAGAGGTATCAAAAATGTTATTAACTTCACTAAAACGTGTTTATGAATGTGATTCTGATAAAATATTCGAAAAATGTTCACATCTTAGTCTAAAAAAAAAACAATTCTTTTCATCATACATCCTCGTAACTTTAAGGATGAATTATGGATGTTTAAGGGTAGGTATTAAAAATCTTATGAGTTTTTCTGATAGGGAAAGCCTCCCGGAATGTGATTACTATGAGGTAATAACTGTTTAATGCGAATTACGCATGGTAAAACTAATCCTTGCGTCCGGATAAAAAACACTTCCTTCATATTATGACAAGAAACGTGCGCTTAAAATTAAACGACCGTTTGATTTGGTAAACTTTAATAAAAATGAATGAAGAAGAATTACTAATATAACCTTTTCCTAAATTGTTAAACGCTTTAGGATGAATGTATTTCTAAATAGACATAATATTTCAAATGATGAAGAGATAGGGAAAGTCTCCCGGAATGTTATCATTATGAGGAAATTCGAAAGTTAATTGAATTAATCAAATTAAATTGATTTTGGTAGGTTGGCAGGGTCAATTTAGAATTTTTGTATTTATTTATTGTGTTCTGTAGGAACGATAAATTATTAGTAATTATTTCGAAATTATTTTTTTATGCCGAAAAATATTTGTTTAAATCTATTGCCATGGTTTTGTAGTTCAACTCTCCTTTTAGCTTCTTTCTGTGGGTTCAAAAAATTTACAAAATGAATTTACATACAGACTTGTACAGTAAAAAATATCTTCCATGCAGGGCATCTTTACAATTTTAACTCGTTGCTCTGTTAACTTCTTTTTGAAGGATAGGGGTAAAATCTGTTTATATTTCTTCGTCCGTTTTACTTTTAGTAGGCTTTGAAATTATTCAATTGTGCAAAGATACATTTATTTAACTTTAACTCTAGTGTACGCTAGAAAAAGTGTTTTGTTGTGGTAGGTCAAGACTGTGCCACTATAAAATATGAGATAGGTCAAAAGTAAGATACCTCTATATCTGTTGTAGTATTTTAGAAATACGATACGTGGATAATGATGTTTTTTTCCTTTTGCAGTGAGTGATTTGTTTTATGAAACACTGTACTGTATACGGTTTCTTTTTACCGTCAAAGTAAAATCCTATTCTGATGTTCTGCCTTATTGTTTATATATAAGTTTTATAGTTTTTTAATTTATATATATTTACATATAATTAATTATTTAAACAAAAAATATACATTAAGTATAGCGCCACCATTAAGGTGATATCTTTTGTTACACTGAATTCCCTAATTGAGTGATTTGTCCAATTCCATATTTAAATACTTGTAAAATAAATTTTGCTAAATACTACATTTAAAATTTAAATATATTAGTGTTGATTAAAATATTTCATTCAACGATATTAGTTTAAATTTAGTTTTTGATAATACAATTAATATTTCGTAATGTTATTGTTTTATGTTTAACAGCCTAAAGTATGGAGTGTACTAATAATTTAAAGATTCCCATATAATTAATCTATACTGTCTGGTGCCCTTTCACAAAATCGTGAGTTACATCTCGAAGCACTCTCTAATTGTCGCATTGTTCTTAAATTCTTACGCAACACTTTCGTTTTTATATTTTTCGCATTCTCTCAGTCCCGGAGTTAATTGGCTTCGGACAAAAATCCGACATCGATAACAGTTTTCACGTATGAAGAAATCGGACGATGGAAGACGTTTTCTCTTTATTTATTTGCATTGTGGTTTCGCGTTAATCATGAACGTCCTCGTTTCTCCAAAATCCATAAATTACAATCACGAGTTTATTATAGGATAGAAGCAAAGAGTTTTCTAAAATGATGAGTGGGTATTAAAATGGATCAAATATTTTCTGCTGAATACGCGATGACGGTGCGTTTCTTCGAGACAGTTACAACATTGCACATGTGAGAATGTTCTTTTGTATATTTGCATGATGAAGCATACGGAATAATACCGTTGTCTTCGTTTTTATGACCACATTTTCGTTTGGAATGTGGATATTATTCTAACCAATTTTATATCACAAAGTGAACTCCTTGAATCGTATAAGTGGACTTACGATACAAGGAGTTCACTTTGTGATATAAAATTGGTTAGAATAATTTTATAACGTGGAAATGCTTGTATTGAATGTTTCAATAGTAAAACATTGGATTAGATTAATGCATGCAAAACTGTAGCTAATTTTACAGGAAACGGGAAACTGTTTAATGCGAATTACGCGTGGTAAAACTAATCCTTGCGTCCGGATAAAAAAGACTTCCTTCATATTATTACAAGAAACGTGTGCTTAAAATTAAACGACCGTTTGATTTGATAAACTTAAATAAAATGAAATAAAATTAGTGAGAAAGAATTACTAATATAACCTCTTCCTAAATTGTTAAAGGCTTTAGGATTCATGTATTTCTAAATAGACATAATTTTTGAAATGATGAAGAGATTCACGATTTGACATTTTTATGCGATCCCATCCTGTGTGGTTTATGTTTGTCTTTGTTTACAGACTATAAAATTCATCAAGGCATGACCTACCTGCACGTTCAGCGTGCTTTGCTTAATGCCATTAAAGATGAATATAAGCATATTGCTAGCAAAGAAAACTTATTTGGAACGGTAAAGAAAAATTGTGTCCTTGTGAAGCTTTAGGAAACGGTACCTTTGAAATAAAATATTAATTACTGTCTAGATCGTCATTACACTGAATTATGAATTTGTATAAACAAAGACCTAAAGCTGCATAAAATGTAATTGGTAGAAGAATTAAATCCCCAGGATACCGACCAAATGCTTGATTTTGTAATTCAGGCAATTAAGCCCATTTCAAGGTTTACGACCATCTTGTTTTCAGATGAAGCTAGTTTTCATCTTAACGAGTATGTGAATAAGCAGAACTACCGAATGCATCCGAAACGCAAGCATGACAAGATTTAAATGAAAGAGAACATCCAGTTACACTGAATTGCAAAACTTTTCTGGCTATAACCAAAGAACATGGTTTCAGCATGACAAAGCAACGTCACACACGTCTCTGCCATGAATTCGTGAAATTTTCCCTGACAAATTGATCACCAGGAGAGGTGACATAAATTGGCCTCCACGCATTTCTGATTTAACCCTACAGAATGAACTTTTCCTGCGGGGTTATCTCAAATCTAAAGTTTGCGCTAATAGACTAACATCTCTGCTGCATTTGGAAAAAAAATATATATATATCTACCATGATGATGATGGCTTACTTTTTTAATTGGTTTTAATACATGCTAATTATGGTTTTAATTAAAAAAAAATAATTAAAAACCAGGCACCAATTTTGCCATCTTATCTATTAATAGCATTTGCTATGAAAATGAGTTGAAGAAGCTAATATGAATACCACAAAGCTTAAGTACATTCTAATCAGCAACAAAACAATAAAAAATAAATAAATCTAACCTATTACTATAGAGAAATTTCAAACCTATTTCAAGGCCACTAGAATTTGTAACATCAGTTCCAACAATAATTCCAACCAAGTTCGACACAATTTATATTATTTTATTACATCTTTGCTCTCCTTTCTAATACAATATCACAAAAGGATATACAAAATTTTAAAAAATACTTAAAATTTTAGCCAAAGGGAGAACACAATTAACATTAAGACCGTCACAATTTAACCAACATTAACATTATTTTATACAACAACAATGGAATAAACCTCAAACTAGAATGTAAAATATATACCTAAATCACAAATAAAATAACTAAAACCTATTTCAATTGAGGTCCCATCTGGTTATTTTTGTAACACTAACAATCGAAGTTATATAATATTTACTAACCATTCAATTAAGTCAATTAATTGAAATAAATTAAATATTGATTTACAGGTGCAGTATTGATGAAAATAATTTTAATTAAATTAATTTATTAATTTATTTTAATGGTTAGTTAGTATATATTTTTTAACTAAATTCACAGGAAACAATTCGGTTTAGAAACGTTATTTAACAAGGTCAGATTCCAAAAAATTCGACGAATCGATAAATAAAATATATCTCCAGAAAAGTTGATTCACAGATAATATCTTTATTGTTCAACGTTCAGCCGTCGAAAAAAATATAATATTCGATTTGAAATCTGATAAAATATGTTGAAAATTTTACGCAAATGAGTGCAAGATTTCGAGATTTTTTTTATTTGTTCAACTTTACTGACCAATAAAAATTTAGAGACATTTACAAACGGCCATAAAAGTTTATTCATGATTTAGTTTACATCGTACATGTTTCTAAGAAGTCCACTAAATCGTTTAAAATAATTATGAAATTAAAATTGTAAGAAGAAATAAAAATTTGATAGTTTACAACGAGTTATTTGATGATTTAGTTACGATTTTTCTACAGTACATTAAACTGCTAAAAATGATTGAAATTAAAATTGTAAAAAGTAGTATAAAATAGATGGTTTGTTAGAATATCTATGAATTCTTAAGAAATACAAAAAAGATCACCCTTCCATTGAAAACCCTGCTGAGAGAATGTTTACGAGTTTTTTTATTCATTTAAATATTTTAAAAAGCATTAAAGATAATTAGAAAGTAAATTTGGGCTTTGAGGAATAAAGTTAATAAAGTGCGTTTACAAATGCACGATTTTATGTAAAAGACCGGTTGAGACATTATAGAACGGTTTTTTTAGAATATCTGAATGTGTTTCTAAATCTTTGAAAGTCTAAACTTTCTATATTTTAAAAATTATAACCAAAAAAAAGCAATTAGGATTTCAAAGGATCCGTTATTTTTTCTATTACAATTTCTGTTAAGGTTTAGGTATAAACATCATGTTTAGAAAAGTTACTCTATTCTTGTTTTTTGTACAATTGCGCAATTTTAGATTTTTTTACTTAAATCATTCAAAATTTCAGATTATGTTTTTTCTATTACATTTTATTTCTATCATTTAATAATTATTATAAAATAAAGCACCAAATACTAAATAATACTTATTTAAAAAAATGTATTTTCAATATTTTGCATAATTACAATTTCATAATTTCTTGATTAAACTATACAAAATTTCATATACTGGATTGATAAGGCTGTTACTTAACCTGACGAAGCCACTGTGTGGGGAAACATTGTCGCAGAACAATAAAATCATATACTATCAGAATTTTATTAAACACAGTTTCAGTTTAAAATGTATACAATATCTAATTTATAAGTTAATTGGATGATTCACTTGAAAATGAACTTTCGGATAAAATAAAGCATAAAGATTTTGTATTAAAACATTAATAATAACATATCTGTTTTTAAATATAAAAATGTGATGCTATATTTTATCAAGAATATCTAAATTATTATATTTTTCGAATTAAAGCTGAGATTATTCCCTACATTATTTATGTATTAGTACTTTATCAAACTTCGAAAATATAATTAAAAATACACAAAGCAGTAAATAAAAATGTACAAATAATTAGCCAGTAAACTAAATGGCGGAGATCACTTTAGAAGAATGTTCTTCTATTCTAACCTGTAGGTTCTCTCCTTAACGATTTCATCATGCAAGAACTCAACTTCGGATACATATATTAAAGCACTTCTTCTATTGAAAGGGTAAATATATGTAGAATAATTTTTGGTCGGATAAGGATTAAACATAGTTTTAATTCAGTTGAAAACACTTTATTTAAACTCAAATCAATTTATATCTTATTATTCTTAAAACGCCGACATATTTCTAGATTTCATAGGTTTTCTCAAATAAACACGTAAAGACCAATTTTTACTTTTTTATACAGCAATTTAGTAAGGCGAAATTAACACTGTTTAATTATAATTATCTCATTATTAATTTTGACCCTATTTTCAAATTCTTTTAATTGTATATAACTTATGTACATAGGAAAAGAGGTATAACTCCAAAGCTGCAGTTAATTTATAGAAATAAATTGATATGTTGTTTTTTACTGGAATGCAACTTAACCATTTTGCAGGAATTTATTTCTAAAATCAGCCTAGAATAAAAAAAGTTCACAATTTAGCAAACACATCCTATAGAAACATTTAAATATAGAAAACAACAAACCCTTTATTCTTATTATAATGTATGATTTTCTACTGTTGTTGAATGCTACTCTTAATAGTCCAGCAAAAGTCGAACACCTAAAGTACATCCAACCGTTCTGAAAGTGTTGAATATATTGATGAAATCATTCTCTCTGTTGTCTAGAATTTCAGGAAAATGTTTTTAATGATGTAAGGAATTTGTAGTTTGATGAAACAAACATGTTACTAGAAATTAATCAAGAGTGATTGATTAATTTCTAGTAACATGTAAGTAATATGAAGCTTGTTTCATCAAACTACAAATTCCTTACATCATTAATATCATTTTCCTGAAAATCTAGACAACAGGGAGAGCGTTATTATCTTTTTTATTTCCTAAAAAATTTTGAACATTATTCTTAATTTTAGAGGTGGCACAAGAGCTATATTTATAACATTACAACTACCTGAAAGTTATGATGAACACAAATTGATAATTTCTGTTAGTCTTAAAGTGACTATGCCAAAATCCTTTTCTATGGGATAGCAGATAAACACATAAATTAGGATTTTGTTATAGTCATTTTAAGATCAACATATATTACCCATTATGTTCATCGAACTATCTTCTTTATGAACAATACTATTGTAAAAAATTAATATTTATTATGAGAAGTTACGTTTATTTCCGTTATACAATTGCACTCATTTTAATGAGTCGATAAAACCATTTGTTTGAATCGTTTTCTCAATTTTTTTGGTTACGAGACTTTCAATCAGAAGACTAGTAAATCAGCCAAGGTTTTTTTATAGTTCATAGTATCTATTTAAATCATTAAGATTGTTTTGATTGAATGTTATTGATTATAAGGTATTTTATAGGAAGAACTTGTCATTGCTCGGTTAGCTTAATTCATTCAATTCATCAAAGCTTTTTTAAGGGGTATATTATAATGATTAGAATGTATTCTAACTGTTTATAGGCCTAACGACTGATGTTGATGTGGGGTAAATATATTTAGAGCTATTATTCTTGTTGAATCCAGATTTACCCGAAACATCAAAATGGCAGTTATTGAGATGATTTTTAGGTTTACTTTATCTATATTCATGATACTCTAAGTACTTGAACAAGGTTATTTTATTAAAGGATCATAAATATAAATTGCAGATGATTATAAACTTGAATGCTAGATTATTTGCTTTTGCTAGTTTAATTTAATGAAATCAGTCTAAATTCAATTTTGTTCATAACTTTTCATGATATATTCACTTTAAAACAGTCTAAAATACATTTTTTTTATATTTTATCACTTATTAGTTTATTCAATAAAAATAATTTCATTCAAATCAGTGTTGCTGTACTATTTGTAACATGTAAATTACTTTTGTATCACTCAATATCTGTCGAGGTATTAGCCAGAGAAGTAGTTGTTTCAACAAGTAATTTTTTTTTGTAGTCTTAGTAAGACTCATTGTTGTAGATTTACGAAATGTTTTCGTATTTTTAAATTATTAATAAATATGAATTATCATCACAGATATTGCATAAAATATTGGGGCGTTAGTACAGTTTCTAACAATGGAAAACAAAATACTCCAAAAGGGCTTATTTCATATTTTATAGTCTTTAATTTTCATTAACTTTTTGGCCACAGGAATTTTTATGATTTTCCACTCGATCCATATTCTTCCACAGACAGTTAATAGCCCTTCGTTGCTTCTGGATTAATTGTTGATTATTAATTCAGCAAATAAGTTACATTTTGTTCTCTTCTAAGAGAAATTCTAGACATTAATTTATGTATGTCATGATATATTATACAGGGTCTATTATAAAAGTAATATGCATTATTTGGCTGTGACGCGACTATCCATATTATGGGCGAATATATACGGAAAAATCATTCATTTGAATCTGTTTCTGTTTTTTCAGTTAGTAGACTTCTCTCTTTCAACCAGCTAGTAATTTAGAAGAAGTTTTTTTTAAATTACAAAGTTTCTAATTAAATCGTTAAGTCTATTTTGATTGAATCATGTTAGAAATTCTTTTCTAGGAGTTTTTATTGCTCATGTAGTTTAATTGGCTGTGACGCGACTATCCATATTATGGGCGAATTTTGCATTCCAATAATTGATTGAGCATCCAGTAAATCAGTGACATCATTAACATATTCACATTTGAAGTACATGGGATAGTGACTGAGGATCTGCCAATGCGCAAGGTATGCGAGAAGCTTGGGAGGAACGTGTTGATAGAAGACCAGAAACAACTTCGAGTTTTGCGCTGTCAACAATTGTTGGATTTGATTTAAACAAACTTTCTTAACTATGTCGTTTATTTTGAGTTTGTATCACAGGGAGAAACTGTCAACTCAACATTTACCTGCAGGTGCTCAAGAGATTATCTAAATATCTAAAACGCACCTGTAATTTACACGAACTTTTGAAAACAAACGCTATATCCATGTAGGAGTTAAATTTCAAAAACACAAAAGTTTTTGTTGTGCTATCAGAGTGTTTATTATGGTAAAAAATTCAAGAGGTTATTCCCTGGTCTATTCTAAGAATATTTTATCCTTTAATGATTCTTGAAAATGCGCTTTGTTTTTAGGATACAGGGGGAACAAAATATTCAGCTGCAAAAGAAATACATTTTAAACGTCGATTTAATTTGAATACGTCTCGTGACTGATCATTTGGTATCTGTCAAATTTGTTGAGACTGAGTGACCTCTTTGGCGTTTAATTTTGTCTTTAAATAAGGAAAGCCAATGACAGTAAGAATGGTAGAAGCGGAAGAGATCCAAATACTTCTACTCGAAAAAATACTAATACTTTGACATATAATTTTTGGTAATAAAATGTTTTTATTGTCGAAAATTTGGTTCGCCTGATATTTACAAGACAAGGCGGATTCTCATAAAATCATCAAAGGACTTTGATGTTTGAATTTCTGCCATATGTTTAATAAAGAAGCAATTCTTCATTTCAATTTGTTAAAAATACGATTGCTATGACTTATATTTCAATAATATACTTATGCTAAATGAATGTCCTCCATATTCCTTATTATAGAAATAATTAATAGAATACATTTGAAAATAGGCATCACAGCAGTTTATTTAATAATTAGTGAACTGTAAAATTTCCTGATTATAGGTGCATTTATTTATTTCACATAATATAGATACATGCTATAATACATAATATATAATATAAATGGGGAGAACTTATTACGAAAATTCTTTGTTTAAACAAAAATTATTCGGCTTTTTATTACCCACAACTTTTATTTGAAGAAGTTATTATTTTTTTGTTTTTTACTGGAAAAAACACAAAGAATAAAGGATTAAGATTAAAGTTTCAGTTTAAAATATTTAGCGGTTCTTAAGGTACAGCATACACGGATACACATACACACACAAATACATTTTTATGATTTACTAACACTTAGAAATTTGAATCTCGAAAATAAAGTCGTCAACTTGGCTACGCTGATGAGATCCAAAATATATCGAAACTTGTCCGTGGCTGTTATTAAGCGGGAAACAATAATTCACTTTTCCCAAAAATTGTATCTAGGCATTAAAACAAAAATTTATTTTCATTTAAAAATATATTTCACGATCATAATACCTTCCTGTATTTTGTACAGACAAAGGAAAAAATAGGTATAGCAATCTTAATATTTAATATAACATGAACGCACAAAAATTTTACTCTACTTTATTTCAATATACGCATATAAACAATAATTCAAGGTTCAGTAATACCTTGATTTAAAGCAATGTCAAATTTGCCCACGTGTTTCAGACATAAAGCAAATTATGTAATTCCGTAGACCGTGAAGGTTTTTAAAGCGCCGATGAAAACTAGAGCGTGCAGCGAATACACAGTAATTCTTAAATTCTAAATATATAATTATTAATTATACAAAAACCAAACGTGTGCATTCATTATGTAAATTCTTAGAAAAGTATGTTTAACAAAATAAAATAATAGTTATTTAATAAATATGCATTTAAAACAATGATAATGTAATATAATCTATCAATTTCGCCTCAATAAATAAATATTTCCAATCAACTTATATAAATTTAATTTTGAAATAATATTTCCTTAATAAAAGTTATTGCATTTAACAAACTATTATATTATAATATGTATGTAACAACACTGTAATGTTTTGGTTAACTTATTTCATTGACATTGAGAGTTTAATTATGGTATGAGAAACAACATTTAAAAACTCGTATATTTTTATGATAAACGAGTCAACAATTCTGTGATCTTTCATAATATGAATTTAAAGAACAGTTAATACAAGGAAAACATGTTGGCCCGTGTGACCATTTTATATAATCATTTTTAAAGAATGAAAAATATTTTATTTCCGGAAAATTCATTCATTGAATTTGTTTCTTTAGTTGCGAAATATCTCTAGTGATTGAAAAGAAGTTTTAGACATTTAGAAGTCTTTAATTAATCGTTAAGTTAATTGAGTAGTGTTGATTAGAAATTTTTTTTAGGATCAACTTGTCATTTCTTACGTAGTTTGGGTGAATAATTCATCAAAGCTGTTTTAGATGTAGATGGTAGTGATGAGCTTGGATAATTGTGTCCGTTTTATATAATCATCTTCAAAGAATGCGTGTAGCGAAAAAAGTCTTTTATATCTTGATTATAATTAAAAACATTTGGTTTGTTTCACAGAAAAGTGTTTTTAATTCTAATCAAGATAGTTCAAAAATGTTTAAGTGAGCAATTAATTAAATATAAAGTATTTTATATATGGAAAAATCATTCATTTGAATCTGTTTCTCTGTTTCTTCAACAGCTAGTAATTTAGAAGAAGTTTTTTGAAATTACAAAGTTTCTAATTAAATCGTTAAGTCTATTTTTATCTAATCATGTTAGAAATTATTTTTTAGGATTTGTTGTTGCTCATGTAGCGTAATTCATCAAAATTGTCAAAGCTCTTTTAGATGTAGATAATTTTATATGTAGAAAATTATTCATTTGAATCTATTTATATAGTTACGAGACATCTCAACCAGGAAGCTGATATTTTGATTGAATAGTATTGGGTAGAAATGAACGTGTCATTGATTGTGTAGATTAATTCATCTAAATCATCAATTTTTTAGATGTAGATAGTAGTAATAAACATGGATAAGTGTGTTATTTTTTTCATTTTCAAAGAAAGAATGTAGTGCAAAATATATTTTATAATAAAATGTATTAAAATCCTTTAGTTCGTTGTAGAAAATTAAATAATACATTTAAAAATACGAAAACATTTCGTGAATCTACAACAATGAGTCTTACTAAGACTTGTTTTTAAATTTATATTTTATATACCAAAAATTATTTTTTTTTTCTGTTTCAACCAAGAATTTAGAAGTTATGCTGGACACAATATTTTACTTGATGAAATAGAAAATTGCGTAAATAATTTTCGAATAATTCTTCTACTAATGACTGAAATACGTATCAAAGAATATAATGAAATATTTTATATATTTAATTCGTAACTAGTTCAAGCATTTAATGAAATAATAAAATGAAGTTTTAATTTATTTTAAGTACCTCATTTTGATCACGAGAATGTGAGATTATGTGATTGGAATACAATTAAAATTACACGGCTCCAAGGTTTCGTGATCGGCGAGTTAAACAGTACCTAATGATACAATAACTATTATTTTCTTTGCAATAACCATCAATTCACTTTTAATTGGGTCAGTTGTTTCTTGTTCTGTCTTTTTAAACCTAGAATTGTCCCTCTTAATTTAAAACCAATTGTTAGTCTAAATATGTAGAGAAAAAGATACTCGAGTCCTTGGTTCAAATCCAGTTTAGGGCATGTTTAGATTCTTTTATGTAGGTAATTACACAGATAATTAAGGTGAAAACTAGTATCGATTTAAAAATAGATCTTAATTGGAATAGTTAAGAAGGAAATTTTTTAATGTTGGATGGACAATCGCTACTATTACTACTAATATATTAAAATAAATCAAGATCGTAGATGAAAACTTCTCCATAAACACAGTTGATCTACTTCTTATCCATTAAGAAGTATTTTTTAAAATTATTATTATTTAACTTTTAGCTTTCGTTTCTGTGCCATGCTGTACTATTAAGAATCGTTCAATTTTCACTTTTATTAACTTCTATAATTTAATTTTCAAATAATATTTCCATAATAAAAGTAGGTGCAATAAATAACTTACTCAAACTAAGTATTTCATAAATGTTTCATTCACAAATGTTGTACTATTAAGAACTGTTGAATCTTCATTTTTATTAGCTTGTAAATTTCATTTTAAATAATATTTCCATTATAAAAGTATATAAATATTCACCCCTCGCAGTTTATTTCACCAAACTGCGATTTATTGAAAATATACCTGAGGTCATTGTTACCTCATTGTTGATGGCGTACGGAATGTAAATGCTATTTTGGGAATATCAGGTGTTTTTGAAAGGAACAGTTTTACCTGTTCGGAATTGGTATCTCCTTTAAAATTGTGTAAATTACGGTTATCCATTTTAGGGTCAAGATTACTACCTGCCTGGGCTTGAATTTTATTTAAATGAAATGCCCTATCTCGTATTCCGGAACACGTTGTTGATATAAATAATATTATGCATCGAGAATAGTCGAGTGCATAAGAAAATAGATGGAAATTTATACAGTACATATAAGAAATTATAAAATTCTGATAAAAAGAACACTTAACGGCAATAGATATAGTTCTACACTTTATTTCATTGAATATACCTTTAAAATAAGATTATTTAAAGGAAGACAATACATTTCATATTAGAAATAAGAAAGTACACGAATATGATACACTTCACTGCTTGATTTTCATTCAAGGCTTGCGAAGAGATGCATTATTATAATGAATATTCCAAATATTATTTATTAAATATTAAATTATATATGATATTACCATAAAGGTGCTATCATAATCGATGGTTAAGCCGGAGAGTTAAATACTGTAAAGTAAATCTCGATTCCCTGTCTCCAACTCCACTACGCTATATCCAAAATCGAAACCGGTCTGTGGTTGTTGTTGACAATGAACCATAATTAAAATTATATACTTCCAATGTTAATAATAATCAGTAAGAGGAATCTATCGGCTTAATTGAACACAATATAGATAATTTAAATAAAAGTAAACAAAACCTTTAAAATACTTTTCAGTATTATTATATATTTTATAAATTGTGGCTGTATTTATATGTATATTCTGTAATTTATTTATAAATTGTTATTAGGAAGTAAAAATAGATATATTAACCGTATATTTTCTTATATGTTAAGATCAAATCATGCAGTACGTACGAAGCTTGGAGAACCGGGTCAAGCAGCTGGAGGACGACAAACGAGCGCTGACACATAAAATCAACCAGATTGCAGCCAGCACAGGGGATCCCACGATCGCCATCCCTGCTGACGCAGGGGTGGGCGCACTCAGCGGACGCCCGGAGGCAGTGGTGCGAGCCCTGCAGGTCCTCGAGGTCCGGGAGCAGTTGGAACGAGAAGGCCGGGTACCGGAACGGGGGGAGAACGTGCCGGAGATCGCTGCCGGCGACATGGATGATGGGGAGAAAGCGTTAGTTAGGGAAATGTGCAATGTAAGTATAACATCTTACCCTTGAATGTTTATAAAATTTTTATAAAGTGCAATATCATAAATATACAGAACGGATTTTTAAATTATATTAATGAATGTTGTAGACGTTTACCTGGGGGTATATTTTTAAGTAATGATTTGAGTAAACTTACTTTTACGACTGTATATTTGAAAAGTTGTGACTATAGCTAAAATATTATAGTTTAGTTTGATAATGACCAGTTTGTGTTCGAAATTTTTCAAAATATTTCCTAAAATTCCTATTCCAAATATAGTTCGCAGCCAAAATTTAGTACTTAAATATTAAAAACTATATTTATCTGATTATTAAATTAAACGCACATTCTTTTATCACAAAGTACAACCGCTGTTAATTTGTTTTATTGCATTATTATTACTGTGAAATTACTCCCGATTAAATGATTTTCTATACTTCACTTTTTTCCCATTCGACACTTTCTAACATAATAAAAACGTATGTTATGCCGTCTTGGGAATTTACATGTCGAATAACTTTTTATAACAATGCAGAACAATCGCTGCTTAGCTTTCTAGTCATCTCGAGAATAAAAGAGAAACTGTTTATACAGAACACATCTGACGTTACACAATGCGACAATGTTGCAAAACGATTTCATTTTCTAGAAAAAAAGGCCTGAAAGAGTAAAAAATTAATTTACTAATTCTTAAATTATATATAGGCTTAAATTATTATTTTTTTAAACGGGAAACTTTATATAATCATAATAATTAAGCCTCAATTTATTAATCTTTATTAATCTAAATCAAAATTGTATAATACTAAAATATGTTTAATCTTCAGATCATCTGCTAATGGAAGAAAATTAGCTTATGATATGTCATTAATAAGCAAAAGAAATAATAAAGGGTCAAAATGCGGCCCTTGTGGTACAACACTGAAGGAACATGCGCGATTAGATATTATTTTTAACTGATTAAAGTAATTAATCTAATTAAACTTTTAACCTTTGCCCACTAAAATTGTATATATCTTAACTTTAGTCTTGCAACAATGATTTGTCTTTAATAAAGATTTATTTTGTTATATATTAATACAATTTTACTTTCTTAATCCTTATCTAACATGCATTACATAAATAAATATATAATTGTACGTAAGAAAAAAATATATACAAATCATTTTGACTGCATGTAGAAGGGCGTAGTTCACTCTTAAAAATGATCTTCCACTTGAACCCGCTCATCTTCCTCACTGATCCGTCGTACAGTTTGGAATACAAATATTATAGGTCACTAAAACCCTATTTTTGCTTGTTTTAAAAGATACCATAATTATGTCAATTTGACATTTATTTATTATATACGCATATATATAGTCTGTTCGTTGGATCTTTCGTCGTACGTCACAAATTATCGCTTCGAGAAACGACGCAAAAACATTCAGTCTGATAAAGTAAACCAAATGCGTTAGAAAAAGAACGCACTGTAAAACTTTCGTCGTTTTTTGAAGCGAAAGTTTGTGACGTACGACGTAAGATCCAACGAACAGACTTTATTATACTTTTTTAATTCTAAAATTAGAATTAAAACCTAAATATAAACTTGATTAACACATTTAATACGTGTTCAATTTGAATAAAATATTTTATCTGATAAGGTGACCAAATACTGGAAGCATATTCCACGTGAGAATGAACGTAAACAAAATGTTCAATTTAATTAGAAATCCCTCTCCTTCCTGCATTCTTACATAACATCCATTTGGTTTTTCTTACATTCACCATCAATCGTCTTTTTTTAAAGTACCCTTCCAATCTACTCTTCACCTCTTTCATTTCACTCACTGTTTTCGCCAATCCCACCACATCGTCCGCATATGTAAGACTCCATACTTTCTTCCCTCCCACTACTACTCCCCTACCTACCCCAACTCCAACACCCTTTTGATATCTGCCACATTCAAGTTGAATAGGAATGGGCTCAATAGGCACCCTCGCCTCCCCCTCCTCTCACCTGAAAACGACCAGATACACACTCGCCAATTCTGACTCTACACCACGTTTCCTTGTATCCACATTTTTCTTTTTTCATCAGCTCTCTCTCCATCAATCAGTTCAGTCTAGCTATCTGCTCGATCATGGACCGTCCCTTTCTGAAACCTCCCTAAATTTCCAGTAGCATCCTTTTTTCCTCATTAGTAGTCACATAGGATATCCATTAGCGATATTCCCCTATATTTTTTGGATTCCTCCCATCTCCTCCCTTATAAATTGGCACATCCATCCCTTTCCTTCATTGACTTGGAAACTGCTCTTCTCCTCTCCATAAATTGTTCAGAAGCATCAGCATTTTCTTCTTTCCTTTCCCGCTGCCTACTCATTCTTTATTTGCTGAAGTGCCCTTTCTAACTCTTCCATACTAAAATCTTCTTTCCCATCGAAGACCCTTCTCTCTACCACCACTTTTCTTCAAAGTGGACTTTCCATGTATCAATGTTTATACCCTCTCCTTTTACCCTTCAAGTAAGCCCATAGTTGGTTTTCATTCTTTAGCTCCCTCACTAGCTTCATCTACTCTCCCATCCACTTGCCCTTCTTACTATAGTACTCCATTCCAAAGTTGCTTTTTGCCTGTTTCACCTCCTTCTCTCCCACCATTTCATCTCTCCAAGCCTTTATTGTCTTAGAGCTCTTTTGGGTTCCCTACACCCTTCATCAAATCACAAGCCATTCCCCACAGACTTTCCTCCATTCCTTTTCTCGTTATAGCCTGTTTCACCTTGTCTCCCGGCTGTTCCACTTTTACTACTTTTTGAAAACTCATCTCCTTTATTTTGTCATTGTATATCTTTATTGTCCTGTTGGACCAGCACCAGCCCAGTCGTGGAGTATTGATTACTTCTTCGTCCTTCCTCCCAAGCTTCACTCTTGTGCGAAAATGATCAACATCTGTCCTCCACCCTCAATTTCCTCACGTCGTCTCTGATATCATCAGTCACCAGGACATAATCTATTACTGAAGTCCCCCTTGGCCCTAGATATGTCATCTCTCCCGCCAATTTCGTCGATCCATTCAGCACCAAACCATTCTCGTCAGCCCACCTGATCCATTCCACTCCTTCTTTACTTGTCGTCCCAATTTTCCACCTTCTCCCTTTTCTTTGTCGTCCTTCTTGGTTCACCCCTTTTGTATCCTGTACCTGTTCTCACATTCCAATCCACCTCCCCCTACGATCAGATTTCCTGCTTGATCCTCTTCCATTAATATCTTCTCTATTCCACCCATAATTTTCGTCCCCTCTTTCTGATTATATATCGTCACCTTACTCCACAGGCGCTTTCCTTTCTAAAATGACCTTGATACTGAATTTCCTATCCTCTCGACCCCTGCCTCCTCATTAACCTCTTCCAATTCCATTCGCACTTTCGTTATGATTCCCCCTTTTTCTCTTCCCTTCATGATTCTTTGTCCCCCCTCTACATTTCCATCTATATCGCATCGGTAACTTGAGCTTTACCCACTCCCAATCCTCTTTTTCTACTCATTTCTCGATTAGACTAACTATATTCTTCTCCTTTATCCATTTCTCCAACTCTTTATACAACGACCCCTCTTCCAATTTCTTCATTAGTCCCGCGACGTTCCAAAACGATGCCGCCATTCCTTCCACCCTTTTTCTCCTTTTTTCCGTTTCCAGGCTTTCCCATTTAACACTATTTTTTGGTATTCTGTTTTTTTTTGCATCATTACTTTCACTTTATCCTCTCTCTGCTTGAGTTTCACAACTACAGCCGCTGAAACTCTCCTGAACTTCAACTTCCAAGGCTTCTTTCATGAAAGTCACTGCAGGTATATCTTCTTTATTCGCGAATACTTTCACCTTGATGACGGTGTTATTACTTTTCTCCTGCATTTCCTTTTTTTTCAGTTTGGTCTTCGAGCTCCATTATTTTACTCTGAAGACTTTCTTTATCTTGTCTCCAAAGCTCTCTTATTTCTATGAGTTCTTCTCGCCACATTTCCATGGCTTTTTTGCATTTCTTCCCTCCAAAGCTCCCTTTCTTTTCTTATTTCCTTCGTAATTAGCTCAATTATATCACGACAGTTCCCGCTGCAACTATTATTCTCTGTCTCAATATTTTTTCTTTTGTCCTTTCCCAGCCTATCCTCTGCCTCAAACGACGTGTCGCCGACTTAACGCTTATCGGCGTTTTTACCTGGCAGCTTATTTGTCGAGGATCTTTGTGTGACAGAGCTCTTATTAAAAACCTACATTCTATTATATTCTTCTTCCATCTTCAGTATTAAAATTAAGGCTATTGACACAATACCAATTCGCTACAGATGAAATATCACTTTTAAGTATTTACATATTTGAGATTTAGCATATATGTATTTGAGAATGATTTGTAATTTTTAAAGAAATACATACTATTAGTCTTTAATAAAAAAAAGGACTAACAAAGGGTTACAATGCGATCCTTGTGGTACAGACGAAGGAACATTTTGGATAGATGATAGTTAGATTTTTACACATTGTAAGTACTTACATAAAAAAATTTAAAATCATGCAATAATGGACCGAATAAAGCCATACGATACTAATTTAGATATTAAAGTGAGAAGACATACCTTGTTGACGGCCTTGGAAATATCCATATATACTGTATCAATTGAGAAATTATACCCCTTAACTTTAGAATATAAAAGTTACAAATTTGTAGTTCACTTCGGAAACCATGTTGTTCTTTGATTATAATTTGATGAGCCATCAAAACCAATCTTAAATAAATTAGTTTAACAAAGAGTTTTGGTATATACTGAATAGTCACACCTCTGTAGTTTGTAATATCTTTTCTATTGCCTGATTTGAATATAGGAGTTACATAACTCTGTTTCCAAATAACAGGAAAAGCCTTTTTTTTTTAAGGGAATAATTGAAAATAAGTTACAAAGGTGTAGTCAAAGAACAAACGCAGTGTTTAGTAATATGTGATGGAATACCATCAATGCCCATATTATTGCTTGCTTTCAGTGAAATAATTGTATTGTAAATCTCGAATATAGCAACTTCAAGGAATATCGCCAATAACATTAGATTCATCAAACATAGGTGATTATACAGGCTTATAACCGGATGAAAATAATTTTATAGAGGTTGGCACATTTACAACCATCTTTGCTGTTTTGACCACTATATAATATTAGGGCACAAATACCAGAATCATGATTTATAGCTTTTACAAAATCCCTAAAACATTTAGGACTTGATGAAATATTAGAGTTGATTCAATATAATTCTTATATAGACTAGGTTTTAAATAATTGCAATCTGTAAGAAGCTGTTTAAATTAACCATAATTTGGTGAAGTTTGAAAATCAGTTTCTTATTATTAATTTTATAATTTATTTAGTAGACTAAATAGGGTTTTTTTGAGTGCTTTAAATGTTTAATTGGTGCAAACAAAGTCTTAGGATTATATAAAATATAACATTAATATCATTGCAATTTAAAACTTCAATCCAATCAACTGATGGAAGGTGAAGGTTTAAGGATGAATAAACTTTTCTTTAAAACAGATAGACATTCTTAAGATATTCATTAAAATTCGTTGAAATGCAATATAGAATAAGATGGTGGCTTATTTGCTCAACCATATTATCAATAATTAGACTTATTGCTAGTATGACCATTCCGATCTTCCTGAAATATAATATAATCCTTCATTTTAAATCCAGAATTATGAATATTATTGCTTAACCACATTTCAACTATAATAATAATAATATCGTATACATAAGAAACAAAGCATTGAGTCATGTATTATGATGCATATCCCTTCAGCATTTTGAAAAAATTTATTCAGCTTTTTTGCTGATTTCACACATTTACTTAATTTTAATAATTTTATGAGCACTGGATATTCATTTAATAATTAAATTATCCTTACCATTATTCTTTCTCTACAGCAATTCCTTATCCTTGGTATTAAACTCTTCGCATGGAATTTTATTTCAGTCGTAACAAAATTTAATGATTGTATCCTTTAACTTATTAGTTTTAGATATTATATTTTTAACAATGTTTTGATATTATTTTTTTATCCTTGATATTTAAGGAATTTTCAACTTGATTAATCCTATCTTCACATAACATGTCTATCTAAATTTTTAGTAAATCAGTTTTTAACTCACTGATTGTATTATAAATTTCTAAATCTTAATAGTGGCATAAATTCGTTTATAAAACAGTTCGAATAGAATCAATTAATTTCTGAATAAATATTTGAGTACGTGAAGAGTAGTAATTAATAGTAGTTAAAAATATATCCTTTCTTCACCGTTTTTTATTATACATTATATGTACATTTCAAACACAACGTGTTTATTTTCAATAGTCAACTTACATAAAAAATAAATACAAGAGTCAAAAGAGTTGGGCGACTTAATTATTATGTTTAAATAAATAAAAATAATTGAAAAATTCGGGTTGGGTTTAAAAGTTATGTTTTGGGAAAATTTAAAATGGGAATATTTGGAAGTAATGGGTTTTATAAAGGACTAAGATCAAAATTCAATAAATAATGTTTATGTTTCTTCATCTAAATTGCTACCAACATATTCAATCTATTGTCAGTTGAGTGTTTTAATAATTCCTCAATTATTTTTATTTATTTAAACATAATAATTAAGTCGCCCAACTTTTTGACTTTTGTATTTATTTTTTATGTCAGTAATTATTGAAAATGAATACGTTGTGTTTAAAATATACATATAGTGTATAATAAAGAAGAAATGATATTTTTAATTACTATTAATGGAGTCAATTAACTTTATGTAAAAATATTGTAGGGTTATTCTTGAGTTTATTTGGATGATTTTAAGTCGTGGCCAACGATTTATATCTGTTTGGTCATTTTGGAGGCTGGTTACTTTTGAAGAAGTTTAATTTCCAACCTTTGAGTAAATACTCTTTGTTATAAATGTACGATTTTTCTTGATTCATTGCGAGAAAGCTCGTCCTGTTTAATTAATGGATGTGCAGTAGACTCCGCATAGACATATATACTCCATTATGTTACATTCTATTATTTTATAACTTACAACAAGAAATAGTGGAACTGAACGCAAGAACATATATCATCAATATATTTAAATTGTATGGTTTTATCAAACTACATAAAGAAAATAATCCTATAATATCAGTGGTTCCCTACGTAAATAAATAAACGTATTATAAAATACAAAAACTTCTCAAACTTTTCTGTTAAAAATAGTAAAAGATATAAAACTACCTTCTAATTGCAAGTTTCATTCAATGTCAAAAATTTATATAGCAATGTACTATTCTTGGAAGTTATAAAAATGTTCGAAATATTGCCGACAGATAATTAAACATTATAATCACACAAAACTACCTACAATTCAACGAATCCTTCAACACCCAACTGGATGGCATACATGTCCTGGAAACTTTTCAAGAAGATTCCTTTTGGGATGGAGTTCAAGAGCCTCGTCTCATTTCGTTGGATGTCAGGAATATTGTCAAGTCTCTTTCCTTTCAAAGCGAGCACTAAATAAAGTAGATTAACCCTTTCAGTACCATGGTTGCTTAAAGCAACTTAATATTTAGTTTGAACTGAGCGCTAGTATAGGCCGCTTTCCCGTTATTTTATTTAAAAGTTATACTCTTGCTCTCGCTGATAATTTTATAAGTGTTTTGTGCCATTTTATATATTTTATTTAGTTTTCAAATGACAATGTTTTATTGCTATTATCTAAACTGGCTTCAAATATTTTTTAGTATTTTTTTTTTTAATACTGGTAAACATTTTATTTTAAAGTTTTAGTTTTTTCTACCAGAGTATAAAATATTTTAGCTACTTATTTGTTTAAAACAATTTGAAAAAGTTGTCATTCAACACCAAGGTCGCTTTGAAGTAACTTAGAATAAACTCTTAGAGGGGGGCGCGAAAAATTCTGAAAAAATTGTCAACCCTCTTTGAACCATATATGTGAAGAAATTGTCGTGGGATAATTTTTTTGCCAATCAAAAATAATTTGGTACTGAAAGGGTTAACAGATCTGAAAATGCATCATGGGGAGTGGAATAACATTCTGCCGAGTGAATTATAGTTATTTTAATTAAAATATATCATAGTGGGGTATATAATAAAATATATGTAAGTCAAACAAGACGAGCTTTCTCTGAAAGAATAAAAAAGTATCTTACCTTCTACATCAATAACAGGAGGACATATATTTATGCTAATCACATACTGGATGAAAGACATTTTTTCAATAAGGATTTCAAAATTGTACAAGAAGAAAAAGTTTTAACCAATAACAGCCTCAACAACTTAAAACTTTTTAAACCAATAATATCTCAATGTTTTCTTTCTCTATGAAATGTAAAATAAATTGTTTTTCCCTGTCAACAACAGCCACAGACTGGTTTCAATCTATTTTGGATCTCGTCAGCGTTTGCTTGTGTAAAATTATTGATTTTCCAATAAATACTACTATGTAATGAAAATTTCTTAATATTAAACAAAATACACCAAGTAAAATTATAAAATATTTTACAGAAAATTATTCAAAATGTGCACACACAGCACATTAAAAGCATTCAGAGTATCAGTTAATATCCTTTCCACTTCTGCAGTGCATTTGTTGTCCATTTTTATCATTTATGGCTCAAATCATAGTACCCTTTGGATTTTACTAAAAAAATGTATGCAATTCACTTGCAGCCACAACAATACCAGTTCTTTTAATCCTTAAAAAAGTAGTAGTAATCAATATATAGCAAATAATGTTTTGTTAGTACTACAAATAACTTTCCTTAAAATATAGTACACAATTAACTTTTTATTTTACTCTGATTAGTGGTATAAAAATGTATTAAAGTCCTTAGGTCGTAGAAAATTAACTAATAATTTAAAAATATGAAAACATTTAATAAATCTACAATAAATAGTCTTACTAAGACTACAAAACAAATCACTTATTGAAACAACTAGTTCTTTGGCCAATATCTAGACACATATTTAAATTATATAAAAGTAATTTGCGTATTATAAAATAGGAAAGATATCAAGGCAACTAGTTTAAATGTATTTTCTTTTGTTTTAATATTAATAAACTATTTGTTTCTTATATTTTAATAATTGAAAATGTACCAAAAAAATGCTCTTGATTGCTCCTAGACTCAACAATATATATGTTTTTATGTTCAAAATTTAAAATCTTTTACTTTGCTTGTATCAAAATCATAGACGCTTCATAACATGATGAGTAATAGTGTTGATATTTACTTTTTATTAATTTCAGGTCGTGTGGAGGAAACTGGAAGAGAGCCCACAATCGAGGAGATAACTTGAGCTGAAAAAATCTTGCCTTAACGAAGTCCATTTCAACTGTAAATAAAACTAATTTTACATATTGTTTATTTGTTTATTATATAAAAAAGTATTATGTATTTATATGGAAAATATTTATGCTTGAATTTTTTATTGTTGAAAAAAATAAATAAATGACAGATAGTTTCTTATAGAATTTTATTATCATATCGTTGCGTGCACATTATCATTACATTTTGGAGGTATCAGATACCATATTAAAAATTAAATTCCGTTCTAATAGGATCGGTTATATATGATAAAAGAAAAAAAAGTAAACGTTTGGTCATGTGAAAACACCAAATCGAATCTTCAAATCCAGTACACACACATGATTAATTGCAACACATTTAAAATTATATAACGCTGTTGTTTCTGCATAATCCTGCAAAACACGTACGTATTTGATTATTTGCGTGAACAACGCGTGTTTAATAACGGTGATGGCGGCTGCTGCGGCTGCCGCCGTAGTCGTCGTATCTTCTAGAAGACCTGTGCGCGCGTCTTCTGCCGTAATCCCTGTCGTAGTGGTAGTCCCTATCGCGGTCCCTTCGCCTGCTACTATAGCGATCCGAGTGTGAGTCGTAACTAAAAACACTCTAAATCAGGACCATCTCACATTTCCCATAACAAACATTTTCCTAAACTCATGTCGCTTATCCACACCATTCTCACCAATGTCTCTAATTAGCCTATGCCATAACACAATCCATTATTATGTTTAACCAAACCATATAAACTATGCCAAAACGCCATGAGCCTGATAAACCATAAAACAACAATTAGGTGCAGAATTACCCAGTTTTATACAAACAATAGTCAATTGGGGGAAGGGGGATAATTTACTTACTCATTGTTTCAAACTAAAAATAAAATAACTGGGATAAGGACAGTTGCTGTGGTGTAATGATTAAAAAAAACAGTTGCATCATATGTTGCAATTAAATATTAAAGCACACATGATAACTTCACTGTATCTACTGTGTCTTTTAATAAAGTGTGTGCAATTTTCAAAATTGGTTGAAAAGTGAATTATATAAAAATGCACAAACAGAAGACTAAATTAAAAGGCCAACTGGAATAACAAAAAAATTGTAAAACTTTTTTGTTTTGTTTCTAGATGGGAATATAATCTAATAACAATTAAAGTATACAGACTTAAATTAAAGACACTATTGTAAATAATACCAAACGAAATATTTTCATAAATATTACATATAAGGAGTGCAACAAAGACAATAAAACCTACAATTTTATGTTGTATGGTTTTAAAAGCAGATTTCCTACTTTAATAAAAAAAATATATCATTGATATGAAGCCTTCTTATTTCAAGAAATTGAAAAAAGCTTAGAATAATTGCTAAATTTTATTGAGCACATGAATGATATATAAAATTGCAAACAAATTTCAGTTCAATTTGATGTGTTATGTGAACATAATGTTGATTAATTAATAAAGCATTAAAGATTTTGCTTCACACAATAATTTTTTACCGGATATATATTTCAGGCACAAAGAAGACCATTATCAATTGTTTACTACTTTAAGGTGACCAGTAAATGTGTGGTAATCTACCTATAATCTTATCTATATCAAAAAATTTACAGTTAAACTTTTAATGTTCCGAAAAAATGTTATTAATTTTTTATCTATAGGAATGTTCAATTTGACGGAAATTTACCATTGTTGATTATCATAATATCACTCCATTTCAAATATTATCGTCATCATTGATTGACAAGAAGTATAAAAATAGTAGTACCACAACATAAAAACTAAAACCTATTTTTATTTAATAAAATATATAAGTCCTTTACGTTGTAGATAATTCACTAATAAATAGAAAAAACACGAAAATATATTCGTAAAATCTACAACAAATGAGTCTTATTAAGATTAAGTCTTAATAAGACTCATTTGTTGTAGATTTTACGAATATATTTTCGTGTTTTTTCTATTTATTTCTATTTACTATTTTTATTTATTTATTATTTACTTTACAATGTCCTGTTATATGTTTTTTCAAGAATTAAAAGATTCACATCTGTAAAATTAAATCGTTCAACATATCATGAAATATATATTTGGTAAAAACGTACAAAGAAAGGTATTTAATACTTTTTATTTTAACAATTTTTTTTAAAATTAACGATTATTTCCTAACAAAAATTTTAAATATACTTATAGTATAAACAGTAGATATAGAGAAATTTATTTTTAAATAAAAACAATACTTTCTCATAATTCTCTTGGAGAAAGTAAATACGTATTATTTACAAATTGTACCACATTTTAATATGCCGACAGCAACAAAATGAAATAAGTGTTAACAAAAAAAAAAATGAGTGAACAGATTGAAAGCAAATGGTTCAAAGGGAAAACGAATAAAGCAAAGGGGAGGAATTGTATGTGCCTTACCGAGATCGTTTGTCGCCACCACCATTCAGTTCTGGACAGTCACGGTAAAAGTGGCCCGTGTAGCCGCACTGGTAGCACCTCATGTTCGGGTTGAAGAACCGCCTGCCAGAGCCGCGAGTCCTCGGCTTTGCGTAAGATACACGCACCCTGCAGCCGGCTACCTCCCTACGAAAATACATTAAAAAAAAACAAACATTTTTTGTGCTACACAGGTTTATAAATTATAAAACATTGATTTATTACATTTGCATATTTATAATTCAATGCATAGAATCAATCGATAAAAATGAATATTTAATTTTGCTATACATATTTCAGCCATTAATTAATAGCACTAATAAAAATATAGGAGATTATTCTTATAATTGTGCTTAGTCATTAGTAAAGCAGATTACATGCTAATACATAAGTTATCAATACAAAAATCAATATTTAAGTTGGACTAATGTATATAAATATATCTTTATCTAATTTTGTTAGTGTCCGATCTATTAAGGATACATAAAATGAAATTGTATAAATGTTAATCTAATAGATTTATTAATCGTTTAATTTAATCACTAATTAACCCTTTGCACTCCGTTGTCGCCGCATTTGCGACATTTCGTATGTTAGGAATAAATCCGTTGTCGCCGCATTTGTGACACGCTTGTTTATCTCACTCAGCGCTCATAATTTTTAGATAATCAAAAGTGTTTATTTTTGCGTTAAAATCTGTATGATCTGAATTTTATGTTTATACAATGGTAAGAGTTTTATTTTATTTCGTTATAATTATTATAACAAATGGCTGGAGTGCAAAGGGTTAATAATCTTTAAGCAAAAATGCTTGTTTTATAAAAATATATATTGTAAATTTTTTTAGCAATGAATAATAAACTTACACTCCATCAGTTTCTGATAAAGCTGTAGCAGCATCCTTCTTATCTTTATAAACGGCAAAGCCGAAACACGGTGTGCTATTCGTCATCCAAATTTCCTTCAGGATGCCGTATTGCGAAAACAACTTTTCCAGGTCGGACTTTCTAACGTCCTCACCGATGTCGGCTATGTGGAGCCTGTATCCGTCTATCTCTTGGCTGCTGCTCCGTGATCTCGACCTGGATCTGGACTTCGAGTAGCTAGACCTGTCCCCGCTTTTCTTGCTGACCTTGCTGCTCTTCGAGGTGCTCCTGCTGCGGCTACGGCTCCTGTGTGCCTTCGGCGAGGGGGCCTGTTCGTTATCCCTCATTTTCATGTGCGGAAAATCAGAATTTCCCGTTTGTCAACAACATGCACCCACTGTTTACTGGGGTTGCCAAGAGGGGAAAACAGGCGAGTCGCGCTCACTGGATCGTCACCGTAAGCGCCTACAATATCGAAAAGACCATTTTCTCGGGAGAATGATTTAACGCAATTATCGATTCAACAAAATCACAAAATGAACGATGGTCGTAGTTTTATCAGCGACAGGACGTGTGGATTCAGCACTGCCACCGTGACGGAATAACGCGTCCCCCCAGGGGCGTGTAATCTTTTACTGATATGTAAACGGAAAAACCTTCTAGTATTTTCCTCGTATGAAACAATGCAACCCGATTATAATTTCCGTCTAATAATGCACAATCACTATATTAACATGGAAATATTAACATCAGCAGCAACTTCAGAGCGCATTATGTCAACACGTCACTCAATTCTAATTAGCTTGATCTATTCATAAATATCAAAACGAATGCTTTCAGATAATAAATTTAATCGATAGTTAAATAATGCGCGATCGGTGATGTTAAATATAAATCGTTGAAAATAAAATATTTAGTAAGGTGTTATATACTCAACCCAATATACAAATTAAATGTCACTTTTCATAGAACTAAATTAATAGATGTACCAATGTTAAAAGCAGCGGGAAATACAAATTTTTGCTGAGTAGAATAACAAATTAATAATAATAATTAAACTTTTCGGCTACCACAGTTTATCTCGGAAGAATGTTTTTAATATTTATTTAAATAGCCACATGTCACTATAATTCAAGAGATGAATGAAGAAAAATTTGCAAATATCATTATTTTTAGAGTGACTTAATGGAATTAAATATTAAATTTCAATGCAAACAAGGCTTCACTATTAATGGTTCGAGTTTACGTGAAGTGTTTTGCAAATAAAAATAACACACAGTTTATTCCTTAATTCACTTGTTTATTAAGTGTTAAATGTACATTTCGTTCACAAGGTAAACATTATTAATAACAAACTTTGATTTGTTATTGATAATGTTCACCTTGTGAACGAAATGTAACACTTAATAAACAAGTGAAGTAAGGAATAAACTGTGTGTTATTTTTAACAAACAAGGCTTACCATTTATGCCATCTTTATTTTAAGATTTTATCAACTTTAATTGATTGTAATTGATAAAACATTACATTATTAAAGAAAATTGCGTTGAAGTACGCTCTTGTATAATGAAAACAAGTTAATGTAAGACTTTTTTTAAACAATGATCAATTCATATTATGACAAATTCTTTAATAGTATTAATTTGATTTATTTATTAAAATAATAATAACTATGTATGTATTTTTGAGTTACGTAAAGATTATACTAATACAAAAACGCAGTTAAATGATAAATAAAAACAGTGAAGAAAGGAATTTAACTGTAGTTACTATGTACGTTTTTATTTTGTGTCAGCTATAATTTGGATATTTACCATTATCATTATTAAATAGTATTTGTATTTATAAATAATTTTGGTCTACTGTAAGTGTTTTTCACCTAAGTGCCTCCTCAATCAGTTCAAATTGGTAATTGTAATAGAAACAATAAAATTTAAGAACAAATTTATTTTAAAATGAAAATGAATCTGGTTAATTTTATCAATATATTTATTTAAATTGCTGCGTGTATTGTAAAAAATTATTTGAAATAAGTGTGAAGAAATGTGCATTAAGTATAAAATTGCTATAACTATAGTGGAGAATTTTCCAGGAAAAAGGTAAAAGAAAATGGTTTATAATAAGAGCCGCACGGGGGTTTAGAAAATTGTATTTTAATTTTTAAATATCTATAGTACTGTTAAAGATATACATTTAAATAAATATTATTAAAAAAACACACAAACATTGTTATCTATTTAAATAAACCAATAATTAATTGTTTACTGTTGACTTTGCATTATTTTGCGTGCGAGAAATTGCTATTTAAAAACGACGATGCGCGCGCGTCTGCGAGCGTATGCGCCTTAAGTCGCGTCCTCGTTTCGACCTCTAATCCAGTCCGCCGGTGTCCCGAGGAAGGCAAGTACTCCAGTTGACGAAACCGCTAGAAAGACCCCAGAAGAAATGTCCAAGCCGCAGACGGACCACGAGAGGAGGAAGCAGATAAGCGTGCGCGGCATCGCCGAGGTTGGCGATGTGAACGAGATCAAGAAGACCTTCAACAGGCACCTGCATTATACCCTCGTCAAAGACAGGAACGTGTCCACACCCAGGGACTATTACATAGCCCTTGCACATACTGTGAAGGACCACCTTGTTTCCAGATGGATCAGGACCCAACAGCATTACTACGAGAATGATCCGAAGGTAAACTTACCGGAGAATATAAAACTGGTTTCTTTAATTGATTCCATTGTAACCTAGATAATACGTACGGGCTATCAGTACGAAAAATAAACATTATCAACTTGACCTTAACCATCATGCGTACTGTGTGTGTATGCAACCGAAATTACTTTTTATGCAAGGGAAAAAAAGTAAAAAAAACCTTTCTTCACACTTAAATACATGGATTTAAATTAAATTGTAAAGAAAGGTTTGAAAGTGATTTTTTATCTTCACGTAACCCACCTACTCAAAAAAGTTAAATATAATACCATCAAAGTATGTATTTCCTTTGTGATAGGTTTGTTAAATTTTTGAAATATTAATTAGAGACCTATTACTATGAGTTACATATATCCAAACATAATCTGTTTTTTTACATTTTAAATGGTTTTGTATAAAACTTTCTGTATCAATTTTAAATAAAAAATGGTTTGGTCAATAGAATTTAATTTAAATATTAATTTGATAATTAGATAATTCGACCTATCTATAATGATATTTTAAAGTTTTAAAGCTAACAAATTTAACCACACTTCAAAAACAAACGCAAATGCAAACATTTTTCAAAAAAAAAAAATAACGAAAACAATACTTCCCCTAGATAGGGAAAGTAATAATTAATGTTTTTGTCGTTTGTAATTTCTATTCTTTTTTTTATAGCAAAAGTTAAGTAGAAGCCTTGTTTCTTGGAAACTAAATAAACTTCAAAGATAATAGTAGCGTGTTTAGAATCTCATAATTACCAATTTTCTAAAATAACGTCAAAACTTGAAGACCGGCAGCTAACGATTTCGGCTGCAGATCTGTTTTTGGCTCCGGGATCATGGGTCAAATTTCACGCGAGCGATCATTTTTATTAAACGTGAACGTTTTTATTAAACAACAAACATGATGATTGTAGACCCAGATGTATCTAACCAATATTATAAATGTTACCAAAATATCGTTTTACTCCTCTAGAATGAAATACGTAAAAATATTGTTTTGCAATCAATTAACGAGTTTATTTTTAGGTCATCGTTGAAACCTGTTTGGTGTTGATATTAAACTAAAATAGAATTGTATTGAAACACTAACACTTTCTTACAAATTGTTTTTTATTCACTAGATGTACATTTTGGGTACAATGAATTCATTATCAATACATCTATAGAATAAAAATCAATTTGTGAACAAAGTCTAGTGTTTCAATATAATTTTACTTTAATAATATTCACGTAATTCAAGAAATGTATTAAAAATTGAATTTGTTGTATTTCAAAACATATTACACACTTGCGATTATAATTTCCACACAATTGAGCTCATCATTCTCAAACTAAAAGTACTTAAAATTACGATTGCGCAAATATTATATGTTTTGTATTCCATTGAACATTGGGGTATGGTTTGGCCGTTGATGAGCGGGATAATTAAATTACGCTTTATTTGAAGATTTCCAGGGACTTGAGTAAATCCATTGTTAATCCCTTCCCCTATTGGCAAAATTGATCATGTCTAGCAAATTTGGACTTATTGTTTGTTTTTATTTGAATCAGATTTGATGGAAAATCCATAAAACTAGAAGCTTTTGAGTTTTTGGTGAAAAATGGTATCTATCTCAAGAAAAGTTTTACTTTTAATTTTAAATGCACGCTTTGTAAAAAGTTTTTGATGAAGTGTTATACTTTATTATATAGTTTTATTTATTTAAAATATCTGTGGAATTGCCTGTATCTGATTTTGTTACTATTAGTACTATTAGATTGTCAGTTTTTACCCTTTGTTTAATATTTTTGATTATTTAAGTTTACAGATGTATTTTTTAACAATAATCTTTGTAACAATTAATTTACTTTCAATATCGTATCATTTTTACAATTATCCTAATTTTCCGGATATATAAATTGCTCATCTCAGTATTACAATTTAGGATTACTTTTATAATTGGATCTTTTTATTTATTATTGTATGAATGGGTAAACCCTGAGAAGTTAACAATGAACACTTTTTGTTTTATGTTCCTGCAGAGAGTATACTACCTTTCACTGGAATTTTACATGGGGCGTTCCTTAACAAACACGATGATCAACGTCGGAATTCAGACCCCTTGCGATGAAGCCCTTTACCAGCTCGGCCTGGACATAGAGGAGCTCGAAAACTACGAAGAAGACGCCGGATTAGGTAACGGCGGTTTGGGCCGTCTTGCTGCTTGTTTCTTGGATTCCATGGCCACACTGGGAATGGCCGCTTACGGCTACGGCATCCGCTACGAATACGGAATCTTCGCACAGAAGATCATCAATGGGGAGCAGCAAGAGGAGCCCGACGACTGGTTGCGTTTTGGAAACCCGTGGGAGAAGGCCAGACCGGAATACATGATTCCGATCAATTTTTACGGTAGGGTCGAGGATGGTCCTACTGGAAAGAAATGGGTCGATACGCAGGTGGTCTTCGCTTTACCTTATGATAGTCCGATTCCTGGGTATAAGAACAATGTTGTTAACACTCTACGGTTATGGAGTGCCAAATCACCAATTGATTTCAACCTTAAATTTTGTAAGTATGCAATCATACAAGTTAAACGCATGTTATAGTTACTTGATAAAGAGTTGCAAACAATAATTTATCTTAATTAATTCAAAATTGTGATCTCCTTTTATCTTATCTTTAAAATATATATGATATTGTATTTTAAAAGCTGGCGTCTTCTTTTTATTCGTGATTTTGAGACTAAAAACTGTAAATATAAGAAGATATATTAAGTATAAAACAATCTTATTTTTATGTATATAATAGTGTTTTTTTTTAAATCTTATACTTTTGTATCTTTTCACTCTGTTAACTTTTTTCCAAAGCTCACCTAGATCTGTTTTTAAATGTTGACAGTCAATAATGGTGATTACATCCAAGCCGTCCTCGATAGAAACCTAGCTGAAAATATTTCGCGAGTCCTCTACCCGAACGACAACTTCTTCGAGGGCAAGGAACTCCGCCTCAAGCAAGAGTATTTCATGTGCGCGGCCACGCTGCAAGACATAATCCGTCGATTCAAGGCGGCAAAGTTCGGTTCTCGAGACCACATCCGCACAGACTTCAACCTGCTGCCTAAAAAGGTGGCCATCCAACTCAACGACACGCATCCGTCACTCGCCATTCCCGAACTTATGCGTATTCTTACCGACATCGAACACTTAAGTTGGGATCAGGCCTGGGACATCACCGTAAAGACCTGCGCCTACACCAACCACACTGTATTGCCCGAGGCGTTGGAAAGGTGGCCGGTTAGCATGCTTGAGAATATTCTGCCGAGGCATTTGCAGATTATTTATCACATCAACCATTTACATCTGCAGAACGTGGAGAAGAAATGGCCGGGGAATATGGAAAAGATGCGAAGAATGTCATTAGTTGAGGAAGATGGCGAGAAGAGGGTTAATATGGCGCATTTGTCTATTGTTGGATCGCATGCTGTTAACGGTGTGGCGCAAATCCATTCAGAGATTATCAAACAAGATCTGTAAGTAATAATATGTACATAATAGCTAGAAATTATTGATTTAGTATTGACGAAAACAAAAGAAACTTGTTTAATATAATTTGTATTTTACTGGGTGTAATAGATATTTCGTTTCGTAATTATTAAAGTAATCAAATTAGATTTTTAGAAAACCTTATACTTGTTTCTAAAATTGCAAATTTTAAAGCTTGATAAATTTCAGAAATTTAAAAAATAAGTAAGCGCTATAATTTTTTTTTATATTTGATTTTTCGTATATTTAATTTTGGTTAACAATAAACTATGGCTTATTATCACTAGAAGCATCTTGGCTTTTTACACAAAAATCTAAATTTCAGATGTAAGATAATTTTGTTTGTAAAATTATATTTTTATCTAATTAACAGATTTAAGGACTTCTTTGAATTATCCCCGGAAAAGTTCCAGAACAAAACCAACGGCATCACACCTAGACGTTGGTTGTTGTTGTGCAATCCCGGTTTAAGCGACCTAATATCTGATAAAATAGGTGAGGATTGGATTGTGCATCTGGATCAGCTCAAGCAGTTGAAACCGCTTGCGAAGGACGTAAATTTCCAGCGTGCTATAATGAAGATCAAGCAGGAAAATAAGTTAAAGCTGGCCACTTTGTTGGAGGAAGACTACGGTATCAAAGTGAATACATCCTCGCTCTTCGACATTCACGTGAAGAGGATACACGAATACAAAAGACAGCTCTTGAATTGCTTGCACATGATCACTCTTTACAACCGGATTAAGAAGAATCCTAACGCCAGTTTTACGCCCAGGACCATTATGGTGGGAGGAAAAGCCGCTCCGGGTTACTACACCGCGAAAAAAATCATCAAACTGATTTGTGCTGTTGCAAACGTGGTCAACAACGATCCAATCGTCGGGGATAAGATGAAGATCATCTTCCTGGAAAATTACCGCGTAACTCTGGCCGAGAAGATCATCCCAGCAGCTGATTTAAGTGAGCAGATTTCAACTGCAGGCACTGAGGCTTCTGGTACCGGAAACATGAAGTTCCAGCTTAACGGGGCTCTTACAATCGGTACTTTAGATGGCGCTAATGTCGAGATGGCCGAGGAGATGGGTATGGAGAATATTTTCATTTTCGGGATGACCGTGGATGAGGTGGAGGAGTTGAAGAAGACCGGCTACGACGCGATGCAGTATTACAATAAAATTCCCGAGCTGAAGCAAGTTATTGATCAAATCCAGAACGGCTATTTTAGTCCAGGGAATCCCGATGAGTTTAGGGATTTAGCGGATATTCTTCTTAAATACGACCGATTTTATTTGTTGGCGGATTACGAGGCGTATATTAAGGCTCAAGACAAAGTTAGTGCTACTTATGAGGTAAGAAATTAATGGCTTTCTACAAAAATAATAAAATATTTTCTATAAATAATAATTAATAGCGCTAAAGTGGTCATTTATTTATACAAATATAAATACACAGAAACACGGCACAGCGACCACGTAGTTGATAGTCAAACATCACTACTAACTAAGAGTTAAAATTACATAAATTAATTAGAATTCATTCTAGTTATAAGTATCCCTTTAGTTTGTATTGTATTTAATCTTTATCTAGCATGCATTGCATAAATAAATATATAATTGTACTAACAACGTAAGAAGAAAAAAATATACATACAAATAATTTTGACTGCATGTAGAAGGGCGGAGTTCAATAACTTTGTTGAATATGCTCTTATAATCTTCATATTTAATTACTTACTATTTCAATCTGTTTTTAGGATCAATCCAAGTGGTTAGAAATGGCTATCAATAACATAGCCACGTCCGGCAAGTTCTCAAGCGACAGAACTATAATTGAATATGGAAAAGACATCTGGGACGTAGAGCCCAGCTACGAGAAGTTACCAGAACCGTACGAACCACGCGATCTCGCGTTGAAGTAAATGTTTGTTCCATTATCCCTTTTAAATAATAGAGCCTGGAAAGAGATAATTTATACTCATTAGTAATTATTCATCTAATGGTAAATGGAATCAATAGTTTGTAGTGAATTCGCCAAATGGTATTTCATTACCTTTTCACACATATTGTTATGTACATTTAAACCATCGTGCCATTTTAAATGTGATCATTAAATTATTGAGTCGCGGTTTTTACGAGATGTTTCAATATATTTTTATTATGTATAGATTTTAGATATGTTTAAGCCTAATAAACGGTTTTTGTTATTTAATCTTTTATAATCCCTTTAATTACTATTAGTGATAATACACTATGCTTTTCGAGCATTATTATATGAAATATAAATTATAAACCAGCCACTATTAAAAACTATCAATAATGAGTAATTTGTAATTTAAGGGACATACAGTTTAATAATATAACTCGGTTTTATAATTTATCACTGAGTCAATTATATTTGTTGAATCTTTTCGTGAAATGCACTATTGCATAATAACTGCGTTTACTATTGAAATTGAATTAAATAAACTTTCCATTCATTTTCGATATTTTTCTAATTTGTATTTCTAAACGTTTTTTTGTACATTCATGGTAGTGTATAATTTGTGATCAAAGTGCATAAAATTGCTGCATAACGTAGAAAACGAAATAACCTGGAGCTAATTGCATATTAAATGCATTTAAAAATAACTCTGCAAAACATAAGTGATTGTAGAGGCTTTCACTTTTTGATATCTGAATTTAAAAATACAAAAAACAAAGCCATATCACATACTGTAATTAAATTGAGAATAATCATAAATTTTAATTAAGGATGTAATTTTAAAAAAAAAAGATTAATAACAAATCATGGGCTGTTCGAAATAAATCAACAAGACGAAAAAAACACTACGACTTTAATCACTCAAATACTAGTCCATATCAAGTGGACAAGATTCTTTTTGGAACAAAAAATTTGGTTTACTTTATCAGACTGAATGTTTTTGCGTCGTTTCTCGAAGCGATAATTTGTGACGTACGACGAAAGATCCAACGAACAGACAATAGCTTATAGATAAAAATAAACGATCAATAATAAATAGTAATTACTGCAAATATTGAGGCTTATTTTAGTAGTAGAAGCATTACCATATGAGCAAATACATAAGGATATATTAAAAATTAGGCTGAATAGAGTTAGGTCCAAAGAAATGTTTTACTTGACGTTAGCCTATAGAATTAAACTATATTCTTAACTTCACTAACAAAAAAATATATATACATAAGCTATATTTTTCTAAAAAGTTCTGAAAGATGTTCTTCTCCTGGACCTATTTTAATAAGAATTCTTCACATAATTAATCAAATATAGAATATTCTTATTTATTATTACTGACAAATAGAGTCTCGTGGTTTAGGTTATTTAATGTGTTATTACAAAATAAGTTTGCATTTAGCAATGTCTAACCAAATGAAAATGTTTTATCACACCTTGAGGCTATTATTTTTTCAATTAGTTCTTCTTAAAAAGCTATTGTAATAAAAATAAAATGTATAATTTATATGATTATTTGACCATTTTAATTTGTTATAATTAACGATGACTGATAAGCAATTTGTTCTACGAGACGAGAACGTATTTTATTTATATAATACAAGCACTAACTACTCAAAGCTATTTTTAATTAAATAAGTTAGATTGGATCATCTCTGAAATCAAATTTGATGCTAATTCATCCACTCATTAAAAAAAGAAAAATGCCTTGATTATTTTCGTTTGTCAGTTCTTAATTATGTATAGATGATTGACTTAAGAGGTTTGATTATTATTAGAACATACGCTTGTAGATCTTTATTAAAACGAGGAAAACTTAGATAAGGAAGGGTTTGATGTCATTTTGTTGCAGAGTTGACTAATATTACATCTAAACAAAGAAAAGAGGTATTAAATAAGAACAATATCCTATGAACATCAAGATATATTTTATTCTTCAAAATTTTCACAAACATTTAATTATTTATTATAAAACACGAAATCAAAACCAATGACTCATAATGCAATAATCACAAGAAGAAGTGAACCAATAAGTAAATAAATTACTAGCCAGTAGTATCACATTATCGATGGAATAGCCTTAAATAATAATCTTAAAAAAGTGGATGCAGACAGTCGAAATACTCAATGGTAACTGATTATTAAATGACAAATCCGAAGAAAACAAATAACTATTTTTACATTGTGGATATTTTTAAAAATTAGGCACTTTTCAACGTTGGACCTAGCAATACGATATCACTAGATTGAGATTTGGCCGAAAACTATTCCAAAGCATTCCAGAGAGTTATTGAAAATTGAGTTCAAAATGAAGACAATGCATTCTTATACCTCAATTAAATCGCTATAATTTTAACATCACTATAAGAAAAAAAAACAAAAATGTAATCTTAGATTTTAAAGAGCTACTTTTACATACGATCAATTTAATAATCCTCAATCATGCAAAATAAAAACAAATGAAAATAATAAATATGATGGTGGCGACCATCACTACGTTCATTTTAATGGGATATCTTATATACCTCAATTTATTGTGTAGTTAGTAGTTAAAAATGCTGGAGAAAGAAGTGGAGAAAAGGGGACTAGTACTTGAAACGCATGGAGAGTTCTGGAAGGGGAGAGGAACGAGAAAGCAGATATTTATTCTGGCTAGGATGGCAGTGATGATAATGCAAGAGAAAGGAAGTATGTATAATATGTTTCTAAATTTGAAAGGGGCGTATGATTTGGTACCGAAAGGGAGATTTGTGGAACATTTAAAGAGAAGAGGGGTGAGTGAGGTGATGGTTGAGTTTGTAAGGAGGATGTATGAGGAAACATGGTTTGTAGCGAAGGTGGGGGAGGGCTATCTGCGAGTTTTAGGACGCGGATGGGAGTGAGACAGAGCTGCCCGCTGAGTCCGCTGCTATTTAATTTATATGTAAGTGAATTGGAGGAGGAGTTCAGGAGTGGGCGAGCGGGTAGTGATTGGAAGTAAGAAATGTTTGCGTATGCGGATGATATGGTGTTAATGGCGAGGGACTGGGGTGTGGCGAAAGAGATGATAGAGAGAGTGGAAAGGCACAGAGAGTTAAGGGTGAATGTAGGAAAAACGAAGAATAGGAAGGAAAGGAAGAGTGAAAGAGCTAAAATAGGAGGGGAAACGTACAAGTATCTGTGATTCATTTTTATGGATACTAGGGAATATGAAGAGCACATGAGATGGGCACAAGGGAAGGCGAGAAGATTGTGGGGAGTAGTGTGGGAAAGATAGGGGAAATGGATGGAAAACAATGTGAGAGTGATGTGTGGAATACGTGCGTGAAGTCGATTATGATGTATAATGTGGAGGTGTGGGGGACAAAGCAATATGAGTGTGTGGAGCGTGAGCAGAGGTGGTTTATAAGGCAAATATTAATGCAATAATTGAGTACGGAGAGCTTAGGGAGGGAGGTGTTAAATAAGGTGGTGAGGTATGAAATGAAAGTGTGTGCACTGGTAGGGGGAGACTGGTGAAGGAGGTATAGGAGAGGCGCAGGAATTTAGGGAAGGGTAATTGGAGAGCGGAGAAGAAGAGAATGATAATAATAATATACTTCATTGGTGTTGTTGATACTTTATTGGTGTTGTTGAGCTTTAAGCAAGTCAGAAGCAGAAAATACATAGAAGATATTCAATATAGCAGAACAGAGATTACAATTGAAAATAAAACATAAAAGCAATTGCCATACTATTATATAAATGGATAAAAACAAAACATAAAATTAAATCAAGATGTAAAATACACAATACATACATATTAAAATTAGATGACATAAATATCACATTAAAATTGCATATTAAAATCAAATCGTTGTATTCATAAAATGTGTTTTAATGGGTACTAAACATTCAAATATACCGGGTGTCTCAGACCACCCGTACCAGCCTTTTATTTCGACAATGCTTTGTCGAATGTGAACAAAAAAGCAAAGCATACTTGAGGAAATTTAGTGTTGAATGGATAACTAATTTTCAATTTAGTTTTTTTCGTTTATTTTTGTAAATATGCAAAATATTAAAAAAACATTTTAATGAATGTTGTTTCTTTTAAAAAGACCTATCAATTAATAACATACTCGACCTATGTTGCTATTTGAAATTTTAAAGTTACTTCCGGTTTCGGGTACTTCCGGATTATTCCGACCAAGCGTTGTCGAAATAAAAGGCTGGTACGGGTGGTCTGAGACACCCGGTATAGAGGGATGGTGGAGTAAGAATTTTTAATTTTCTAAAAGCATCTCTCAGTCTTCTCTGTAGCCCAAACCTGCAACAATTCGAACTGCTTTTCTCTGCAGTCCAAAAATACGATGTCTCGAAGCCGCATGCCCCCAAACAAGAATACCGTAACGAATTCTTGACTCTATTAGTCCATAATAAGCTATCCTGAGTGTTTCCAAAGGCAAGTTCTTAGCCATACTTTTCAAACAGAACATATTTTTATATACCGAGGAATTTTTTACAATCCGTATCTTTATTTGTTTTATATAAAGAGATATTCTTTGATTTAGAAGTGTTATGTAGTAATCCGTTGTTGTTACACCATTCTTTAACACTATTTACACTATCAATATGTTTACATGTGACCTCTTCCAAGCAGTTACCTTCATCAATAATAGTACTGCCATCCGCATACAGTGTCATTTCCGCCTTCACATTTTTTGCTGGCAAATTATTTATGAATATCAGAAACAAGATAGGTCTTAATATTCCCCTTGCGGTACCCCCTGGTTATTGGTTTAACCCTTTTAAGTATACAGACTGACATCTATCCATCAAATAAGATTTCATTAATTGAACATTTATTTCCTGAAACCACGAAAAGGTAGGACTGGTCGAGGAGGTGATGAATGAATGGCTTGAGAAAGGGATAAATATGGTAGATTGTGTTTATGAGAATGAGAAAGAAGTGGAGAGACGTGCAAGGCAGGAGTGTATAGAGAGAAGTTAGTAGTAGGTAGGTGCATGAAAGAAGGCCGAAGTATTTAGAGAGCGTTCTCTTCCTCTGTCATATATTGATTTTTTTTAAACATGCAATCAAAGTTAAAGATTTTTTCTTTTATATTTTACGAAAAAACAATCAGCTAACAAGGGACTGAAAGGTAATTCCATAGTTAGTTCATTATTTTGTTGAAAAATTGGAAATAATTTTGCTTTAGACAAATTTCTAGTTAATCGAAAAGTTTAGATTTTATTACGGGAAAAGGTTTCTGTTTGTTTGCAACATGTGTCAGAAATATCTCCCATATTACCCTTTTCCACTGTGAAGTTCTCGCAGTAAGTGAGGGCAGCGAAATATCTTGTTATCTAGTATACATCAGTTGCCACTATGCCATAGTTAAGTGGAGCATTGAGGTTTTGTTGTGAAGACTTTTTTTAAACAGTGAATTTATAATTGCGACGCAGAGGTCGTTTTGCACATACTTTGGTTTTTCGTGCTAGGATATAAACGAAATTGTCTTGCGAGAGGAAATTTAGCGTGGACGAAGTGCTGTGTGAGCATTATCTGCATCATACTGAAACCAGAGGTTCTCTAGGTTATTTTCTTCTCGACCACCACTTTTTTTTATTCACATTTGGGAAATTAAATATTTTTAGTAGTTTTATAGCTATATCTACCGCCTTTTTGGAAGTTACAATGGATTTTCGTTTTTAAGATAGTTCTTGGGAGTTTTTAATAGCATGTTTAGGGTCGAAATTTGTATTTTTTATAAAAAGTTGGTTAATAGCTTATCATTAACCAGAGCACCTAAGCCTCAATAGGCCCGTTGTCCCCCCCTGGCTGGGGCAGAACTCCGTTGTTCCTTCACTCATTTAGCCACCCAAGGTGACGAGCAAAGGACAGCACAACACTTGGAGGAGTTTCCATAATGTTGGCCATGTTCGGCCAGAGCTCCCCTAGCATGACTCTCTAAGGTGGGCACATACTCTACATATGGGGGTTTCCACCAAACCCATACCCATACCTGTCAGAAGACGCAGATTCCCCCGGAACAGTCGCAGATAGAATTCAGCTGTTTTCAGATTGGGTGAGCGCATTGCTTCCTTAGCCTGTGTGCAGCCTTAGGTGGTGTTGTCCCAACGTTGTTTTAGCGCCTTGAGAGTGTTCTATTTGAGGATGTCAGTGAGGCATTTCGCTGTTGGTGCGACCGGGGGTCCGTTCGTGGTATCACTGAGAGCCGATCCAGCCCGCACCAGCACGTCTGCCTTGCTGTTGCCTTCTTCATTATTGTGTCCCTTGACCCAGCGGAGCTCAATGCTGTTTAATTGGGCTGCTTGTTTTAAGGTATTGTGACATTCTTTTACTAGTCTTGAATTGATCTTGTGACCACTCACTGCTAGTATTGCTGCTCTACTATCTGTAAGGATTTGGATGTTCCTATCACGGATGTCACGGTATAGGATTTCTTTTTGCCCCAACGATCTCTGCTTGCAGAGTAGTTGTGTGCTTCTCTAGGGGTATAGCTAGTGATAGGTTCATTTGTTGCGAGTAAATACCCGGCCCGGATCCTCTTTTGTTTTAGAACCATCGGTGTAAATTCGGAGGATTTTCCCACCCTCTACACTCTCGGTTCCTCGTTTTGTCGATACATTATAGGGTCTATTGAAGACATAGCAGGGTGGCAAGCAAATTAGGATGTCTTCTTGACAGCATCCTCTAAGAGGTGACAGTATATACCAGCCCTGCCTCCTTTGTATCAGTGTCCAACTGAGTTTAGGCGCAGTGCTGCCGCCGTAGCCATCTCCTCTACGTATAAGTCTAGAGGTGGAAGGCAGAGGATTGCTTCCATTGCTGCAGTGGGTGTTGTTCGCATTGCCCCGGTCGTGCTAAGGCATGCTATCCTTTGCAACTGAGTAAGCTGCTTTGCTGAGGTTTTTTGTCTGGCTATGGGCCACCAGACCAGTGCTCCATAGATTAGCATTGGTCTTACTACCGCTGTGTACAACTAAAGTGCTATCTTGGGAGATAGCCACTGTGTCTGCCCCACAGCCCTCCGGCATTGCCAGAGGGAGACACATGCTTTTTTACATTTCATTTTGAGATGTGGTTCCTACGTCAGCTTGCCGTCGAGCATCATTCCTAGGTATTTGACTTCCGATGACAATATCAACCGGGTGTTGAGGCGCTTAGGAAGCTTTAGCTTGCCTAGTTTCCTTTTCCTTGTGAAGAGGACCATTTCAGTCTTTGACGGGTTTATGGTCAGAGACTGGTCATTACACAAGTGTTCAATTATTTTGATGGCTTTCTGCATCAAGTTGCATGTCACCGTCTCAAGTCTGCCTGTTATCAGGATGGTTATGTCATCTGCATATCCTATGGTGTGGAAGCCATTGTCGTTAAGTCGCCGCAATAGGCTGTCAACAACTATGTTCCACAGAAGTGGTGAAAGTACTCCATCCTATGCGCAGCCTTTAGCAACGATCTTTAAATATTTTTTGTGAATGCACTGATAAATTTTGAAAATCATCAAATATAATAAATTATGATGGATGAAGTTTAGTAAGTTCAGAAGGTAATACCTGAATGTATTGAATGGCAATAAAAGTTTTATAATTAATAGTTATTTAAGGTACAAGTGTAAAAAGTGATGCTTTATTGCACGAACTGGCGTTTAAAAACACGAGCGAGGAACGAGCGAGTTTTTTTAAAGCCAGGAGTGCAATAAAGAAACTTTTTACACGTGTGCCTTACAAAATTTTATCTTCGATCGTAAAGGATTTCAAAGAATATATTCTTATGAGTAATATTTTAATGTCATTTCAATAATTCAATTAATGAAAACATATTTTACCCGCAGTGCACTAATGAAAGCGTTACTTAGCAACCAGTAAACAAGTTGCACAAATGTCGGCCGCCATTATTATTTATGGGAAAAACGCTTGCTTTATTGTAATCGCTTCGACTTGCATTAAATGAAATCTTCGGAGTTCTTAAATCTGCCATTTCGTTTGTATTATATATTTTATTTATAGTTTATTAGTTATTTGTATCAATTAATAAAAAATTAAGATTTTCGTCGAAAATTTGTGCTACAATATATTCATCTGTCAAATTTGACATTTCTGTGCAATAAAAACAGTTTGACATTACCGTGCAATAAAAACGTAAAAAAGCACTAGTGCTTTAAAAAGCCACTTTTTCAATGAAAAATGATGCAAAAAGCGTCTACTTTCTGTACGATCGTAGATAAAATCAATTTATATAACAAGAGGAACTTCAGTGAAAACGTCGATGAGATTTAAAAGCATTTATATAAAATAGGTGAGAGTATTAAAAAGGTTTGGATTACGTTTATATTTATGAATTTCTAAGGATTCAAGCAAGTCTCATTATATTTATGCTTGTAAAGACCAGATTGTTTCATTTTTGTGGATATCTCTTTTGCTTAAAAGGGTAGTGTTTGTTTCTTTATGTGCCTTAATAACTGAGTATTACTAAGAATGTTAATTAAAATTAAAACAATTATTATGTTTTTTTTTGTCTTTTTAAAAGATATCTACCATTTTTGTTTGGGCAAATTGCTAACTGGTTGATTGTGTGAAATTATTTTTCTAAAAAGGAGGCAGATAAAGGCAGTGACAATACATGGCGAATCATTTAAAAAATATTGGATTTGTCTGTCTGTGCCATCAAAACAGGCTAGAATATTATCGAAATATCTATATCAGAATCTGATATGTTTTTTCCCTATAGATAATTCTAATGTAAGTTGCCGATTCCAAAATGTATCACAAAACAATGGCTTGCACCATTAATAATAATACATGTATAAGCTAGTGCAGCATTTCAAGCCAAACCTGACTTTAAGTTACAACTTAAACTGAACCAAGCGGTTCTTAACATTCTAACATTAATTAGTAATTTCAAAAGTACAGACATAATTTATTAAGTAAACAAACATTCGAAATTCGAAGTATTAGCTAGAGAAGTAGTTGTTTCAAAAAGTGGTTTGTTCTTGTAGTCTTAATAAGACTCATTTGTTGTAGATTTTACGAAATATTTTCGTGTTTTTTCTAATTCGAAATTACTCTACTCTGAACCCTAAATTGATATAATTTAATAGATATTAAATATTTAAAGGTTAATCGCTAAAGTGAATTAAAAGTATGAAATTTTCTTGTTTGATTTAATATTTTTATATATTATTATTCTATATTTGACAAATGTAATTCTTCTTTATATATTACAAGGCCAAAATATTTGGAAATTAGGAGAATATGATATTTATTACTGTTTCTATTTCATTGAATTAAATTTCTCTGACATCGATTCGTTCAATTTATTCATTTGTGAATAATATTTGAATTAAATTATAAATGAATCATGTTATTAGGACCTGAAACTAATTATAAGTTTTACTTAATTAGTTAATAGCATATTAAATAATTACATCTATTATATTTTTACTAATGTTAAAAATTTAGTATTTGAATCATCCGTTTGTTAGCTATGTTTCGTGTAGTAAGAGAAAGGCTTGGAATCGTTAGCCTTCGATGATTCGAAATCGTGAGTGAAATTTGGTTCAGGGCTGCTCTGCAATCCAGTCGCGTCGCGTGCGCGCACCAAGACGGAGCTCTTGTAGAATGCCAAAGTAACACCGCGCCGAACATGGTGGTGTTAACGAGGAGGATCCTCCAGCAAATCCGCCATCGCTCGCAGGTGGCGATCACCGGGTACGAACCTGCATGCGAATTCCAGTATGCAAAACCCTACTCCGAGGTACCTGGACCCAAACCCTACCCAATCCTGGGAAATACCTGGAGGTTGCTGCCCATCATCGGCCAGTACCAGGTGTCGGACGTCGCGAAGCTTTCCGGTATTTTCTACCAGGAATACGGGAAAATCGTCAAACTCTCCGGTTTGGTGGGCAGGCCGGATTTGCTCTTCGTTTACGACCCCGACGAAATCGAAAAAGTGTACAGGAACGAAGGACCGACCCCGTTTAGGCCTTCCATGCCGTGCTTGGTGAAATATAAGAGCGAGGTCCGCAAGGATTTCTTCGGAGATTTACCAGGAGTCGTCGGAGTGTACGTAATTGTTATCAAAATGGAAAACGCGGTCGAATGAAAGTGTATTTTCCTCAGGCACGGAGAACAGTGGCGCGAGTTCCGCACCAAGGTGCAGAAACCCATCCTGCAGCTACAGACGGTCAGAAAGTACATCGAGCCAATTGAGGAAGTCACTGATTATTTTATAAAACGGTAAATTTTACCCAAAATATATTCACATAATATAAATTAAGTATAAAATTAAAACTCCGTTTTCCTGTCTTCAATTGCAATAAGCTGGTTTAATCCAAAATATATCCAAAGACAGGTTCTACAAACCACACTATAATGTTAATGTCGATTTTGACGTTAATAAAAATGCACATTTTAGAAATGTTGGTTAATACTGCAATGTTATTAAGTCAGTGTAAAAAGTAATTAAAGCAAGCAATCGATACAAACATGAGTTATGTGAAAATGTCGGTCATTTGATCATTAAAAAATTATTGAGGTTTAATCAAATTCAAGAACTTTTAACCATATTTTCGTTAATATATTTGCATTTAGGCAATTAAACATGTTTTTAGGATGATGGAAATGAGAGATGATCAAGGTGAAATGCCAGCGGACTTCGATAATGAAATTCATAAATGGTCATTGGAATGTAAGTGATGCTTCATGTCGTTTGTAAATTCCTTCATTAACGGCTAATTCATATTTTTAAGGCATAGGACGAGTTTCTTTAGACGTACGACTTGGTTGCTTGGATCCAAACTTATCTGAGGATTCTGAACCGCTAAAAATAATTAACGCGGCCAAATTCGCCCTGCGAAATATCGCAATTCTGGAATTGAAATTTCCGTTCTGGAGATACTTTCCCACCACGATTTGGACCAAGTACGTGAACAACATGGATTATTTCGTTGAGTAAGTATTGTTAATGACTAAAATATAATAACAATTAATACTTGAATGTTTCCGGCGTTTAGTTGGTTCTACATTTTTAAGTAAGGATTTGAAAAATTGTGTCTAAAAACTCATTATTTAACTTAGAATTAACCAGTTTGTGGTCGAAACTGTAGTTACAATTTTTGGTTAACAAGGTTTTTAAAGTGTGTTCTCTAATCTTTATAATGTATATGAATACTGAAATCATAGAACTTTTAAAAAAAATTTAAAAAAATAATATTTGTCCTACAATGGTGATAATATATAATAAAGGGAAGAGCGCAAATAGATAATTTATTTTAAAGAAATTGTATATTCTATTATAATTGTTAATTACATAAAAATAGCTTAATTACGAAGACTTTCCAGAATAGTTGATTTTTTAATTTTGTGAATTAATTTGCAGTATAAAAAAAACTGAATATTTTTTGCAGTAGGAAATTATCAGTAAATGATGATTAATTAAAAGTAATAAGGATAATTATAACTACTTGTATAATAAACTACAAAAATATAATAGCTTAATATTAAAGTATTACGGAATTAAAACTGACGAATGTCATATGCAAAAGCAAAAAATGTGCCAACAGCATAAATATATTATTTTTGTTTAAATTTATACAGTACATTATGATTTTTTTAAATTAAGAATCTAGTGTATTAATTTAAAGTATGGTAGAATCACCAGAATAATTACTGAATAGCTTTTGCAGTATTAAATTAATAGTATACGGTCATTAAATAAAAGTAATAAGGATAATTATAACTACTTGTATAATACCATAAATTACAAAAATATAATTTCGTAATGATACTATATACCGGAATTAACTTACTAAAATGTTTTAAATTAAATTGTATTAAAGCAAGAAAGGTACTAATAGCATTAAATATATAAGGAAGAAACAACTAAAATATGATTTAATCCAATAGATTATATTATTTTTTAATTTAGGATTTGTATGAAATATATAAATGCAGCAATGGAGAGATTGAAGACTAAACCAGAAACCAGTGATAGAGATTTGTCATTAATAGAGAGGATTCTGAAGAATGAACCAAATACTAAAACTGCGGCCGTTTTAGCCTTGGATCTAATCTTAGTTGGAATTGATACAGTGAGTAATATTCATACTTATATACATACATGATTTTACCAATTTATTATAAAATAATTACTATATTCCCCTTTACTTTTAGATATCAATGGCGGTCTGCTCAATTCTCTATCAATTGGCCACAAGACCAGAAGAACAAGAAAAACTCTATCAAGAACTAAAGAGGGTACTACCAGATCCTGAAACACCTTTAAGTACAAAATTATTAGATGAAATGGTTTATTTGAAAGCCTTTGTTAAAGAAGTTTTCAGGTAAGTTAACCACAGATTTATAATCTCTTCTACAATTTTGTTTTGAAATCAATTATTTAGTTTTATTGTTTTCATGAAAAATTTTTGAAGAAGAAAAAGTATAGGGAAAGTACTATGATGGCCACATCACCATTTTTTTTAATTAGAAAAATAAAATATAAATTATATCAGTTGAGACAAAAAATATGTAACATCAATTAAAAATGGTTTATTTGTTCTAAAACATGCATCTTCCTTCTTTTTCATCATCTAAAACATGTCTTACTAAAATGCAGTTGTTAAAATATATTTTATTATTCATAAATCTTCCCTTAACTAGAACGTAAGATCAAAGAGAGAAAGAGAGAACATTCGACAGTGTTTTCAAAATTTTTCATTATTTTAGAAAGTACTCAACTGTAATTGGTAATGGAAGAACGTTACAGAGCGATACCATCATTCAAGGATACCACATCCCCAAAGGAGTAAGTACTTTTTGTTCTAAAATTAATTTAAAACGTTTGGTAGTACTACTTAATCACCACAATAATCGTTAATTATTCAATGTCGATATTATTTATATTCTAATGTTTATTCAGTTGCGACAGTCAAAGCCATATTGTGCAAACGGGGAGTTAATTTATTCATATCTAATAACGTTATTTAATCAATTGGCAATCCGTTTATATTTCCATATAAATTACGTCCTTGACAATAGCACTAAAGTACAAGAAATATATGGTAACCATGACACATTATTCTATTATCGTAGAAATCTTAAAATATAATACCGAACTTAAAAATTTCATTATTATATTAATAATAATAATTTATCTTATTTCATTTCATTAATTTAAAATTGAAAGAAGGAGAAAGCTCTGTAAGAAGTGTGTAAATCCTATAGGAACTATTATTAGCGTTCTTGGATGTGAGTTGCTATTTGCGCCATGTTTTCTATTTACACATTTTTGCTCAATATCCATTTTAAGATTATGAAAGTAGATGGTTACCTCAAATGATTTTTATTTTGCACATTGCAAAATTTAAATAAAAATGATTATGTGACTGATAGTCCAGTATTGATGTTTTTTAAAAATATTTTTAATATTTGATTGTTAAAAACAATTTTAATTGCAGTTATATTTTAATTTATAGTTAATTCAAATCATTCGTCCTATTCCTATCCCAAATGACTACTTAAAAGATGAAGAGTGTTATAAAGTCTTACACAAGAGAAAATACAGCGCCCGGTTATGATAACATCCCCCGATCCATCGTACAATCTCTACTTGACCCTATTTATAAATACATTTTTCAGATCCGCATTAGAATAGTTATGGCCACTTGAACTAGCTCTTATTAAATTTTTCGATTAATTAATTCTGTGTTTAACCAGAGTATTTATCTTGCACCGTTCGCTGATTAAGTAATTGTTTTGCCCGGTCATCAAGGAACTGACGAATCCAGGTTTTTTCTTTGATTGCTTCTAAGGCGGCGATGTAATCGGCTTTCGTCGTTGAAAAAGCACACCCTTCTGGATTTGGCTGAACTAGGTGACTGTCCCATTTGACAATAGGAAAACCCAATACGACGTGGAACGGCGGGTGTTCAGGTCATTTCCAAATTCTGAAACGGAGTATCCTACCACTTCCGATATTTCTGTACCTCTGTGATACTCTATTCCAAGGTTTTCTGTAACCTTTAAGTGCTTTAGGATGCGCTTGACTGCGTTCCAGTGAGTCCGGTCATTGTTCAAAGTGTACCTACTAACCTGATTCATGACGAGCATTATGTTTGGACGTGTCACAATTGCTGCAAACATTAACGAACTCAAAGCTTTTCGGTATGGATAGGCGTCCTCGCTGCCTTCGTCGTAGTACGCCTTTTAAGTTTCACGAGCGGATCCGCTGGTGTGCTGACCGCTTTTGCATCTTGCATGTGAAATTTCTCAATAATCCTGTGAATATAACTGGATTAGTGGATGAATATATGACGATCGTTAGCTTCTTCTGTCTCGTCCAGGATCTCCATCTCAACAAAACGTCCAGGTTCGAACTGCTTCCTGAACTTGTCCACGAAACTGCGGAGCAACGCACCATCCAAGGACATGGTGAGTCCATCACTGATGTAGAGAAAAACGATGATTATCGAGTCTGTGTCACTCCTCCTGCAGACGCACTTGTCTGCTTCTCCTTGTTGGAATCCTTGGTCGAGCATAAACTGGTTGAATTTTTCGTTCCAGCATCATGATGCCTGCTTCAATCCGTATATTAACTTTGGTAGTCTGTGTACTTTATCCCTATTGAAATTAGTTCCATCTGGTGGGTCCATATAGAACATTTCGTGCAGATCTCCTTACAAGAATGCAGTTCGTACATTCAACTGCAAGATCTTATAATCATTCTTGACAGCCAACAGGATTCTGATCGAATCGAAACGTGCAGTAGACAAGAAGATCTTATCTTAGTCGACTCCCTTCTATTGAGAGAATCTCTTAGCACAGAGCCTGGCCTTGAATTTTGGCTTGTTCGATGTTGCATCTTTGATGGTAAATACCCATTACGGCCCGATGACTTTCATATTGCCAGTTTCCTTTACGAGTTGCCATGTGTTCTTCACCAGAGCGTTGAGCTCCTCTGTGATCACCGTTAATCATACTCTTGACTCACTGCTGTCCATAGCTTCCGAGTAGCTCGGTTGCGGCTCCTTCACAATTGCAATGTTTTCCGTGTACCTCGCTGGACACCGCAAGTTGTCCCTCCTTCTCAGACTGAATTCCCTGGCATTATAGGCGACCAATCCATCCTCTTGAATGGTTTCGATGTTTATCAGGTTTGTGTCAACTCGCTCTTCTCCATCCACGTCCCGTCGAGGCTCGGCCATCTCAGCTGCAGGAATCTTTACCGTCGGTCGCTGTACCTCTGGAGCGGCCCGGTTGAGGACATCTGTAGTCTTTACTGGTGCGATGCTAATCTAGACCTTCCTTTTCTTAACATCGATAATAGTGTGTTCGTCTAAAATCACGTTCCTCGAACCTTCATCTTCTTGTTCACTGGATCAAACAGTCGGTAGTTGTCGGAATTTCCTTCGTATCCAACAAACATGAGTTTGCTGGATTTGTCGTCCAGCTTGGTCCTTTGACTGTGCATGCAAGCGGTCTAGTCGAACTTCTCCTTCTACGCGGGCATCATGGATCTGGCACTCTCTATGACTGTGCGCATTTCCCTCTCTATGCGACCGTTCTGCTGTGGCGTGTAAAGCGAAATGTTTCCAAGATTATACCTTTCTTCTTCAACTAGCTCTGAAAATCTTCATTGATGTACTCGCGACCATTGTCTCAGTGCAAAGCCTTGACCTTGCAACCGTGCTGCTTCTCCACATACTCTTTCAGGCGAGCCAAAACATCAGATTTGTGCTTCATGGTGCTGATAGTGAGGTGGGATGTCACACTGTCCTTGAACAGAACAAAGTATATCGCTCCTCCAGCTGAATATAGAGAATTAAAAGTATTAAATTTGCGTCTTTTTAAGAATTTCTTACGTAGAAGCTTGCTGCTGTAATAAAAATTTACCACTTCCTCTTTTTGATACCCCATGCTTGAATTGTGTGAGTTTTAAGTTCACCGGGTTTACCAATTTTGCTATGTGTTTACCAAGTCTACCAAATGTTATTTATATGTTACCTCTAATCATAATTAATGTTTTTTTAATAGTACTTGTACACATATACACTTTGTAATCACCTAAGTTAAGTAGGTTAAGTGGAAGAACAGTAGTAGTTATATGTCAACTACCTGAACTTCGCCTACACTAGAATATATTTTATGTACTACATTCTTTCTGTAAATAAATAAAGCCGTAAATAATAATAATAATAATACTCGTTCTCCAACTTTCTCCTTGCGGGCTTCTCTGGATGGGTGATGAAAACGGTGATGCTTAACATGCAAGCAAGATTCACAAAGTATCTCATCTTCGTCAATCAGGTTTTTGCCAATTATCACCCCCTTATTGTCATCGCTCAAATCCGCGTAAAATTCACATGACCAAGTCTGTCATTCGACACATTCATGGTATTTTTTATAATTTGGTAGGCTAGGTGAGACACAGCCATCTTAAACAGCATTCGATAGACATTATTATCAACGAGAGTTGCGCTTGCAATAAATTTCGGGTCATCTAGGATTTTGGTCTTTTTCCCCTTTTTGACGGTCGACCAACCCTTGGTAACGACGGTTTCAGAGAACATGTTTCTCTTCAAATCAGAACGAATAGGACGTTCATGATGACATTTACGCCACTCACCTTTATTCAATTTCTCGATCTCGATGTCTTCTTTTCCAATGACAGGCAATGACAGGTTGTTCCTAATCTCGATAGTCAGCGACGTCAGACATGTTGGAAAACAGATTGGCCATCACATGTGGGCAGATGCTCCGCTGTCCATGTCTTTCGTGTTGTCGCCCCTCCAGGAAATTTGAGGATTAATGAAGAAAACTCATTGTCTTGATTTGGTGACTTCTGCTCTGGATTGCTCCTGCAGAACCGCGCGATGTGGCCTCTCTTCCTGGATTAGTAGCACAAAATGATGGGCCTCCCCTCTTGCTGGGTCTGATTGTCTGACTTCTGGTTGCTCAGTCCTCCTGATGACGGCTCGGTCTTCTTCGTCGTTTTATGCGATTTCCACAATGAATCACATGTGGGCAGATGCTCCGCTGTCCATGTCTTTCGTGTTGTCGCCCCTCCAGGAAATTTGAGGATTAATGAAGAAAACTCATTGTCTTGATTTGGTGACTTCTGCTTTGGATTGCTCCTGCAGAACCGCGCGATGTGGCCTCTCTTCCTGGATTAGTAGCACAAAATGATGGGCCTCCCCTCTTGCTGGGTCTGATTGTCTGACTTCTGGTTGCTCAGTCCTCCTGATGACGGCTCGGTCTTCTTCGTCGTTTTATGCGATTTCCACAATGAATTTCTGCCCAACGAGACTGCGAACGCCGTTTCAAATTGGTAGCGTTTTGCTGTCTTCACTGATTGACAGCCACGCCTGTCAAAATTTCGGCGGTAATGTACTAATAATCTTTGTCACCGCCGCGTCACTGTCAGACTCACAAATTTTGTTTAATTTCTTCGCTAGATTTTCCACATTCGCAATGTGTTGGGCAATGCTGTCATTATCTTTTAAGTGATACTGGTGAAAACGTTCGTGTGCGATCATTTTGCTCGACCCAGACCGTTGCAGATAGATGGAATCAAGCTTACGAATTATTTGTTGGGATGACTCACAATTCTCAATCATTTTGATCTGCGAGTAGTCCAAGGCAGATATTAGGATGAACATCGCCGTTGCACCGCTCTTAACCCGGGCCTACTGTGGATCCCCGTCAGCTACCAGTTTCTGCTCCATCCCATAAACGATGGCGTAGAGTCCTTTTACCCGAAGCACACAGCTCATTTGGAACCGCCATTGATTGTAGTTTACGTGTTCAGGCTGTTCATGTTTAACCTTTCAGCCCTTGTAATGTTGCTTCAGTGATACACGCGTGTCTCACATGTATGCCACGAGTCACACGACGAGGTCAGGTCCGTGGCGATCTAAAATCCGACTCACAGATTGCTACAAATAGTCAAGTTCACCCATTTTACACATGTTTTGGGACCATAAACTTTTGAATAAATGTACTATTTTTTCTGAAATGAATGTTTAGAATGAAAGAGTATGGCCCGTTCGCTCGCGCGCGTACAAAACAAGTGCCATTACGGCGGGATCGTCGTATACCATCGTCTCATCGTATCATGTGAAGCTAGCACTATAACTCAAGGGTAGATAAACAAGTATTGAGTATAGCTAAAGTACATGATGTAGGTAGAATAGTCAATAATTGCCCTTTTAATCACGATAACTGGCCTTTAATCAGCTTAGATTACCTATTATGCTTACAGTTCTAAAAAAAACAGAATAAGCAGAAAATCTTAATCTCAATACGGCATTGAATCTAAAATTTATCTTAGAGAACATGAAATCAGTTTATTTTTATACTAGATCTTGTAAACTAACTTTAAGGGAGAAATAAAATACTGATACCGTGTAAATCGATGAATTAAGTATATAATTAGATTTTGAGGTACGATATAGATGCTGCTAAGATGACTCTCACAGAATGAAGTCGAGGATAACCTTTAGGGTAATGTTCGACCCACATCATAATCAGTGGAAGATTTTTAAATTGCTTCTAGTTACCAAGAGTTTCATGATAAAAATCGGTTTGCCTGCATAGACGTTGATAGAGCTGAAGTATTCGATACAACAATAGACTGGGAATTCTCTGTAAATCCCAGTAAATTGATCACCTATTAAGCAGGAAGTGACTCCAGGTCATACCTTCGAAAGCAAACTATTAATCCAGCCCATTTTGTTGAATTAGTTCGGTGGATTTATTAAATAGCTTCAAAATCGCAAAGCTACAAGCCATGTCGGTATTTCCACTTTAATGGTTATAAATGTTTGTCACGCTATCTTGAACTTAGCAAATGATGCTATGCTTCTAGGTTCTCTTTCATATATTAGGTTCGAAATTCTTCAAATTTATTTCAAAACTATCTTCCAAATAGTTTGCTTAGTTGTGAAAAATCACAATACTACTGCCGCATTATTTCTTGACGGAGTATCAAGAATGTCAATTACTTTCTTGAAGAATACTGAAATATTTGGACAAATTGGTTTAAAACTAAGTGCCATAGTATTATAAATATTGAGAATATTAACATATGCATACGAGATTGCTAGAGTTTTTTTAAATTTAGTTGCTTATCATTCGTCTAGGGTACAGTTTCTCTAGTACCAATGCTCAAGTCGTACGTATTATGAAATTTAAAGAAATTATGACGACCAAAGCACATACATCTCCAAGCAAATATACATCTGAGTCTACTTATTGGTTTACATAATACTGTTAACAATAAACTATTTTCGTTATAAATCTTGTCATCGAATAAGATTGTTTCAATTTTCTAATTTAATTAATGATTTAATGTAAAATCATAACAATATAGTAGGTAAAATTTTACCGAAAGCTTTTTAGTTTTTTTATAGTAAGAAGAAAATAATTTTATAGTTCATAAGTTCATCTAAACAACAATTTAAAGATTTCAAAACAATTTTATATTTCAATCTAAAAATAATTATGGATAGTCCTTTTGGGTATTTACTACTGTCAAAGCAAAGATATTTTAGTTTTAGTTAATATCTTTGAATAATTTTTCAACGTTATCATCAGGTATAGTAACATATCCAATTATAACTTATTCTGTATGGTTAACGAGTCTCTTCTTACATATTATGCCCAAATAGTTTGGATGTAACCAAGGAACGTTTGTTATTTAATAATTCATTAAAACTTTATCTATTAGAGAAAAAAAAGCCATATAGACTATTCGATAATACACTAATAATTGTTGTTTTGTTTGTATTGTTATCGAATTGAGTAAGAACTATACATATATTATATTTTATGTTATGTTATGTTTTATCATATATTTTTATATTTAGTATACTATATTTTTATAGATAGATACATATATTTATTGACAAATTTTACAATATTTACAAAGACATAGTGAATAATGAATGAGGTGTTAGTGAGTTAATCTGTCAAAAGGCTATCGACCAGAGGTCTTTCTGCCTTGCTTTGTCCAGTCATATGGCGTCAGTCGTTAATGCGTGAAAGGATGAAATGATGATATGAAATCGAATATGGTTGAATTGGGATTTTTAAATTTAGGATTTATACTAGGGTTTCTAGGATGACAGTAAAGGGATAATATCTGGAAGTTGAAAGGATTTTTGGAGAATTTTTCTGATAGGAATCGAAGGCGTTCTTGAATGGGGATAACTAGGGTTGTATCGTAGAGGAGTTGGTTGGAAGGATTGTGTAAAGGATTTAGAGGATGCCGGAGTTTTGTTATATTTTTATATTTATTAGCATAAGTAACATATTTTATATTTTTTAGATTAAGTGATATATTATAAGTTAATAACATAAGACATTTTTAAAATATATATTTGTTATGAATTTTATAACTATATTTTTATATGGCAACAGTACTAAATAAAGTATATTATTATTATTATTATTTCGCGTTTTAAAAATTAAAATCTACTTTCAGGTTCAAGTCGTGTTTCCAACATTGATAACGGGGAGTATGGAAGAGTACGTTTCGGATGCTGAAACGTTCAAGCCCGAGAGGTGGATGAAGGGAAAGAGCGAGGGAGTCATTCATCCCTTCGCCTCTCTACCTTACGGACACGGTGCTAGGATGTGTCTGGGCAGACGGTTTGCTGATTTAGAAATACAAATTTTATTAGCAAAAGTAAGTAAAGAATTAAATCTTCATAATTGAAAGAAGTAAATTTCGTTATCAAATAGAAGATGGATAGTCACTTTTTTATATCAGCTTCATAAGGAATTGCAATTTAAATTATTCAATTATTTAAACGTAGTTTGGGTTCATTGAACAAGATGGTTTGCAGAGTCATATTATCGATTGTAAAGGTTAAGTAACGTGGCATCACTTTGCCTACAACCAGTATTTATAGTAGCAATCTAAAGTACAAATAGCTAGATATTCTTAAGATCGATGGTAAGGTATGTTCAAAACCTACAAAACAATCACAGTACAAAAAAAGACAAAGACGAGAGGAAGAAAATTACTTAGATTGTTTTTTAATAATAATAAATTTAAAATAAATTAGTTCCATGAGGTGTGATTTAAAAAAAATGGTGGCCGCCGTATTTGAAGAATATAAAGAATACAAGGCCTCGTGCTATTATTTACTTAACCTTGAAGTGATGCACTTTAATAATTAGCGAACTTGCGTAATGTGTTTAGGAGAGATTAGCAAGTGCGGTTAAGTAAGGATAATTGTTTTCTTTTCAACAGCCTTCGTGTTAATTGCTCATCATTAAGGTACGTATCTGTCAGTCAAATAATTATTAAATACCAATGATGTCTATAACCGATTAGGGTAATAACTACGTTTGATTACTTATTAATGAAATTATAGATAGAATTTGGGATAATTAGTTCTAATAATCGATCAATTAAGTAAATTTATATTGATTTTAATTAGTATACAATTTCAATTAATATAAATAGTTTTATTTGTTTATAAAAAATGTATTTTTGATTAATCTAAATATGATTTATCAATTGTGTATTGTTTATTATTGTTTATTGTGATGCTTTGGATTTCCTGTTAACAAAATACATTAATATACACATACATAAAAAAATACACTAAATTTTGAGCACAGGAATCACAGGCGGACTTCATTCTTCGGAATGTTCTTCCAGTCAAACCCATATAGAATGTTTTCATTTATTGGAATTCTGGGGAATTTCTTCTACTTTTGTCTACAACTGTAGATAATTATTTTATTTTATATTTTATGTATTAAGCATTCTGCTTAAAATTTGTAAAATTTGTGTAAATATTTGATTAATGTCAACATGACATTAAAAGTATTGCACCGGTAAATTAATATTTCATTTATCAATTCTAATTTGTGATTCAAATATATAAGAAATTGTCAGTTTTTTAACTTAATTTTAGATTTTATTAGATTACTAGTTTGAAGGTTTTATGCTACGTTTTAATTATTTTTTTTACAATTAGGATAGATTTGTCCTTGGCAGACATTTTCACCGGTGGGTTTGTTTACGATCTCGCAAATGAAAGTAGATTTTGACCTTAAACTTTATGACGAATTAATAAGAATTTAGTAAATATAAAAAAAAAAAACTAGAAACTATTTTAAATACCTTTATTCTAAAATTGGAACGTTTGTTTATTAAATATCCTAATAGATAAATAAAGATGTTTATAAAGAGTTTATTTAAGTGCTTAAAATAATTAAAAAATATACACAAATATATAAATTAACTAAAATTTATATTAAAAACAATTCGAGTCAGTTATCCACAATTCCAACCCAAACGCTCAACGAGAACTGATCTTGAAGACGATCTTAAAGAATCTCATACTTGTATATATTTATTATTATTTATGAAACAGTTAAGTTTATTAAGCTATATTAGTAATATTTATTTTATTTTAATAACAAACAAATTACACGAGTTGTATACTAAACGACAACTCATATAATTTTTGATCTAAAGTTCATATTTTCACACTTTAATTGCATTTCACCTTACCTTTACCTAATAAAATACTCCCATAGTATATGATTTCAAAAACGTTTTTATTATTCTACAACAATGTTTCACCTTTACTGATAGTTTCCTCAAGTATTTCATTTGTCATATGTAATTCACATAATATAATTTATGTTTCTTCTTTTCTTTTCTAGCTAATACGATCGTATAAACTGGAATACAACTATGACCCACTGGATTACAAAGTGACTTTCATGTATGCTCCCGATGGTGAATTGAAATTTAAGTTAATACAACGTGAATTGTGATGTTTCTTATATTGTTTCTGCAGTATTATTTATGTAATTTGTATATACGTATATTTATAACATAACTTTATTTAAAAATAAATATATCAGGTGGCTTGAAATTCATGTTTCCCCAAACCCTAGAACATCTAATTGGAAAGGTGTAAAGAATAGTTAAACTATTTTTAAGAATTAATATTAGTATTTATTCTTGTCTACAAACATATTTATATTTAAAACATGTAGTAATTATTAACAAACTATGATATATATTAATTGTAAGTTATTAGCGAAACTTATTTGTAGAAATTGTTTTGAAATTCAAACTCAGAGTAAAATTTATTTAAAGGATTTTTTTATTCAGGACAAATGTCGCATCAATAAAAATTTAAATAAATACATTATTTATTATTCTTAAAACTAATATACAAGATGTGCTTGTTTTACAGTATTATTGCATCATTCTAATGGAATTTCTTAATCTTCTTTTCTATGTCTTAATTTACATATCATTAAAATTCATCCTCCGCGAGTTTTTCTCACAGTGAAAGTTTTTAAAGGCTTTATTGTGTACATCTTGCCTAGTTTACAATCTTTTTTGATAATAGTAATAATAAAATTTATATTTAAATAATGAATTAATTGTCGGTAGAGAAATTTAATTCAAAGGGTTAGACAATGGAACACATGTATTTTATTAATAATATAATAATTTAAAGATATTTAAGAGTTACTTGTTATTAGTTCATGATGCGTATTTTAAAAAAGTTCTATTTATAATTAATCAATAATTTAAGAAATTACACATTCAAATTAATCCGTATACATTAGCACAGAGATTTGAAAAGGTCGTAAAATTTTATTGTTATACCTTATTTATTCACGTCAAGTTGTTGGCCTTTTGAAGAGTATTTAATACCTGTCATAAAAGATATTCTCGTTAATGCGTAATGTTTACACATGTCAGTTATTTAAATGGTTAGTCAGTAGTTTTCATTATATCACATTTGTTTCTTTCTTTCGTTCTTGTATTTTATAAATGTTCGTAACACTTAATTGTTATGATTATTACAAAATTACACAGGCTATTAAATTAATATTACGTTTCGAAATAATTATTCATGCCAATGAAAACACTTGTTATGTTTCTTACCATGCCTTATTTATGCAGTAAGTTTTTTGAATTTTTTTTTCGTTTTCGAATATAATAATAATTATTGTATAAATTTATTACATATTTTATTAATGGTTCACCAGTTCAAATAAAAAATAAGCGAATTCGACAGAGGTTATATCGTTGGTTTGCACGAACGCGACTTTTCGATTAGAGATTAGAGCTAATCGTTTTAATCGAAACCAATCCACCGTCATTCGCTGCTATCAGACAAGGACTATATAGGGTCAGGCACGTCGCAAAAGAGAATCCCCCGGTTTGAACAATGATGAGCAAATTATGTTGACTTAGGGCATAAGAGACAACAAGGTCATCCTGTAATCCATCGAACGTAACATGAGAAATTTCGGCTTGTAATCCTACCGGCCATATTTTGTGTTACCACTAACTTATGATTGCAGTGACATAGCATGATATCTAGTGATATATCCCGTGTCTGTTTCGGGATGCATTATGGCCATATGAGGGCTAGACGAAGACTGGGGAACGTTTCAACATTAAATTTTCTGTTAGGAGGCCTGTGTATCAAATTGTAAGGAGTATGGTATGGCGTACTATAACTTATGGAACTAGGTTTCGTTTGGTATTCATCCAAGGGAATATGAACGCCCAGCCATATGTGGATGAGGTGATATAACCTAACCCCATACGCTTTTGTCTTTTTAGTAGTTGAACAACCCACTTTTTTAGCACGACAATTTCGGTTTCCATATTTCAAGAGTTTCTATGAACCTATTTGTGGAAGATGATGTCAATATCTTCCATTGGCCAGCCCGACCTCCTTATGGAGGAGAATACGAAAGAAGTTACACCATCCTCCGCAGACGCTTCAGCATGGGTTACAGGTTGCTTGAGATACAAACCCATTGAGCATATATGGGAGATTATAATGAGAATACTAAAGAACTTACACTGATATCTGTTCAGCACTAATTACAGGTTGTTTGGAATACTATATTACTATGGGTCGCAACCCCTTTTCTGTGATGGTCTACCACTACCCCGACGATTAATGCTTTGCAAGAAGGCTGTGGGCACTGTTTGCACGAGAATACCTAACAATACCTCTTAGATATATCATCTAATCTCAATCTCGCCCCAGTATCATATTGACTTCTGGCCAAAGCCTCCGCAGAGAAACCGTCTGACTTATCCGCCTAAGGCCTTTCTCACATTATACAGGTCTTGGAAACATTGTAAGCACACTCCTTAGCTGACGAACAGAACTAAGTCGGTCGACATCAAAATGTCGCGTGGAGATATTCGCCTAGACATGTAAAGGGTAATAATTTTCTCCACAGCATAAAAAAAATAAACTGTGGAGAAAGAGATTACAAGTTATTTTATATTGCATCATGCGAAGCGTGCAGTTGTGGATTAAACACAAAAAGAGTTTTAAAGTCGGTTTATTTGCTATTTACATATATACAAGTAAGGTTGGTTCTGTGTGTGGGTGCCGGAAACTCTGGCGCACTTCGTAATATGAATCGGTGGCCGTCCTCCTTCTCGGGCGTCGAGGGCAGTGGTGATAACGCTGGTGGTACCATGGTGTAGCGGCCGGCACATCGCCGGGCGTACTTAATCGCCTTCTTCTGTCAGCGCTGGTCCTCCGCAGTCGGCGGTGCTACCTCGGTCATCGGAAGTTCGTCTTGGTGATCGCAGAACTATGGCTCTTCGATCAGGCATGCTATGGTGAGCCAGCTACTTCGGTTACCGGTTAAGATCACCTAACGACGTTAAGTCGAAGTCTGCTGAGACTGTGCGGTGAATTCGATCGGGCAAACTATGGTGAGCCTGCCGTTTCTGTTACCAGTTAAGATTACTCAACGATGGTAAATCCAAGTCTGCTGGTTAAGCTGTGTTGTCCTTTTTGCCGGCTGCCTGTGACCATTCCGTCAACTTGATCATTGGAGTGCCCTCTGTTGGCATCCTACTCGCGCGCGCCACGTCTGACCCTACCATAGGTTATAGGTTAACATAGGATGCTAATGAGGTGTGTTAGCCTCTCTTGTTGATCTATTGTTCTAACTACCGGTCCTACCATTCCATCGCCCTCTGTTGGCGAGGCATCCTACATCAATCAACATCATGTAAATGGTGTATAAGATACGCCAGCTCTGGAGGTGTACCGTCTAGCCTAAGAATTTCCACTATCACTCTCCACCACTATAATACTTAACATACAATCAATACAATTAAAGGATATTCAAATTAAAACGGGAGGGTACCCGACCCGGTGTAATTATTCCAAATAAAAATAGCTGTATACCTGTTTAGACGGATAAAACCATGTGCTCAATAAATAATAATAATAAGTAAATAACATGTAGTTTCCAGTCTTTCTTCCTACCTTATGCTGGAGGATAGGTAGCAGCGGATTATATTTATTAACTTTACTCCTTCGTCCCTTGTCATGGCAGATCGTAATACCAACCACATTGACTCTTTCCTGCTTTAACAAGACCAGGTCTAGTTTGAGATTCCTATTGTCGGGGAGTTGGATGATTGGCTCCCTGACAAGGGGCACAGTCTCTGAGGTTGCGACTCACATTTTCTGCATAGTGGTGTTAGATCGCATTTTGAGGGCCCGTGTAAAGGCGCCTTCAGAAGTGTAGGGTTATTTATTTCTTTTGTGAATACGCCCAATTGGAAACAAACAATTTTTCACTTGGAAATGTAGTGCTTATTTATGTAGACGATTTAACTTCCGGAACTGACACTAACAGTGGGCGACCGAGTGAGTGGGAAGATTTGAACTTATATACTGGGCCAGCAACGCAAAATGGAACACTAAAACCGATACATTGAGGTACAAGTGTTCCCCTTAGGTTAAGTTAAGACTTATGAAAAATTCAATGCTCCTGCGAGGATCCACTACCTAGTGGTTATATTAAACTTTGGTAATCTTACGACAACCAATTGCCCAACGTTGCAGATATAACTGTTTTTCTGTTAGGATTGACCAGTGCCCATTGTAAGCGGGCTAGTTGAGGAAAAAATAAAGACGCGCGACTTCCACAGTTAACGAACGAAAAATAATTATATTAGATAAACTTTTTACAAAATGGTACTATTTACAAAATACGTTTTAACGATTCTTAAGAGAATGCCCCTTTTTCTAAGGGTCTGTTCTTCGATCACATTGCGGGGTTGACGCGGCGGACAAGGGAGCGGTTAACCTTCCTGGAGTTGACCTGGACTTAAGCAGCCATCTCGGGAATATCAGCAACTTTCTCAGGGTGATTGGTATCGTAAATGTGCACATAGGAATGTACATCTCGGTCAAAATGATTTTAAAAACGTAAACAATAACGATACATCGAAAGGTGATTCCCGAAATCGGAGTTTATGTGGACATTCATGGATTTGCTGATGTAAATGAGAAGTTATCGCCCAAAAATCAATTGAAGTGAGAATTTTTGTTTTTTGCATAATTCAAATGTAGACAATCGTGGCAATCAATTGGTGCAAGATTTTTCTAAAATCTGAACATTATTTCAAGAGTTATCGCCAGAAAATAAAAAAATAAAAAACAATTGAAATGCGAATTTTTGTTTTTTGTATAATTTAAAGGTAATCGATCGTGACAATCAAATGGTGCAAGAATTTTTTAAATATGACCATTACTTAAAAAGTTATGGCTAGAAAACAAAAAAACAATTGAAGTTCGAATTTTACTTTTTTTACATAATTTAATTGCAATCGATCATCATAACAATCAATATGTGAAAGAATTTTTCGAATTTGAAGATTATTTCAGAAATTATCGTCAAAAAATAAAAAACAATTGTTCGAATTTTTGCTTTTTGTGTAATTCAATTGTTATTGATCATAGCAATCAATTAGTGCAAGGATTTTTCAAATTTGATAATTATTGAAAGAGTTAAACCTAGAAAACAAAAAACAATTGAAGTGCGATTTTTTTATTTTTTGGATATTAAAATTCTAATCGATCATAGTAATCATTTGGGACAAGAATATTACTGATCTGAAATGATTACAGAAATTATCAACAAAAATCAAAAAACAATTGACATTCGAAATTTTGTTTTTCATATAATCTAATTGTAATCGATCGTGGCAATCAATTAGTGCAAACATTTTTCAAATCTGATCATTATTACAAGAGTTATCGCAAGAAAACAAAAAAACAATTGAAGTGCGATTTTTAGTTTTTTACATAATTTAATTGTAATCGATCGTGGGAATCAATTAGTGTAAGAATTTTTCAAATTTGAAGATTATTTAAGAAGTTATCGTCCAAAAATCAAAAAACAATTGAAGTTCGAATTTTTGTTTTTGTATAATTCAACTGTTATCGATCATAGCAATTAATTAGTGCAAGAATTTTTAAAATCTGGGCATTATTGCAAGAGGTATCGCAAGAAAACAAAAAAAACAATTGAAGTGCGATTTTTTTTATTTTTTGCATTTTATAATTGTCATCGATTGTAATAATCAATTGGGACAAGAATGTTTCTAATCCGAAAATTATTTCATCAACAAAAATCAAAAAACAATTGAGGCGCGAATTTTTGTCTTTTACATAATATAATTGTAATAAATCGTGGCAATCAATTAGTGCAAGAATTTTTCAAATCTGATCATTATTGCAAGAGTTATCCCCAGAAAACAAAAAAAAACAATTCAAGTGCGATTTTTTGCTTTTTGTATATTATAATCGCAATCGATCGTAGTAATCAATTGTTGGAAGAATTTTTATAATCTGAACGTTATTTCAAGAGATATCACCAGAAAATAAAAAAAAAAACAATTGAAGTACGAATGTTTGTCTTTTGCATAATTTAATTGTAATCGATCACGGAAATTCATTTGTGCAAGAACTTTTCAAATCTGAACATTATTTCTATAGTTTACGCCAGATAATTCATATAATTAAAATTATAAAAACAATTGAGGTAAAAAGATAACGCAGGTTTCTTTCTTTGTTTTTTTTTGGCATAGGCTTTGACGATTCAGTAACTAACGATGTTAAAATAACGCAGTTATCAGAGTTAAAAGAAATAATTTGATATTTCTTTACTAGAACTACTATAGTTCTATTTAATGCTAATAGGGGCGCTTTGAGTGGTACAGTCAATTAGGCTATCAACATCTTTAACATAGGGCGCTGTTATTAATGTTAAATTAAATACAATACAATACAATTATTTAACAGAATTAATTTTAGGAAATTAATAATCTCTGCTTCGAGTGTGAACGTAATTAAAGAACTAGTAGGTTAAATAGAGCCCTAGTGAGGTGTGTTACCCTCTTGTGAACTGCGACCTAACAGATCTATTGTCCCAAATAAAAGAACTTAAAAAATATTGTAATTAGTTGATATTAGCGTACGGAGCACACAAATATCTCGTGTCAGTTAAAGGCATAACTAAAATTTCAAGCAGTTTCTTATATGCAAAATCTCGTGTGTACCTAGACTTGAATTTTGTGCTGCCGTGCTATTAAATCGGAATCAAAAGATTCAAAACTTTTATAGCCAATCGCATCGATGAAATTCAACGACAAACCTATCCGACTGACCGATCACGAGATTGGCATTATGTGGCATCCTGTTTTAATGCTGCGGATATCATCACTCGTAGTGTAGCACCTGCATTTCTAAAGAATAGTGAGTTATAGCGGACCCGCATTCATTCTAAAAGACATTCCTGAATGTAACTTGGCAGTGAATTCTGATTTAAACAATAATACGGAGTATCTTACAAGAAATCTGTCAGAGTTTTAGCATACGTAATGCGGTTTATAAGCAATAGAAGACTACACCTAAAACTAAAGGACAATTAAGAATACACAAATTGGAAAACGCCACAATGTTACTGCTAAGGCGATTGCAACTCTCTAAAATCTGGACGCGAAATAAAATTGTTGAAATCAGAAGCAACGTTCGAGTAAGCTAGTTACACTATAATAATAATAATAATAATGTGTCTTTATTTTCAAAGTGTCAAAAATTTGTACAAAGTGAAAATTGCGTCAGGTTACTTAATACTAGTTGTATATACAATTAATTACAAAGTAGAAATTACAATAAATTCCTTAAGTATACATATTATACATTCAACTTACAAACTACTTATTTATTAAAGTTAAAAAAATATAGTTTATAATACGTCTTGGAGCGAATATGGTTCCTTCTCAATTAGGTAGTTAACTAAGGATATTTTGAATCCTTTCAAATTATTTTTTAATGTTTTTATATGCTCCGGGAGAGAATTAAAGAGCTTAATTGCCGAATAATGTACTCCATCTTCTGTGATTTTTCTTTTATGTCGCGGAAAAATGTAGTTGTTAGTTCTGGTTTTGTATGTGTTTAATTTGTTGTCACCTCCCTTAGCGTGTTTGTGATAAAATAATATGGTTTCCATCGTGTACATTCCATAGAAGGTGAGGATGTTATTTGACCTGAATACCCCGCGACATGATTCTCTGGTTTTTAAACCATATATGATGCGAAGTGCTTTTTTCTGTAGTGTGAAAATTGCCTTAGCGTATGACTTCTTTCCCCAAAATATTATGCCATATCTCATTATGCTTTCAAAGTTGGCGTTGTATGCTGTTTTCACCACCGATTTGTTTAGATACTTTGAAAGCTCTCTAAGTGAGTATAGAACTGACCTGAGCTTACTTTCAGTTTTCTGAATATGATTTTTCCAGTTTATTCTGTTGTCTATGTGAACCCCTAAAAATTTAACCGACTCGGATATGTTGATTTCTTGGTCGTCTAAATTTATGGTTTCGATTTCGTGTGTGTTTTTAGATGAACTGAAGAGCAGGGCGTTAGTTTTTTGGTTGTTAATTAATAATTTGTTTTTTTCAAACCATTTTTGTATTCGGGAAAATACCAAGTTTGTATCGGTTAACAACGCATTGATGTCTTTACCTGCAACAAGTACATTTGTGTCGTCTGCATAGTTAACAATCGTTTTATTATCAGATTTTATTTCGAGATTTAGGTCGTTGATGAACAATAAGAAGAGAATTGGTGCTGTTAAACTTCCTTGGGGCAGCCCGGTAGTTATTTCAGCTGGTTCAGATTGAGCCGCAATACCGTCCACATCAATAACCACCCGCTGGTTTCGATTGCTCAAGTACGACCTGAACCAGTTTAGGGCGTTACCTCTAATGCCATTTTTTTCGAGCTTGTACAGCAAAATTTTATGATCGACACAATCATAGGCTTTTGTGAGATCGATAAATATACCTATGATCGTTTCCCTGTTTTCTGTGTGCGATATAATATTTTCTATGAAATCATAAATTGCCGTAGACGTGGATTTCCCTTTGCGATATCCATGCTGTGTATTGCTAATAGTGTTGCATTTGTTAAAAAATGTATTCATTCTACTGATCATAGTTTGTTCAAAGATTTTTGAAAATACGGGTAAAAGGCTAATTGGTCTATAGTTTTCAACATTTTTTGTATTTCCTTTTTTAAATATAGGTTTTATGATCGCAGTTTTTAATTTGTCAGGGAATATTCCATGTTCCAGTGAATTATTTATTATATACGTTAGGGGCTTTATTATTTCTAGTACACAATGTTTGATCACTATACTGGGAATGTTGTCATAGCCACAGGAAAGGGTGTTTTTTAGTTTGCTGATTAAATTATAGCATTCAGATTCAGTTATAGGACTGATAAAGATACTATTAGTGTTGGGTGGAATATTGTCGGAGTAATCGATACGTGTGTTATTTTTTGTTATTTCGTCAATGGCATTTTTATAATATATGTTAAATTTATATGCTACTTCTTTAGCTGTGCCCGGTACATCTATTTTTGAGATATTCTTTTGCTTTCCTCTGATATTGTTAATGATATTCCAGACACATTTGCCTGTATTATTTGAATTTTGAATTTGAGAGGAATAGTAAATTGCACGATTTTGAGTTAGTAGTTTATTATACTTCTTTTTTGTTTCATTGCATTTGTCGAGATAATTGTTATTATGGCGAGACACTACATATAATATGTCCAATTCATTTTTGCAAAGTTTTAATTCTTCAGATGAGTTTATTTTGTGACTTTTTCTTTTCTTTATGAATGTATTTTGTTCTGGGAAATATTTATTTACAATATTGTTGATAATGTTACTAAACACGTTCCACTGCTCATTGACGTTATTTTCAGCAATAGTGTAAATATAACTCCAATCAACTGACATCAATTCTAATCTAAATTGTTCCATGCTTTTTTTATTATATACTCTTTTTGACCTTTTGAGACAATGGTGTTTAGTTTCTGTTATTAATTGGATCTTTTGTGCCAAATGATCAGATACATGCATGTTTATAATTTCTTTTTCACGGTGACTGTTTTGGTTTATAAATATGTTATCAATACATGTCATTGATTTGTTTGTGACTCTAGTGGGTTCACTAAAATGTTTTATGAAGCCGTATTCTTTTAATAAATTAATCAATTCTCGACTCTGTTGGGTTTCAATTAACGTGTTAATGTTAAAATCACCTGCAATTATAGTTGTTTTGTTCTCATTATGTAATGTTATTAACAATCGCTCAAATAAACTGAAAAAATCATCTATACATACGTTCGGTGGTTTGTACACAACGACTACAATTATACTACTTACGTTAAAGGCAATATTCACACCAGCACATTCACATATATATGGTTTACTCATACTGCGGATGTAATTAAGTTCTTGATAAATCAGACCTTCTCTTATATAGATTCCCACTCCACCATGTTGGTTATATTTTCTACAAAATGCGGTAGCCAGGGTATAATTATTGAGCTTAATTGCGTTTAATTGTTCTTCGTTTTTCCAATGTTCCGTTAGGCAAAGGATGTCACAATTGTTGTTATTTATTTCTTCAGCAAGCGTTTCACTGCAGTTTCCAATTGATTGAATGTTTTGATGAATGATTGTTAATTTTGATGTGCATTGGTCGTCTGGTTTAATGCATGGTGATGTCGATCGTGTTTTTTCTGAAGGTGGAATAAAAAAGGATCGATGTAAGCATTTTTTGGCCATAATTCGGGTTTTAGCATTATCCGAGGGTACCGAAATTTTAAAAGATGAATATTCCTGTGGGTGTCTGGAATTCATTTTCTCGCACTTTACATCTTTAACTTTATTCTTTGTTAAATATTTAATGATGTCATCTTCGTTCAAGGCTGGGTCCAATTTACACACGTGGTAGTGAGAGTATTTGATGCTGCTTTTTATTTCGCATATTTCTTCATTGGTCCCTTGGATTCTGGAGCGTTTAGCTTTGTTTCTTCGCTGTGATTTCACTTGCTACTCATTACTCTTGTCTTGCGTTATATCTGAGCATTTTATTTCATCAATTTCTGATGTTTTATCGCTTTCAGAGTTGCTTAGCGTTTTTGCGTCCGATTGTGTTTTATTTTTATTTGTTTGTTTGACTGCATTTGCATAAACTGCTGTTGTTTTTGTCAAGGCTTCTTGGTTTTTTTCCACTTCTTTGTTTTGCTTGAGACTGTTCATTTCTGCTTTTAAACTTTTTAGTTCATTTTTTAAATCACTAATTTCACTGTATAAAGTTCTGGTTTGAGATTATACACACTTTTTTATAATACTTTCGAATTCCGCACTTTTTAGAAATGTTAATATTTCTTCCCCGCGGCTGCGGAGTTCTGGTTCCATTTTAGGGATTTTTTTTTATGACGGTAGCGCGAGGGTTAGGCACGTCCGTACCCTTCGACGGTCAGTACAGTAAGATAAACCCCTTCCTCGACTCCGATAGTTTAATTCATAGAGGTGGGCGTCTGAAGAATGCCGATCTTCCCATAAATTGATGTCCGATTGTTTATAAGCAAGATATTGAATAACCACATTGATAATCTAGATTATACACAAAGCACAATTACACACAGGAATACACGATACAATAGCAGCTGTAAGATTTAAATATTGGGTAATATACGGCCAAAGCGAGATATGTGGCATTCTACGATCAGGTGTTATTTTAAAGTTCTAGAAGATGAGGCAACATATATGAAAAAACTGGTCTCGAGAGTATCTGTCCGAGCGTCTTCAGTGTCAGAAATGCCAGCTACAAGTTCCTACCATCAGGAAAGGTCATTTGTCATTATTAAGGAAGATAATATTCCCCAACTGCAATGGCGTTGGCGTCCATCCAGAGAAGGAAACCAGAAATTTTTTGCCAATTTTGAATTTTGTCGATTATAGCGTCGTCTGTCACGAATACAAAAATATTTTCAGATAAAACTTTCTTATTTTTCGTATTCAAATCCGTAAAAAAATGGAGGTTCCTATTTAACTTTTCTATTTCTCACCCCCTACTCCCCAGGGGAGATGTCCCCCTCCGAGGCGAACAAATTTTAATTATATTTTTTTTTTATTCGATGTGTAGTTTTCGAGATATTTCAATGTCTTCACTTAAATTGAACACCCTGTGTAATAACATATATAGAAAATATATTTAATACTTACTATCTTCGACGGCTATATGCTCAATAGGCGGTGTTAATGATGTCATCGGCATTCATTAATTTCTGCCAGTTATTAAACCCGTTGTTTATCCATTTAATCTCTAAAATGCCTCTTATAAGTAAAGCTTCAGACCATACCTTATATACAGAAATAGATGGAATAGTGGTGTCCTATGCTTATGCAGTGGCCAGCTTATCCCGTACCCCAGACCTTTTTAGTGGATCTGTATTTTCTATTTTGTTATTGATAATTTTTATCCCAAATTCCTTCTGTTTACTATTTTTGGTTTTATGTTGTATTATTTGAACTGTTTCTTGATTTTTGTGCTAGTGTTATACACGAATGGTATAGCCACAAATATACTTTCTTCTTTGGCTATCATATCGCCTGAGCGGTATGAATAATTTGATAACTAGGTTGTAATCATATCCGTTGAATTATGGAATGGTTAAAAGATGATGAATATATAAATTAATTGCTGATTGCTTGATTTGCACTGATTGGAAAGAATCATTCGGTTTTATGGTATCTGTTGTGGTCGGTTTCCTTTGTTTGAAATGGTTGATTGTACGGGAATGTGTCCATCGGCAACTGTGGGCAACGCCAATCCGTCCGACAGTTATCGAAACTGGCAACAAGACAACGCGCGCGCTGCTCGTATACTCGGTACGGCCCTCGGCGAAGAAGTAGTCATTTACGTCCACAGGAAGACTGACGCGAAAGAAATTTGGGATACGTTATTATAGGCGTTTCAACAATCATTCCTATAGCGACTATTATCGATATTATCGAAAGATAATAACACTTTCATCACGAAGCATACTTCTCAACTGGCCAATATATTTGATGACATTCTCACAGAATTATGGAAGGACAACCCGAGTGCCAACCTTCCGTTGTCGTTGCTTTATCATCGAATCTTCAAAACACTTGGTTCCGAATATCAATATAATCGTTTAACATGGTATCGAGTTCCAGAAGCCAAGCCAACTAAAAAGCTCCTCCAGCAAACAAACAATATTTCGTTATGTTCGAGAAATTTTCGATCCCGCAACGCATTCAGACAGCAGGTAAGGGCGTTATCCTTGCATATGGATCCGATAAAATCAACATTGAGACATTAGTGGGTGACAGATGGTCATCTGCAACTCTGGGTGACGTTTGGTACGTGCCCAAGGCACGTCATTAACTTTTCTGTATCAGACAGGCTCCCAAGCATGGAAACGAGATTTTGTCACAACGAAGTGCAAAATCGACAAGATGAACTATTTGTTACTGGAAAATTAGTCGGTCCTGTGTACGTCATGAATATTCGAGTCCATTCCGGACGCGCCAGTGAAGTCAAATCTCGCTACAGCTGAAGAAATATTCCAAGGCTGGTATGAACGCTTGGGCCATCAGGACAAACGTCACGTGCGCGATATATGATCCCATGTCGGTAGTTCGGTTGGGTGTTCAGACATCCACGTCATTTTGTGATGGTTGCATTCTCGGTAAGTCTTATCGAAAACATTCCAAAGAAATTTCACAAAGCAGTACTTGGATATCTCGTTGGATACGTGAATGAGAAAGATGGTTACACGTTTTGGATACCATCGACGCATCGATTAGTAAAGTCACGAGACTTTGACTTTCATCTAGAAAAGTTGTACAAAATAAACAATACCATTGAACTTGAACTTCAAATCTCAGAGACCAATCAAGACGAGGAAATCAACAGCATTTCTGAAGATATCAAACTCAACTGTGAATCAACCAGCAGCACTCAAGATAACGGCAATTCGGATCAGTATGACACTGATGACAGCGACACCTTGGAAGGGAAACCAACTTCCATCCAGACTCGACACTTGGAAGCCGTTCTGGAAGAACTACAGACAACCAACTTCAACGACGCCATGAAATGTCACCATTCACAAATGGATGAGTGCAATTAACGAAGAGATAAGAGCCTTTGAAAAAACCGATACGTGGGATCTGGTAGTATTACCACCTGGTAAATACGCAATAGACAACCGTTTGGTGCTTCATTTAAAATATAAACCTGGAGGTTCGATTGATCGATATGACGCTCGGGTCTGCAGTTAAAGAGAAACTAGACTCTGAAATTTATATGACTCAACCACAAGGTTTCGACGAAGGGTCAGGTCGTGTGTGTCATTTGAAGAAATCGGTCTTAAACAGTCGCCTCGTTGCTGGAACAACAAGTTTCACTCGTTCATGGAAAACAACGGATTCACAAGATCAACGGCAGACCCATACATTTACATCCGACAGAATAAGACAGAGAAACTGCTAATTGCAATTTACGTTGATGATGATCTCATTGCAGGATCATGACAAAATACAATTAACTCGTTCCTGAGATTGCTGACATCAGAATTCAAGATTACGGTAGGCTCTTGAGATTAATTTTTAGGAATGCAGATGTCTTCTTCTAAGAAGTCTCATGTACGCATTTCACATAGACCTTACGTGAAGAAAGTTTTACAACGTTTTGGTATGGAAACACCTGCTGAAAACAAACAACCTAATGAATCATCATCCAAGAATCCTCTTGACAGCTCCGTTCCATATCGATCAGCGGTGAATTGCCTGCTGTATTTGGCCTGTGCTACTCGCCCTGGCCTAGCTTATGCTGTAACCAAGGTTACTCGATCTATGGCAGAACCTACAGTATCCGGCTGGGCCTCCGTCAAACGCATATTTCGATACTTCCGAGGTACCACTGGACTTCTCTACACTCCAACTGGCAGCGGACTACGGGCATATGCCGACGCAGACTTCGCTAGAGATATCAACAGTCGAAGATCAATAAATAATTTTGTTTCTCTCATTAACGAAACTGCACTATCCTGGACTTCTCAATTGCAGAAATCGGTTGCGCTTTCAACTACTGTATCTGCTAGTGAAGGAACTTGTGTGGAATTGGTTATTGTCGGAGATCGGTGAAATCAATAATGTGCCAGTACTATTTGTCGATAACGCCCGTGCAATTAAACTAGTAAACATATAGAAGTGCGTTATTACTTCGTTCGTGAACTGTATCAAAAAGGAGACATTGATGTGGAGTTCGTACGCTCTGAAGATCAACTAGGAGATATGTTTATAAAACCTTTGAATTAAATTAAATTTAAGAAAATGCGTTCCAAGATTGGTCTTCACAACTGATATTTGTATTACTTTGTTATATGTACTAGTTGTTCAGTTTACACTGGGAAGTGTAAAGTTATAAACTGTACAACTGATAGCTTATTTTATATGTTGACAATCTTGCCGCGCCTTTTAATAGTTAGTTAGGTATTTTCTAAGTTAAGATATACGTCACGCTGATTTAGTGTTCACGTCGGCTCGTTTAATAAATATCGTTTTAGTGTGTTTCGTCCGTGTTTAATTTCCTTACCCTATTAAACATTACAGAAACATTGTTTTAGAATAATAAAAACGTTTTTGAAACCATATACAGTTGTAATTTTGAGAAATGATAATTTGAGATATGGAGATATTGTATAGTTTGATTGGATTCAGACAGCTTGTGATTTATTTATTAATCATCTTAAAAGCTAAGTATTCCTTAATCATACAATGGAAGAATTAGAAGCCAAGTTTTGAGAAGTATTTTTGCAAAAATTTCAGTTGATATGTTACGTCAAATCATAAATAATGTAAGGAAAAGACTCCAATAATATTATTATTTGTGTAGAAAATGAGCTCACCTCAATATGTTACCTTTTCATTATTTATGAATTACCTTATAATTATGTAATTCCTTGCGATAGCAAACAACCATTTATGAATGACTAAATTAAGTCAGTTATCTAACATACCTTATAAAGAATTGTAGTAAGCTTTGCCATCTCATCTTTGTCTCCTTAGGTATAATTCACCAGCAGAAAAAAGTATAGAAGGTTGAACAAAGAAAATAAATAAGTTGATGTATTTACAAATTTTGTAATTCATTGCTATATTAATTCATAATAAATATTTTAACATTTTCTTATACCGTAACTATACTAACTATCCCTGTTAACAAATTTAATTTTTAAAGGCCCATTCGGTGTATACATTGGATGGATATGATAGTCCAGTTTCTTATGATGATACTCCAATTTATACTTCTGTATAATCTGAAACACAAACGATTAAAATTATAATTACTGTTATATTTCAACTTTAATTATTTTCTCTTGTAACCATTATATTTTCAATTTTTATATATAGGCTATTTTATAATTACTCGACTCTCTTATACTTATAAATGGAAACCTTATTTACAATAGTAAGAAAATATAACGACAAATTAATATAAATTTACACAGACATTAAAAATTAGACATTATATTTATAATCAATATGTATTTTTTCCCTTAAAAGTTGTGTGATATCGTTTTAAACGTCTAATTTTTCGCAGCGAAATTTTAATTTATTAATTAAAACATATACAACTTAGAAGATTTTTTAAGATCTAAGACTGTAATAACACTAAAAATAATGAGTTTCTCACTCAGCTCTTTGTGAAACATATTTGTATTAATTTGTTAAACACTTGTTAATAATCGAAGAAACTAGTTGAAGGAAAATGAATATCAGTGAAACTTTACCAAGTGTTTTTAATCAACAATTTACATATTTGATTTTAAAGCTCTAAAACGTTATTGTCATTGTCAATGGATAAAAAGCTATACTACTGTGAATGGTTGTTTAAAAGAAATTTAATAAGATGTTAGCTTGGTTTGGCTTAAGCTTTCCTTGTTCTGAACGCTTGAAATCAATTAAGTTGTTAGCTTTACCAAGGCAAGAAGTACTTGTGTCATTTTAATAAACCAACTTACTTTTGCTAAGACCGTTTGTATTTCTAAATCGGCGAATCTTTTCCCCAAACACATTCTCTTTCCGTAACCAAATGGAAGGGAAGCAAACGGATGATGGTTTCTACTGATGTTGCCGCCCGCTGGACAGCCCTTCAACCAACGTTCCGGTAAAAACTGATCGCTTTTTGGGAAGTACTTTTCCATGTTACTTATAACATAATGTTGAAAAACAACTTGAACCTGTAAGCATTAAACATATATATTTCATACAAGAATTTTCTGTTTATATTTATCGTCAAATAGTAACTTATAAGTCATTTTTTAAATAAAAACTAAATGTAATAAAGCACCAACACCAGTTTTGATTATTTAAAAAGCAGAATTTCTTAACTGATTTTAATAAGGTTTCTGCTAAAATATTGACAATATTTTCAAAATTCAAAATAATAATTGAACCAATAATGTTTCTGTTGAGAAGGTTTAGAGAAAATAAAATAAAATAAATAATTGATAACTTCTATAACTGTGATGCTTTGATGGTAAATAATTAATAATTCTAAATAAAACCTTACCCCTTTGGGTACATGGTAACCACCAATAACACAATCTTGACTGACACACCTGCCATTACCGATAACAACAGGGAACATCCTACAAAAAATTACAAAATAATAATAAATTGTGTATTATTTTCAATTTAAAAAAATAAACTATAGTGACAGCCTTATATTTTGCAATAGCATTCAATAAACTTTCATTAAAGTTATTACGAAGAATCGTTACCTCAAGGTTTCTTTGATGCAAGCCTTCAAGTACACCATCCTCTCCAATTTTTCTGCGTCTAAGTCGACATTTACATGCGGAAGTATGGAAGCGATTTCTCGATGTAAGATTTCCTGCTTGTCTGGGTGTAGAGATAATTGATACAGTACCGAGGCCACTGCGTTCGATGTCTGTGAATTTAAGAAGTAATGTTATCTTTTAATTACAATTCTTTAGATTATTATTCAGCTTCACTGATTTAAAGTTTTAATAATATACTTATTATGATAAAACAATTTGTGAAGAAAGGTTTTTAGTACTTTATTTATTAATTAATATTTATTATCGTCACGTAACTCACAAATATCAAAGATTTCAGTTATTGTTGAAATTTCTTTTGATTTTTTAAATGTACTTATTATAACAAGTCCACATTTGATGGAATTGTTTAGTTGAAATATTAGGGGCTGTTAACAACAAAATATTATAATATTATAGTTATACAAATAAAGTAAACATATGTATCATTTTATTTTCAAAATGTATAAAGAAGAAGAAGCTTCAAGTACTAACAATTTAATATTAATACTATAAACTGAATTGAAAAATTTACTATATGTTAACCACAAATAATTATTTCTGTTTAAAACATAGTGAATTTTTCAATTCAAAGTAAGTATGGAATATCACGTAGTAACAGTCGCAAAAAAGTCGTAATTGTAATAAATGAATACTCCCAAAAATATTCCAATTAAAGTGTTAAATGTCTTTCCTAGTGTTTTGTGAACTATGAGTACGTTTTGTCTGTACCTTGTTACTAAAACAATATGTGATTAGAATAATTCAGGTGTAGTTAATGTTATAAGCTAATTGAAACATTTAATGGATTTATATTTAAATACGCTAATAATCTTGGACAACAAACGAATGGCGGAAGTGAAAGTTGTGCAGATGTTGATGATTAATGACTCACCGTGTCTATACCGACCAGGAATAGGTCAAGGGCAAGAACCGTTGCAATTTTGGCGTCATTGTCCATTGCCAGGACTCGTTCCAACACCGACATCTCGTTAATATCTTTGGTCTTGAAATTATTCAGTGCTGTGTTCACGTGTTTCGTAGTTATTCTGAAAGAATTATAAATGATATTAATTATTGTATAAAATTGAAGTTGGTTTAATATTAGAAGATAAAAACAATCAGCAATTTTTGGTATTAATCTATAATCAACAAATACAAATCAGTTAACAATTATCATTCACTAAAACATCGTATAATAACGAAGGCATCATTTTTTGCTCAAAATATAATGACGCTATAATTTACCGTAGAGAAAACGTTCTGCGACCTTGATGTGGCATCCAACGGCCTTGGACTTGAGTTCATTTTTAAGCAAGAAAATATAAAATTCAACGATAATAACCAAAAATATGCAATTAGTAAAATAATATACGTTTAATATAAGTGAAGCAAATCTGAATATTATCAATATTCAGGGTAAGAATGATTTTACGTATAGACAATAGTAATAATAATTATTATACATTTACGTTGACTTGAATAAATATATGAACCTAATAAGCCTACCTAATAAGGTCACCAAGGCAATGTTAAATAATTCTACACAATCTTACGTATCATATTATCATTGAATGGATATAGTGGACATTTATTAATAATTTAACATTATTAATGGAATTTTCTAGAGATTTCTTCTCAGAAAGATAATTCGCTTCTTGTTCGTATTATTCTGCAACAGCACATGCGAATCTTGAAAAATTGTCTTTTCCATATTTGTAAATTTGAATAGATTATAAATATTATGATATAAAATAATTCGTGAATAAAAGTTTTTATAATCTACTTGTCTACACTGAACAAATGAATCGGAATTACTGGCCAAGTATCTGTTCTTCTTATTTAAAATATCTTAATCTAAACGTTCTACATAAGTATGTTGACATAATTTGTCTATATCAACTAGGTCTAGTTTGTATAAATACGCTTTAAAAGCTTTTAAGTTTCTGGAATATCAATTAAACCCCCTATACACTTATAGTTTATTAACTAAAATTAACGCTCTTGTTAGTGGTTCATTAAGTCCATGGTTGGTATGGTGATGAGGAATAATAAAATGCACTGTTTCTTTAAAAATTAAATACGTGTAGGTACTCCAACAGTTTTAATATTAAAAGGCAAACTTGATATCAATTGCGAACACGAAATAAAATTGTTAACAATTTTAAAAATAAATACTAAGTCACCTACAAGGCGTCTAAAAACTAAAGATTGCATATTAAGTGATACTTAATATTAAGTAGTTGTAACTCAATGATTCTATTGGAATCTGATTTCTATAAGCAAAAATCCTCAAGAATTTGATTTGAACTTTCTCCAATTGTTTAATTAAATAGATTTGGTGCGGAGTCCAAACCACCGCAGCATATTCAAGACGCGATCGTACCAACGAACAGTATAATATTTTAATTGAATCCACAGACAAATCTTTTCCTACTCTGTACACATAGCCCAGCAATTTTAAGCATGTATTGACAAGATTATTAATATGTAGTTTAAACGTTAGCTTAGTGTCAAATCAAATATAGCCCATTTTTAAAACACCACTCTGTAAGACGTTTTAAATCATTTTGAATAATTAAGGAATCGTAATAGTTATGTACTTCTCAAAGTCAGTGAATATCGCATCAACTTGACTTTGATTTTCCATAGCTAGTAATAGTTATTTATAAAAAAGAACTAAATTAGTAGCCGTTGATTTGCCACTGAAAAATCCGTGCTGTTCTTCAATAATTATATTTTTACATATCCAAATTAATTGTTGAGAATTAATTTTATTTAATAATTTCGGAATTGCTGATTGAATACAAACACCTCTATAGTTCGAAATATCACTACGATCGCCTTTCTTATGAATTGGTGTTACAAAACTATTTTTCTAACAGTCGGGTAAATCGCACTCGATAATAGACTTTTGAAATAAATATGTAATAGGATATGTAAGAGTGTAAATACAGTTCTTTAAAAATACGTTAGGTAATACATCAGGACCGCAAGATAATGTGGGATCAAATTCTTGAATTTCTTTAAAAACTGAAGATAAATCAACATTAAAAGTAAAAGAAGAATCGAGGTTTAACATTGCATGTTGGAGGAGTGTGCCAATTGTTATCACAATAGACCGTGGAAAAGTGATCCGCAAAGATATCAACACATTGCTGTAAGTTATAACTGATATTGTCATTTAAGCTCATTTCTGTTGGATAGCCATTTTTCTGTTTTAAAACATTAGCATATTTCCAAAATACTTTCGGCTTATACTTTATGTTTAATTCCAATCTGGTAATGTATTGCTTATACAAATCATTACTAAGTTGTTTATATCCGAAGTTCTTGAAAGTAAATGTAGTATGCCTGTTCGTTGGATTGCTTGTAATGTTTGTGCGCTTGTTTCTTTTGGTTCACAATATTAATGAGTTGAGCATTGAACCATATTGGATAATTGTTTTCGTGTACAATTTTTATTGAAGCATAAGAAACCACTGCCTCCTGAATTATATCATAAAACGCATGAACAGCCTCAGTTATACACGAACACGCAGATATTAAGCTATACCAGTCAAAAGAAGCGATAAAATTATTAATGGCACAATAGTCCGCATTGTTGAAGTCATAGCGAATAATTTTTGCTGTTAGATTATCACAGAAATTATTACATAAAAGCCTGATGGCAATATGATGATGTGACTTTCATCCAGTAGATCTTCCGCTGTGGTGACCTGTGTATACTCCTTGTGTCCAAACACCAAATCCAGATAAATTCCTTGCCTATTTGGACGACAAACTAGTTGAGATAGATTCAGGAAACCAGCTGTATCTGATACAATTTTAGCCTTTTCACTTGAGTATCCCAATGTAGTCACCCCAAATTCATCATTGGCCCATTTATCTAATGGAAGGTTGTAGTCGCCACAGATTAATATCTTGTCAGCTGAATGATTTTCAATAATCTGCTCAATAGCAGCGCAATGTGATTCATACTTTTCTACAGGACTTCCGGGAGGTAAATAAACGCCACCCACTAAGTAATTCTGATGGTGGATTTTGAATTTAATAAAAATATGTTCAACATCCGTAGAATCATTTGTTATAGAAATGGCTTGAAGAAATTTCTTGACCCCAATCATTATACCACCTCCAGATTTGTTTGTACTTGTTAGTGCGAAGCGGTCTATCCTAAATATATCATATTTTGTTAGCTGAAATTCGTTATTTGATATGTTATCACTTAACCATGTTTCAGAAATAATAAATAAGTCGTAATCATTTAATAATACGTTGCTTGTAAAAGTAAGTTTTGTATTAATTCCTCCGATGTTCTTATAATAAATATTGATGTTTTTTGACGTTGTGCTGCTTACATTTACTATTTTAGGAAATCCATGAATGTATCGAATTGTTACATTTTCTCCACTGTTTTTACGTCTAGTTCTTCACGTAAATCCTTTATATGAGACTGTTGGGCTTTGGTTAAGTCCGCCTTCATTTTTATATTCGTTGGTAACTTGTAATGCACATGTTTATCCTCAAAAATAATTTTTGTTGGTCTAGAATTGGTTCCTTTTTTGCCCAATCTAATTTATTATTTATTAATCTTTTAATTGTAAGCCACATGATGACAAAATACTATTCACCGCTTTACTGTCGTCTTCAATTCTATTGTTTATAACCGTACTTTCAGATATTTTAAATTATATACGATTACATTTTGTGCACGATTGACTCTATCTTCCATTTCTTCGATTACATTTGAGCTGTTAATACATTTCTGATTATTCAGTTGTTCAATTTCCTTACGTAATTCAGAATTTTATTCTTTAAGTGACTTAATTTGTTTATTTATTTTATTTATTTCAACGTGAAACGAATTCGGAAAGTAGGTTTTAAATTCAGTAAGTTGTGAATGTAGTATAGAGGTAATGGATCTTTCAATTGTATGCTCAATATTGAAACTTGTATTTAAATTGGTATTAGAAATAGATTCACATGATGAACAAGACCAATATTCTAGATTACCAGTTTTTGCTGCATCCAGATAGCTATTGATTTGATCCTCCGGTATTTGAATACATGACGCATGATGCCATAAACAACAATTACAAGTAGTTAAAATAAAAATAACATTCTTATTAGTTTTGTTTATTCTTATAAGTACTTTACTTTCGAAAGCTCTTCAATTTTTCAAGGTGTGATATCATTCGCATCTTTTAATTGTCCACATATTTTGACTTTTTCATTAAGATTAGGAGTCTCCAAACTATGGCCTGCGGGAGATTTAAGACTCTCATCGGTTAACTTAGATTTGTAAATATTTGATGTACTCCATTTGAAAATGTTTTCTTATACAAGTAAGTAGTATCAAAAATTTAAAATAAACGATACATGAACAAATTTCTGTAAATTATTAAATGTTACCAATTGAAAACTTATAATATTCTAATAAAGATAAGTTTTGACATTTGTTCTTAATTACATAACTGGACTGTTATTCAGTAATTTCCATTTAAAGTTCTCAAACGAGCAAAATAGGGTTTTAGCAACCTATAATATTTGTATTCCAAACTCCGACGATGGATTAGTGAGGAAGAGGATCCGTGAGTTCGAGTCGAAGATCATTCGTAAGAATGAACTCCACCCTTCTACATGCAGTCAAAATTATTTGTATACATTTTTTCTCACGTTGTTAGTGCAATTATATATTTATTTATATAATACGTGTTAGTTAGGTTAGGTTAGGTTAGGTTGGTGTGGCAGCACCACGAAGAGGTGCACACTTAGGCCTAGATAGGCCCGTTGTGATACCAAATTTCCCATTCCTGAGTTCTTATGGGAACCATTTGGAGCCATTTATGAATCTGGCTATGCTTCTGGCATCGGTTGTCTCGATGTCGGAGAGCTCATTCATAAAGGAACGGCCTAGGGAGGAATCTCTTATTCCGGCCAGCGCGGGACATTGACAGAGGTAGTGGAGTACGTTTTCCTCCTCCTCTTCGTCGAGGCACCCTCTACAAAAGTCGTTGTGGGCTATTCCTAACCTTTCTGCGTGTTTGCCAATGGGACAGTGTCCCGTGATGACTCCCACTGTTAGCGCAATGTCATGTCTCTTTAATGAGATGATGCCATCGCTTCTTTTGCTGTTACAGCGTGGCCAAATCTGCCTTGCTGTGCTACAGCTGCTCTCATTCATCCACCTTTTGTTTGTTAGGTTTAGGATGATATTGCTTAGGATTTTCTTGCTAGTCGCTAAGGGAATTCCTGGGTGATGGTTTATTGAGGACGAGTGAAGCTTCGTTCCATTCTTAGCCAGCTCATCCGCTGTGTCATTGCCCGGGTTGTTGCTGTGGCTAGGCACCCAGATGAGTTGAGCGTTTGTCTGTGTTGCCAGTTCATTTAGTGATTTCCGGCAATCAGATACCACTTTTGAGGTGCTACTCACACCTGTTAGAGCCCTGATTGCCGCTTGGCTATCAGTGTAAATGTGGACCCGGTTTGCGTTTGTCCTATTGGTCCTTAGCCATTCTACTGCAGTATTTATGGCGATTACTTCTGCCTGTAGTACACTACAGTAGTCTGGTAGTCTGAAGGATAGTCGGATCTTCAGGTCTTCGGAGAAGACTGCTCCCCCAACTTTTGTGTCCTGCTTAGAACCGTCCGTGAAGACGTGTAGTGTCCCTGCTTCATTTTCTTTGTCCACCGCCCAGTCCTCCTTGGTAGGGATCTGGGAGGAGAACTTGTTATGAAATGCAGGGATCGGTAGACAGCGGTCAATATTCTTAGGGACACCGGGGAATTCTTTGAGAATTCTTGTGTGTCCCCGCGTATTAGTTGTGAGTCGGCAGATTGAGTTCAGTCTTAATGCTGTTGTTAGCGCAATCTGCTTGCCGAGGAGATCCACAGGGGTCAGATTGAGGATTGTTTCCAGTGCTTTCGTGGGACATGTCCTAATAGCTCCTGTAATCATCAGGGTTGCCAACCTTTGGACCTTCCCAAATGCTTGCTGGTGAACCTTTTTGTCCAAAGCAGTCCACCATATGAATACGCCGTAGTAGAGTATTGGCCTTACTACTGCCTTGTAGAGCCAGTAGGTGATGTTGGGTTTCATGCCCCATTTTTTGCCTACCGTCTTTTTGCAAGAGTACAGCGCCACGGTGGCTTTCCGTACTCTTTCCTGGATATTAGGTTTCCAACTGAGCTTTCGGTCCAGTATGATACCTAAATACTTAGCCTGTTCTTTTATCTCCAATTCTACTCCCATTAAGATGGGGGGTGAGAATTTGGGGATTTTGTGTTTCCTAGTAAAAAGAACTAGCTCAGTTTTTTGTGGGTTTACGCCTAGGCCGCATCGTTCACACCACTGAGTTAGTATTAGTAATGCCCGTTGTGTGAGCTGGGACATTACATTGAGATGTTTCCCTGAGATGGCTAGGGCCACATCATCTGCGTAGGCTACTACCCTACATCCGGAGTTGCGTAGATCTAAGAGAAGGTCGTTTAACGCAAGGTTCCAGAGTAGGGGAGAAAGGACCCCGCCCTGTGGCGTGCCCCTGTTCGCTTGCCTACTTATACGGGAGTTCCCTAGTTTGGAACGGATGTTTCTTCCTCGGAGCAACTTGCCTATGAGGTCGACAACTGTTGCCTCAATTCCAGTACGTGTTAGTTAAAGATTAAATAAAATACAATACAATATAATATCAGTAACAAATAATTTGATTCGCAGTGAAGTCTGAGAAACGAGTTTTAAAATGTATCTTCATTTCGATTGGAAAATTGACAAGAAACTCAGTCCCAGTGATGAGGTTCAAGATTTCAAAATCAGTTTGTTCATATCTTTTGACAAATTAACATAGAATGTTAACCACAAAATAGCGAACGACTGTGGTAGTTAACATTCCAAGTCAATTTGATTAAAACATTAGATAACAACGCCATTTTTTTCATTTCTTGATGTTCAAAAAATCGTTAAAGAACTTTTCGACAACTAAGTCAGAATATGACAATATGATATTGTAAGCCATTTCTTGAATGTCTTCAATAAACTCGTGAAATTGTCTACGATTCGATTCAGTAGATCTGATGAAATTAACAATTGGTATGAATGGTACTAAACCTTTACAATGTAAACTAATGGTTTTGAACCACTATAATTTTTTACAACCTTTGGCATACCAGAAGTCACTTATTTATTCTTACCACACATGTTTTTGCCTAGTAATTTATTTCAAAATCGAAGGTTTTTTTTATTAATAGCTTTTTAACATAACTTATAAACATTTTCCCCAGAAGTTGTACCATAAATACTATCAATACTAAGAAGTTATTCTTACTCTCCATACATTTTATTTAGGTCTAGAATTAAAATGAACACTTGACTCTGAAACGTCTATTAACTTATTTAAGACGAGAGATGTCATTTTTAATACATTTGAGATGATAACATCATGGTTTCAAATATAATCACAATTATTTAAATAAAAATGTTGAAATCAAATGACTTCTAATTGAATATTATCCTTGAAGAAAAAGACTAACTAACTTTCAAAATGCTGCCAATGCACTACACAACCTCTTAAATGATATATTATATGAAACCACCAAAGCCATATCTATAGCTTAAGTGTTTTAAACCTCAGAAATAAAAGGGTAAACAAATCCAACAATAAATAACCTTTACTAAATTTTGTATTGCCTAAAAATAAATATTTCTTCTAAATATCAGTATCCTTGGTGCTATAACAAAATATTTCACTAGCATAAAGACAACATCTCTAAAAGTAATCTTAAATTCCTTCACTTAAATAATGACCAATATATTATCCAAATAAAACAGACAATATGTTCTAGAAGCCTTAAGCTATCGATCTAGAGAAATAATTACCAAATTTTCTATAAATGCTTGTTTTTAATAGGTCTCCTAAAATCGAGAGTATCAATTAATCCAAAAATTTCTTGCAAAAAACTACTTTTTAAACATAATAACAAGCAAATAATAATACATAAAATAATGTCATCTACCAATCTCAAAATTATCCACAAAACCTTTGATTCAATATAGCATCGATATTTGCTGTTTAAGTGTATTTCCTTAAATATTCCACTAGGTTAAAATCCAAACTACCTGTCCTTAATTTATTCCTGAACAATATGTTAACCAAAGATCATCCTTATCTCTGCTCATTTGCAATAATTTCGTCCATGACTTATAATTCCACTCCTTGTTATTGCTATATGCAGATGATCAGCACTGATAGCCCATGCAAACAATCCAAAACAAAGCAATATACTATATTAAAATTAAGAAATACAAACAGCAGTCTAAATCTATAAGATGAGTTGTAACCTTCGGCTTGATTACGCTGCTATCCTATTTCACCTGTCATCCTAAAAATTGTATCGTCAGTATTTAATTCTTTATAATACTTCTTACAACGAAATTCAAATTACCTCAGTGAAAATAGTCTAATAGACTTAAATTACAAGATTACAGTGAATGCTCAAACTGTTTTCTTAAACATACTTAACTTTTTCCTCAAAGTTATTTTCATTTAGCCATTAAAACACGCCAATTTCGTAATGAATCGGATTTCTATTTTACTTGCACTATTAAAAAGAATAGGATTTACCTTGTTTACCATAAGAATGATGAAAATATTTATCCGTGTAAAAGTTGTAAAGAGACTTTCCAATCAATCCAGAAAAAACAGTTATTAGTCGGACCGGAAAGTAAAGTCGTTTCTGTGCATGTTTACAATAAACTAAATAATTTCATAATCAAAGTAGTCTTCCCACGAATAAAAAGCGCACTTAAGTAGTAATGCTTTTAATTTAGTTTTAAATATTTTTGGTGTCAACTTTTGTAATTCAGTAGGCAATTTGTTATAGAATTTGATTCTGAAAGTGGAAGCAAATTCAGTTGCTTTACTAGATTGACCACAAGTGATGTCCATTTTGAAAATTAGAGTGGAATACTCCATATTTTCGGATTTAGGGCATAAACAAATCAATCCATGAATGATTTATATTGAAAAATGGCATACCAACGGTCCTAACCATCAATCATAAAATTTTATCAGAAAAAATAAAAGAAAACAAATACATATAAAACTATAATAAGTATTCACCTACAATCTCTTCGCACTTATTAGTTCGTTCAATTGTACTCCTTACGGCATTGTCGAGTTGCTGACGTTTTGTGCACATTATAGCGCGTCTGACTCTGCTCTAATTCTTTTCTCCTAGTAGATAGAGTTCGAACCTCTTGATTTTTTATGTGACCTTATAAGAAAAAATCAAAAGGAGTCAAATTCGGTGAACTCTTAGGTCAAATATTTGCCTTTTAATCTCTATCTAAAATTATTTTTGAGGTAGTCAACATCTCGCCTTAAATTATGTGGATGTTCATCATCTTATTAAAAATAAATCTTATTTATACAAAAATCTATTTTCTAGAACCTTTAAGTATCCAATTTCACTGTAATAATAATTTATTCAATTATTCTTCAACCGAGTAAACCTATCCAAACATCAAATCCAAAGCATTCCTACGTTACCTTGTCGTAATAGATCATAGATTCTATTAAATTCACCGTCATTTGTAAATCTTGACTCATCGAAATAAGGTATTTATCATGGGAACTGTGCATCTATCACTATTTTATCGATATAATTATTACAATATAAAGTTTTTTTTCAATATAGAGTGACTAATTTCAATATCTTCGACAATTTCTATCAACAATTTAAATAGACAGTAATATTTAATGTTTTAAATTTCAAAATGATATCTTAAATAATAAAACAAACATGTGACTGTGTTTTGGTTTACACCCGGTATATTGATTTACACCTATAAAAGGTTAAAACTGACTGGGGCAACATAATGTAAAATATATTACTGTTAATAGATTATGTTAAGGGAAAGTAAACAAATATTATGGATAAGGTTGATGCTATGTACGGTATTATAGAATTCGTTAAGTAATAGACTCTTAATATGGTTGATTGATTTCGAGAAATTCGTATTTAGTTACGTAAAGTGTAAAATTAATTGTTTAAATTGTCAAGCATTGAATTTATCCTTTCAGTAAACATAGAGTTGAATCATTGAAATTGCAATAAAATACGGAATATCATTTCATGTCTCTTATGAGCTGATTACAACCAAAATAGATTTAAATTAATAATAAAAACAGCTTAGAAATGTATCATAATAACTTACTCTTGTATGGTTTCCAAAGCGTCGATATACTTTTGAAACGTCGGTGTGTTGAAAAGTCTCCAAAATGGAATCTTTAATTCCAAGACTGGAACGTTAATAAAGAACGTGTTGATTGCATCTATCAGTTTCTGCGTTTCGTCATTGGAAACATCGTCGAAGCATCCAAGACGGACATCGAGAGCAACGTTTGCTATAGCTGTAACGATCAAATATTTAACATCAATGAAGCAGTTGACTAATTGTATACATAGAATTTTTGCAGTAGCCATTAATTAAAACAATGTTTGTAGCTTAGTGTATAATATATAATTGTTCTTTTATTTAAAATATAATAAACAGAAAATGGACCTAAAATATTTTCCTGTGATATATCCAGATTTTCTACGGTATCAAAGCTATGTTTTGAAGCACCGCAAGCATATTTGAACAATTTTGTTTGACATCTAACTGTTTATGAAATATTGAATGTATGCTGGTCTCATAATGCTCAAGTTTGCAATATCAATTAACGCATAGTATCAATGATCAATCAAGAAATTTATCACCAAGCGAACTACAGCCTACGTAGTAATTTGTAAAAACGGAAATGTTCAAAACTTAATTTCATTTCTTGGACGAGATCAATTTTTCATGTCACTGTAAAAACATAAATAGCTCATGGATATCAAAATGTTCGGACTGTACTGATGGTTGTCAGATGGCAGTACCTGGATCATCCATTCCCGAATTATATAATAAATGAAGTGTGTGATGCCCACAAAGTACATTGTATTCTAAAGTTCTTATTAGAAAATATATGGCGAATATTTATTAAATAATGTAAGCCATTTTCCAAAGCGTTCTTGCATCATTACATCCAATTCCAGCATTACCTCATAAATTGTATTATTTAAAATTCAAAACAAATATGAACATATATAAAAGTTTTCAAAATCAAGTTCTCACATTACCTATTTTGTTTACTTCCACAAGCACATATAAATTTATATTTCATTGACCCCCATCAAATGGGTTTTAAATTATCATTAATATCCATAATGTATTTGGTCATAAAATAGTAAAGGCAAATCGTTTCCAAGATTCCAAATATGCAAATTTCATTTAAGACACAATTGCTAATATACTTACACTCTAAAGACCATTTGTGTATCTCGTTGAGGAAATCATCGGGCATCTCTCCGTTTCTGTCTTTGAGATTCTCGATCCTGCAAAGGTTCAGAAATTGCAAAACAATAAGATGATACCCGCATGACGCAAAACCTATTGGGTAATGTAATGTAAAAGTCGTTAACCGCAAATAGTTTCGAGTGAAAAGGAAAATTGTTTTTACCTCCGCACGAATTCCCTAGCCGTATTTTCCATTGGTTGCACATACATTTTCGCAATCCTCGGCTGCATCATCACCTGATTCACTTTCGAACGGAAATGCTGCCATTCTTCACCGTGTCTATGGAAAATTTAAAAATATGTAATGGAAATTTAATTATATATAATAATCTCCTATTAAACAGGATGCACATTTTTTACACTTATTATGATTGAAAAAAAAAGATAATTATAATATTGATTAATGGTTGAAACATATTAGAAATTCAAATAAAGAACACTTTCTTTTTAATATAACACTTATTCATAGTGTGTTATTAATGAAGAAAGTGTGTTTTATTTTCAATTAAACATTATAGGCTATTATCTACGACATTTCCTTTGTTTTGTATGTGAAAGTGACATTAACCTTTTTATTTTTATGTTCCGTTGTATATTATTTTACTTACACGGCAATGACACCTCCAGTATCACCAAAAAAATCTTTTCGGTGTTTGTGCTTGTAGTAATTAAGCGAAGGCATCGATGGCCTCAGTGGCATGGAATCCTCTTGCCTGAAGACTTTTTCAATTTCGTCCGGATCGAATAGGAACAACATATCCGGTCTGCCTAGCAATCCTTCCATTTTTACCACGCTTCCATACTGTTGATGCAATTTTTTTGACAGCTTGTCGATGTGTGCTATCTCAAAATCTCCTACAAAAATAAAATAATCGTGGGTTATACAAATACTACAGAAGAAATAACACCACAAATACATGGAAGAAAAAAATCATTTAAAATAATAATCTTGGAAGCAGCAAAAGAAAGTTGCTGAACAACAAAAATAGGAAACAAAGAAATAAAAAAAAAACGAATTGGTGGAATGAGAAAATTAAAAAAAAACGACAAAAGAAAAAAAACAGACAAATGGAAGAGGTACATAAAAACATATGACATCATGATATACAAAAAAGAGAGATGAAACAAAGAGGATAGTAAAGGGAGAAAAACAAAAAGCATGGAAAAAATTGGAGAAAAGTGAACAAAAACTTTACACAGAACCAGAAAATATTCTATGGAACCCTACAACAATTAAGGAAAAAGGAAGAGTACAATATAATGAATGATAATGACGGAACGATATTAACAACTGAAGAGAAAATAATGGAAGGATGGAGAAAATACTTCCAAAAGCTAACAAAAGAAGAGAAAGAAGAAAATAGAACTGAATATCAAGGAACAAAGGAAAAAATGAAAATATAAAAACAGATATAGAAGAAATACTAGAAAAGGAAATTAAAAAGCAATAAAAAAAACTAAAAAACGGGAAAACACCAAGATAATAATGAAATAACGACAGAAATGATGAAATACATGGGAAAAGAAGGAAAAAGGCAAGAAATATTAAATAGCATTATGAAAAATAGAAAAAAAGGCGAAAGAATGGAATAAAGGAATAATCCTACCAATATACAAGAATGGAAGCAAGAGAGAATGTGGAAATTATTATTATTAACAAGCATACCGAGTAGAATATTGACAAGGATACTGGAGATCAAAAATAGAATCAACAGAGTCGATAGCCATGAAACAGAAGACCAATTATGTTAGAATTTATTTTATTTTATACATTACAAGTATTATATTTTATTTTCATTCTGTGAATAAAGATGTTTAGTAGTAGTAGAATCAACATTGGAGGATAGTCAATATGGTCTTAGAAGAGACAGAAGCACACAAGATATAGTATTTACTTAGTAGGCAACAAGTGAAAAATAATCAAGAAGAATAAAGATATGCATATATGCTTTGTAGACCTCGTAAAAGCTTGTGGCAGGATAAAAAGGGAACAAATGCAGAGGACTAGAAGAAAGAGGAATAGAAATAATAAAAGTACTTAAAAGTATGTACGATGAGAATAAGAACAAACAATGAGGAATCAAAGGAGTTTTCAACGAAAAGAGGTGTAAAATCGGGCTGTGTATTAAGCGCAATGCTATTTACAATCATACTAGACAGTGCCAGCCATGAAAAAAGCAAAGAAAATAATGAAACCGATAAAGATTGGATATTGAAAGATGGAAGAAGTGAAAATAGTTGAACTAATGATTACAGATGACATGACAATAATTGCAGAGTCAGGAGAAGAACTACAAAATTATGGAGATAATAGAGGAAGAACTACAGATAATAAACATGAGAATAAATTATAAAATAACAAAGACAATGATAATATGAAAGGAGAAACAAGAACACAAAATAAAAATAAAAAGAAAGGAAATCGTACCAGTAGATAGCTATAAATACCTAGAAACTTCAGGAAAATGAAAAATGGACAAAGAAATCGAAGACAAAATATAAAAAAAAACAGCGAAAATCTTTAATATGTTAAAAAATTCGTTCTTCAATAAGAAAGAAATAACAAAAACAACAAAAATAGAAATTGTGAGAACAGTATTAAGGCATGAAACCTTGTGTATATTCTAACAAAAATAATTGCTTTATTTTATTAACTTGAAACTTCATTGAACACAATTTGTCTTTGAAAACCGTTGTTTAATTTAAAATAATTAGATTATCAAAACCCTCTCGAGTGATTTACTATTTGGAAGGTGGATAGTGGACACCTACTCACCCTACATATACCTTAAAATTAAAGCTACAATACCTCTTTCTTTAATAACGTGTCAGCTCTGACTTATCAGTTACTTTTTTCGTCAGAAAACACTAAGACTGGAAGAATGACTTTATTAAAAATCTATATATAGGATGGGTGTTCAGGTTCTAAACTATTCCTCAATCAATAAATCACTCGACATAATTTTAATAAATGAATATTTAATTCTAAAATTTCTGTTTAAACATTTTCGTTAATATTATATTAAGTGGAGAGTAAATAGTGAATACTAATAAATTTTAATTTTAAGCCTAAACTCTATATTTTTTGTTCTTTAACACGACATTGTTATTACTATTGTCGTTTTTAAGAATCTAAACAATACATAACTGTAATAAAATTGTATACGTGAGATGAGTAGTATTAGTTGCTGTCGATTTGCCAGTTCTAAAACCATGTGGGCACATAGAAATTAAAGATTGTAACATTATCGTTAGATATATGCTAAGCATTTTTTCAAAAATCTTGGGCACAACTGATAACATGGATATGGGCCTATAGTTTTCTACTTGAGTTTTGACACCGGATTTGTTTATTAGTGTAATAATAGCACTCTTCCAGCAATCGAGATAAATTCCTGTAATAAGGGACATATTAAATAAGAGTCAAAAAGGACGACTAAGTGCAAATGCACAGTTCTTAAGAAGGGGAGCAGGTAAACCGTCTGGGCCTGGAGAGTTATTGGCTTTTAATGACATAAGTTTGCTCAATAAATCCGTATTTTTAAGGCAGGCGGAGTGTTCTCATTTATATGTGAGTTATCAATTAAAAGATTACGATTAATAGAGGCCTGGCCTGTGTTATTCGATGGGTGGTAAACAGATCCAAAAAATTGAGCAAAGTTGTTCGCTATGTCTTTCGTGTCAGTGGTCAATAAATCTCCATGAATAAAAGTCGTCGGTATTGGATGACATGAGCGCTTGAATTTAACATAGCCCCAAAAAGCTTTTGGATTATTTTTAATGGAACATTCAACCGATTGGATGTGGTTTAAATACAATAATTAGTTAGTATTTTGCATTTATCATGAATTCTACTGATTTTCGAATAATCCGAGAGACATCGAGATAACTTATAGGCTTTGTCGAGTTTTTCTTTAAAAATACTAGTTGTGTTAACGGTGGACGCGGAACACGTCCTCGTGACGGACTGGCAAGGAAGTAGCACCGGCGGTACTTTCTGGAACCAACACGCACTGGAGGCGGCCCAGGGGTCCCTGGCGAGGCTCACCATCGATTAGCAGCCGCAGGCTTCGATTAAACAGTTTCCCTTCGGTGATACTTGCTTGAGCTTCCACGCCACGTCAACGTATGGGCACCGGCTAGCTGTGAAACAGAGTAAAGAAACAAGAGAAAGTGTGTAAATTAAACATGGGGCCGGAGAAGAAGAAAATATATTACAAAAGATAGACAGACAGAAAATAGACATAGAACAATATACAATATATACAAGAAAGGCAAGAGGCTTGAATCGGCAAAGCCGACCAGGCTGACCACTGCTGCTGATGGCAGACGACTGGTGAAGAGCGATGGCCGGAGCCTGGTTTTATACGGTGATCTTGATTACCGCGGCTTTGTTTCGGTCACCTAGACCCCGCAATTCCGGGAACAGGTAATGATCCTCTTCGCCGAAAAAGGGCCCGTCCTTTTGTTCCACACTGGCAGCTGCACATTTTGGAAAATTATCTCGTTTTGATTATTTCAATAATGCGGAATTTATGCAAATTATTATTAGGAGCAATGGGTAGCTCGTAAAATGGATTAAAATATAATTACGCATTTGTTACCAAGTTCAGGTAAACTGAACGCCGGTAACAGTTGTTTCAGTTCTCTACTGAACCATTTTGGAAAAGTGTAGGTTTTCTTGTGGGTCGTACTTATTTTCGGTATATAAAGGCCTAAATTATTAAATTTTGTTTGAATAAAAACGATGGCAAGCTTCATGTTACAACCTTCGAAAATAGCATACCATCTTATATTGAGGAAGGCATCATTCAAGGATGTGTAATCCGCATGCTTAAAGTCGTAAGTTTTTTCTTCATTATCGAGCCATGCATTCAAAGAAGGATTGCCAAACTGCAAGGTTAAATTTAAGGGAGGGTGGTGAGCATAACATGGTAAAATTGGAGACATCGATTTACAAAGATGTAATAAAGCTGAACAATCAGATGGTGCAAAAACTATGTCTAGAATGACATTATTAGTATTACGTACTGTATTATATTGGTGTGAGTTAATATAGCCAAACGCATTTGATACCCGGATTACTTTAGGACAAACAGATACCGTTCGAATACCATATTCGTCATTGATCCAAGTAGCAGAGGGCAAGTTATAGTCACCAAACATGTATAATGTATTAGAATTTGATAATGACAATGATTCTACGTATTCACAATGACTTTGATAAATTGAGTAGTCTAGCCACGTGAATACAGATATACAGTTTTTTTATAAAGAGAGTTATGACTTTATACTTCGTATGAAGAATATCTATTTGATACTGCAATAAGAACTTCTAAACCTCGCTACTTGTGTGTTGCTATACAGTTACAATCACATCGATATATATTAAACTCATTAAGACCTAATTCAGAATTAGAAATGGAATTCATCATCCACGTCTTACTAAAAATAAAAACAGAATGATCGGTCAAAGGAACAGCACTATTTAATAAGAATAATTTGAAACGCAGTCCACGTATTTTTTGGTAGTATAACTGCAAGGTCAAGTTAGAGAGATCCTTAGACGCTTGCACAGTAGTTAGAGATGAAGATGAGGGTTGAGTACTGCCACCAGACATTCACTTGAGCAGATATGGTACTCGGATGAGGTAAAAAAGTAGACCGTTCATTTGCATTATCGTTACTTGACCTAGTTGTTTTTTTCTTTACGTCATAATACCCTTCTCTACCCAAGTACGCACAATACTATAATTGTGTTATTTCTACAGGGTGGAAACAATGAAATTCATAACTTCGGTATAGGCGATTTTTGCAAAAAAATCCTGAAACATGTTAAGTATTGTTTTTTCTTGCCCTCATTTCTATGTATATGCAGTTTGCTTATCTGTTCCCAGAAGTGTTCACCCACCTCCGCCCTTTTTTTCAAATGGAAAGGTATGTCAAGTGACACCTCGTTTGAAAGGTCTCTTTTTTAACATTTCTGGTGTGACTTGTCAATGTCGCAATGTATTAGGCATAAAATACGGTAATTCACACCAGAAATGTTAAAAAAACATGAGATGCATGTTATTATCGATTTGCACTTTGTTAGAAAGAAACGGTGCCAATTTTAAACATTTGTTGCATTAATCATTATTATCAAGTATAAATTTGGTTTTCATTTTTATCACGTGGGCTTTGAAAATATTTAAGAAATAAATAGTAATAAATAGTGGGTTGTATTCCTTGCAAACGAGGTGTTATTTTCGATTTGAAAAAAAAAGGTCGAAGGTGGGTGGGCACTTCCGGGAACAGATAAAGAAACTGCATATACATAACAATACTTAACGTGTTTCGGGATTTTAATTTAAATCGCCTATATCGAAGTTATGAATTTTAAAATTTCCACCCTGTATAGCATGGAAAGGGGAATGAACGTAATTAGAGTGTAATTAAAGTAATTGCAATAATAGTTGAAAAATTCATTTTTACACAGTATATGTATATTTCTAGAGCTTAATTAACATTCTTAAGAACTGTCCATTAGAAAAACTTGACAGGCTTTCAAGTGTATGTCGCAATTTCCTTAGAAGCCATAAAGCAGAAATATATCGTGACATAATGACTGATCTAAATTCTTATAAATCCATGAAATGCAACATATTTACTTTTTGCACTCTTACTTAAATTTCTTTCCGGGAAATATTAATGAAGACAACCTTTGTCAACAGGGTACCATACATTGATTATTTACTAAGAACTCTAAGAGCAAAATCGATTTATATTTAGATGAGATCTAGCTTATCATGGGCAAAATTTACTTACTTAATAGTTTAAACTGTAAGTAAATTGTAACAAGTATTTTATTTATTTAATTAAAATATAATTCAATATCAAAAAACAACTTATTTTTGGAACATTATTAATGTATATTATATTATCATTTAGTAGCATAATAAAATCGTCAATTATAATATCAGAAGGATAATCTTTAAATAATCTATGTAAAAGAGACTAAACTAAATAAGATTTCCTTTACTAAATAATTTAAAAACAAATTAAATGCCCCCATTTCAAAACCTTGAGGCACACCATATTACCATTATATCTCTGAAATAAAATCATCAATTTTAACTTTGACCTGTTTGTGAAAAATATTACCCGTAGAAGAAATTAGTATTCATCTTATTTATGAATCCTTGAGTAGCAGCTGCTTTATCTGTACGATATACAACAATTATGAACCTTAAATCTACTTGAACATCAAGAACGTTTGGATTTTTGCCGCTGATTTATACTCAAGCAAACGAAATATAAACCGGGTTTCAACGAAATTAAATATTTTATTATTCACATAGTCTAGATTAATTAAAACATTCGATAATTTAAATATATTTTATCACGAGTTGAAAGTAAGAATTTAATTAGTTATATTTGGATAGGTATTGTAGACAGGTTTCAAGGTCTTGTTGTTTTACCAAACCAGTAGGTTATATTTTAGATAATATTCATCGGAAGCACTATGGTTTCAGTATTTTATGGAACAGCTCAATTTTCTGTCGCAAATAATAATTAGAAAAACACGAAAACATTTCTCATTTGTTGTAAATTTACGAAACGTTTTTGTGTTTTTCTAATTATTACATAAGCGAATAATTATGATAACCTATAAATAGACTAGACATAGTTAGCGATAGGAATTGATCCTTAAAATAAATTTGTCAAGCCTACTTAAAATAAAAAATTGCATATAAAATCGAAATACTACCTAGATTTTTCTTTTTCTTCCTACAACCACAAAAGTTGATGTTTTAAACTATTATTGTTACCTTAGATATTCCTTCTAGTATTATTATATATAACGCACAAATATAACTAAACAACTATAATAAGTAATTATTAAATCTCATGTCGATTTCGAAGTTTCGGTATTACATAAAGTATGAATTTCAAGTGCAATGCCAGCAAAGGAAATGGTTGGATCATGACCGTGGCCGCAAAACATCAACTTTTATTTAAGCAATGAAATATTTTTTGCGCAATATCTTACAAGGCAATGAAGCTGCGCATAAATTTCGATCGTTGGGCTTTACACAATTTATTTCAAAATCACGTTTTATTAATGAAAACCGGTTGTTAATGACCCCGAGATAGCATCAAATGCTATTTATTTTATTAAATTATTTGTTTTAATTGCGTTTAGTGCGCCAAATATTATAATTGGGTAGAAATAAAAATTGTTTTATTTATATTTATATGATTACAGACTTAAATTACTACTGAAAATACAATATAATTACAAATTTTCCTAATAAAAGTAATAAACTCATAAAATAGATTTTATGATTCCCAGCGGCAAAGGTAAATATTGTTGCGTCCTGTTTTAACGCATGAGGTAACGCTTCCTTGGCCTGAACCGACCATTAAAAAGAGCAAATAACATTGAGAATATGTATAAATTAGCAAATTTGAGAATTCATTGACTGTAGATTCCCGTTCTAAAAACAAATATAAACGATGTGTAGTGTTGTACAAGGTTTCTGTTTGTATTTAAATTTCAGCATTCTGAATAAATCTTTGAATAATATTTAACTAGGTGTTACAAAATTCTATTAAGTAAAATAAGTACTTAATTACGTTGAAGTCTAGTTTCAAATAATAATAATTAACAATAATTGCGAGCCACTTAAAAAACGTTCAACTTAAACTTCTGTAAATTTTGGATGTAGAAAAGCGCCAAATACTACAATGAATTCTATCAATGCTAGTTTATTAATTTGCTTAATAATCGCCTAGTCCATTTATCATTTTTAATTATAAGGATTGCTTTCATCCCTTAGAAAATAAACATAATAAACGTTTTAGTTCATTTAGCATTAACTACTAGGTAGTAAAGACCACAACTATTATTATGAACAAATCAGATTGTGCGGCACAACAGACCAAACTGTACAACAAATTAATTAATTAATAAACATCCCAGGATATCTTGTTCAATTCTAAATGTCTTTGGCATCAAGTTGTTCCAAGATATGTAAACATTCAAACTCATTCGACATCAGCCGCAAAAACAGCCATCCAAGCAGGCAAACTCCCCAGGGAAAATTAAAAACTTGCATCAGAGGAGAAACTAATTCAACACTATCTCAAGGTTTTGCAATCGAAACTTACATTTAAACTTTATTCCGTTGAATATAAGAGAAAATGTCTGTAAAATTATTCATAAACAAATTTAGCCCAGAAGAAAACATTCGAAAATCTCCAAGAAAGACAATTAAATTTATTTTCAGCTTTTCAAATCTTCATGATCCTCAACAGAAAATTTAAAATTCATCAATTAATCTAAAATTAATTTTAGCGCTACAGAACAATTCCTCTCACCCAAAAAACCCAATTACTGTTTCTGAATTAAAAAGTAGTAAAGTCAGAAATTGCTTTATAAAATATATTAAGAACATCTTATTCCTAAAGCACAAATCTCAAAATTAATAAAGGCTCATTTAAATAATTAATCGTCAGATTTATATGCCATTGAATCTATCAAATCCAAAGCATCACAAAAAAAATTCCTTAACCATCACAAAAGCCGACCAATCAATTGAAATTATTATTCTGAAAACAGATCAGTATAATGTAAAAAAAAACTTTCATAAATTAAAAAATTTATTTGCCTTAAGAATGATCCAACTACCTCATTTCAATCACAAATTAAAATTATGGTCAAAAACATAGCAGTAATTTTCTCTAGTTTGCAAACAATTGATCAAAATTATCTAGCAATTGAATGGCAATTAAATTTGTCTATCAGACGCTTAGTTTCATATATTAATTGTTCAGCTCAAAAACTAATTATTAAATTAAAAATCATTTTAAAAATGCAGATTTTATTTTTAATTTTTCAATTGAAAGCTCTACTTCAAATATCTAACAACATAAATAGTCATCTCTCAAGGAGCCAAACTGGTATTCTTCGATGTAACAAGTATGTTGTCTAATATACCAACAAACCAATGCCTAAAAATTGTTAGAAACATATTAGAGAAATTAAATATATATCTAACAAAATCAGACAGAACTATATGAGGCATTCGAAGTATGAAAAATGATTTACAATTTAAAAATCAGTTTTACCACCAGACAACAGGTCACGCAATGGTTTTCCCATTAAGTCATCTACTAGCAGATTTGTTTATGATACACATAGAAGAAAAGATATTTAAGCATTCACAAAGCAACATATTTTATGGTATAGATATGCATGATTATGCATATTTCAGCGGTACTTTCCGTCAATTAGATATTTTTTTTAAACTTAGTCAATAATATACATTCAATCATTAACTCACTCACAAAAATTAGCGGCATACCATTCAATGATTCACCGAACTTCTTAAATTGAATTATCCCCCAGAATCAAGTCACTGAACTGAACTAAATTTTAGTTATTGCCCAAAGTAATAGCTACCCAATTTGCCTTATTCAAAAACTAACTTATAAGAAGAGATATCAAAACACAATAACCAATATCTATCCAAAAATCACTCCTCCAAACAAAACAAAAATCATTACACTCACGTATTACGGTAAAACTACAGAAAAAAATAAAACCATAATCATAGTGTTGCGTTTAAAACTAGTTGTAAATTGTCAAATGTTTTATATAATTGTTAAGATGAAATCAGTTCAGTAAAGAATACTATGAAATTTCATCGTAAGGATTGTGGCGACCGTTACTACGTGGTAATTCATGATAAACACTTAACTAACGCACTTACTATGTTTTAACCACTAAAAAATTATGTAATATATAAGTTAAATTTCGTGGTTCACAATTGTGTTTTTTAAAAAAGGTTTATTTCCGAAATTTACAATTAATTACATTACTTAAAACTTAATTATACGGAGGATAATTGATATGTGAAGCGTTACAGTACTAATATAATAATGTATCTGAATCTCATGCGGTTAATCTATTTATGTGAACTAAAACTATGAACTAAGCATATTGACATCTGGCGGGTGATGTCATCCTAACTACGCATTAATTAATAATATATATTTCTAAATAATAAAATTAATTATATTATAACAAAGAAATGTTTATTGTGGACGCCAGGTCACTCCTCTCCCCCTAGATCCGACACACCTGTGGAGGAGAGTCATCATCTTTTATAAGGGTGGCTGCTCCTCTGCGTCTTAAGCGTCTGTAAATCAAAGTCACTACACAAATTATTATGAACGAATAAAGTATTAGTGTCCATGCACTGGGTTTTAGGGGTATCACCGAATTATTTATATCGGGTATCGGGGAATACACTGGGATGTCTTCTAATTGAAGTCTTTTCAATTGTATTGTAAAGTTATTTAGATTGTAGTTCTTCAGTTCTGGGGTCGAAGCACTCACGAGCACTGGGGTTCCATACGTTGTTTCCATTTGGGGCACCTTATAGTTCCGAAAGACTAGGTCGCATTTGTTGGGTTTTTTCTTAAAAACGGCTAGGAACTGGTTGGTATTGGGTATATTCTCTAAATGGTTCTTTTCGATTTCTAATTTTGTAAATTTGCATTTTTGGGTGGTTCCATTGACCAAAAGCTCTGTTTCACAATCAGCCTGGTAATTTAAGAGCAAGTTATCGTTGCATTGGAATTTCTTGTTAATACCCAAGCATATGTCTCTTAGAGGCCATGTTTTTGAGTTAATTTTTGATTTTAACATTACTTTTACATTAGGAATTATAGTTACATATTCGGACTTATATTTCAGCGGTATAGGGTATATTTTATACAGATCAAAAGGATGTTCATAATTAATAGGAAGGGATAGGAAATAATAGATTTTTGATTGTTCTATTTTGCAATTGACTGATATCGCGGATTCAAAATCTAAAATGTTTTCTAATTTAAGGTCGAAAGGCAATTCCTCATTATAGTGAACGGAAATCTTTTTTAGTTTATTAAATAAATCTTGGGGCCTAATTATATCTGGACTAAGAATTTTTAATTTGCAAAATGTTAATGAGTTAATAATTTCTTCCAAAATATTTTCGATTATTGTGTAAAGTAAAACGAGTTGATTATACAGATCTTTAGTGAATAATACGTGCTGGTGGTCTATCTCCTCTTTATAAATTGCGTGTAATTGCATTATTCTGGCCTTGAGCAAGTTTTGGTTATGTGCGATATCTTTGATTGTTTCATTGAAATTTTGTATTAATTTTTCGTTTATGCTGTACCCGAATTTTATTTGGTTCTCAAAATTGTTCTGATTAGAAATTAAATGTTTCAGGATTCCATTAATTTTATCCTCGTCACGAGCGTCCATATTTCCGCTAATCGTTTTAATAATAGTTCCTAAGCCATTAATTAAACCTCTTTTCGCACGATTTTTCCCAGCGCTTAATTCTACTGTTTTAATTTTGTCTCTTATAGCATTCTGCGAATAATTTAATAGTTTCTCATAATTCTCGAATTCATTTTTAAATTTCGATATATTACTCGTAGTTTCCCTCAAAAATTGATACTGGCAATTTACATTTTCGAATTCTTCATAAACAGGATTCAAGTCATAGTGGTGTACGAAAATGTGTTTGGTCCTTTCTAATTTGGCTACTCCTAATTTTATAGGTAGTAGTCCCGCATTCTCCGAAATATCTCTGATTTCGAAAGAAATCACAGGAGTGATGAAGATTAGCCTAAAAGTAATAAATCGTATGAGTAATTTTGAAAGTTTTAATTTAGTGCTAAATTTTGGAATATTCGGATTTAGTATAGTTCTCAAAAAATGACTTTCTTTGCTGGACTAAACCAGGATTTTGAATTATCGAAGATGATGGGCCTGGTACTTCGTCATCAATTTTTGGTGTACCAAAATAGATGTTTATTTGTATTTTAGAATTTTGGAAGATATAATTTATCATAGCTTTAACTGAATTATAATCTAATTGGTCTAGGCCACAACCTAATTTGGGAATTGCTAATTTAGTGATGTTTTTGTCTAAACAGAATTGTTTTAAATTTATCAATGTATGAAACAAACATTCTAAAGTGGGTTTGTCGAAATAATTTTCTTTAGTGATCAAATAAATAATATATCTACCTTCTTCTTTAATATGACAGAGAGAATATAATTTTGCGTTCTGTTTTGATAAATCTCTAATTTTTCCAAATCTTAATTTAAATTCAGGTGCTATTGCTGCACTCATTTTTAAATCTCTACTCACACAGTGAGCGAGTGAGTATTCTAGGGGGGCATTGAATAAATCATCCGAAATTTCTCTTACGTTTTCATTATTTATTTCTTTATCATTACTTAAAATCTCAATAAATGTTTCAAAATTTGGAGTTTGTTTTAAATTAGATATTTTGACTCTGGGACGTTTAATATTTGACAAATGAATTTTACTAGATTGATTATGATGTCTGGTTTCTATTTCTGCTGTTTTACGATTAGGATCAATAATTTGAATGTTTTCTTTTTGATATTTATTTTTAGTTTTTGATTGTTTTTGTTTGTTTTTAATAAATACTTTTTCTGGAATTTCTGGAACTTCCTCTCGCGTTAAGTTATGTTTTTCAATAATTCTTGTTTTATTTTCATTTATTGTTTCATTTATTTGTTCATACAACAATTTGACTTTAGTTTTATGATTTTCTACATAATTGTTTGTAATTAAGGTTTCTAAGTTGAGGTCTAAAAGAGATTCATTATCGATGTGTCCCGAAATAATTTCAGAAGGTCTTAATTTTGTAGTCGAATGGATAGAATTATTATATGCTAGTACGGCGTATAAGGTTTTAATTTCTATTGGTTCTTTTTTAAATGTGTCTTGATTATTAAGGAGCCGTATGTGTTCAATGATCGTCGAATGTACGCGTTCTATTATTCCATTAGATTCTGGGTGTTGGGAACTAATAAAATGAATTTTGATTTTATGAATTTCCAAAAGTTCTCTAATAACCGTGTTCTTAAATTCCAAATGATTATCCGAAATAATTAATTTAGGAATTCCATGGTGACAAAAGAATTTTATTAAATTGTTTGCTACTTCAACAGCTTGGTAAGAATTTAATTTGTAAAGTTGCGTATATTTAGAAAATGAATCAATTATAGTAAGAAATTTGGAACTTTCGAGAGCAATACAATCTATGTGAATTATTTCAAATGGTTTCATAGCTGTTGGGGTGTGATTAAATTTTAATTTAAGTGGTTTGCGATCATATTTAGAAACTAAACAGACTTCACAATCATTAATATATTCTTGGATTGATTTCCTCATACTTGGCCAATAATATATCCGTTTGAGTTTTAATTCAGTTTCGTCTATGCCTCGATGATTTGTTTTTCTCTCATGATAATTTTGGATAATTTCCAATATATCGTTATTATTTTCAACGTCCGTAAGTAAATTATTGCATTTAGTCATTTAAAGTTCTGAATTTTTAAAATAATTTTGGAGAACGCTACTGAATTTTTCGTAAATAGGACTTTTGAAGTATAGATAATAATTTATTTTGGGAACAATATATTCTTTTACAAAACTAATGACTTCATTCACAAAATTTCTTTTAGAAAATTGAACATATATTCGCATTTTTTTGTTATTAAATAAATTAGTAATTTTCGGTTTAGATGATGAATGTTCCATCTCTGTAATTATAATTTGGTTATCACCAACGTTGACCGGTTTATCTGATATTGGTATACTAAAAATAGGGTTTTCCGAATTTGAATGAATTGTAGCGCCATCATTTTCAATTTCATTTATACGAATAGTTTCCGGGGGTTCTGCAATAACTGATGACTGATCATTTTCAATCTCATCAAAATTTTTTAAATATTCTTCTAAATTTTGGGCATATTCTTCGTTAACATTTAGTTCGATTCTAGAGAGTGCATCGGCATTTTTATTTAAGGAACCTTTTTTGTAAACAATGTCATAGTCATATTCTGACCATTTCAGCCTTCATCTAACTAATTTTGAATTTGGTTCTTTGATAGACATTAACCATTGAAGTGGTTTGTGGTCAGTGATAATTGTAAATTTACGCCCAAATAGATATGGTCTAAAATATTTGACAGCCCAAACAATAGCGAGGAGTTCTCTTTCAATAGTAGAATAACGCGTTTCAGAATTGTTTAACGTTCGACTAGCATATGCGATTGGTAAATCTGTGCCAATTTTACCCTGTGATAAAACGGCACCAAGGGCTTGAGTACTAGCATCTGTAGTAAGTATAAATGGTTTTGTAAAGTCCGGATATTGTAATAAAGGTTGGCTAGTCAAGATGTTCTTGCACAAGTTAAATGAATTTTGGTAGTCTGCATCATTAATATTAATAACTGAGTTCTTTTTTGGAACGTTTCGTCATCGGTTTAGTCAAGTCTGCAAAATTTTTAATAAACTTTCGGTAATATCCTAACAGTCCGAGAAATCCTTTAATTTGTTTTGTCGTTTTGGGGATGGGATAATTTTGAATGGCAATCATTTTGTCCGGATTTGGTCTGACACCTTCGGGTGTAATCACATGTCCGAGATACGCTACTTCCTTACGAAGAAATTCCGATTTATCTAATTGAACCTTGAAATTAGCCTCTCTTAACCTTTTAAAAACTTCGTTTAATCTATCGATATGTTCTTGTAAGCTAGTGGAAAAAATAATTATATCGTCCATGTAGACGAGACAGTATTCGTTTTGAATTCCCCTCAAAATATTGTCCATGACGCGCTGGAAAGTAGCTGGGGCATTTTTAAGCCCAAATGGCATTCTTAAAAATTCATAGTGACCGTTTTCTGTATTAAAGGCAGTTTTTGGGACGTCGCGTTCGTCAATCTCAATTTGGTGGAAGCCTAATGCCAAATCTAGGGTTGTAAAATATTGGCATTTCCCTAATTTATCTAACAAGTCATTTATATTGGGAAGGGGGTATCGGTCACCTACAGTTTCATCATTTAATTTCCTATAATCAAATACAACGCGCCATTTTCGTTGACCTGAAGCATCTATTTTTTTGGGAACGATCCATATAGGAGAGGACCATGGGCTAAAGGATGGCCTAATAATGTTTTGTTCCAACATTTCGTTAATTTGCTTGCTTACCTCGGCTTTGTGCACTTCGGGGTAGCGATACGTTTTAGTATAGACCGGAATCTCATCGGTCGTAATTATCCTGTGTTTAATATTATTGGTTAACGTTAAATGATTCCCTTTTACATGAAAAATATCAGCATACTTATTTATTAATTTTTTAATAACAGCTTTTTCTTCATCATTCATGTGATCAGTTCTAATACTTGAGAAATCGAATTTAAATTTATTTGTATTCATCATATTCAAATTATTATTTGTCCAAAAATCTTTCTTACTTAAATTACTATTTTCCTTATAATTCTGTTCGTGGGGTACCACATCATATCCGCTGATGGGGGTAACCACGACAGGTCTTTTTAATGTAACTTCCCTATCTATGTCAGTTTTATTAACTACAGTAGAAAGGGCTCTATTATTTTTAACTATAGTGACGCATTCGGGCACTAAGAAATTCGTAACGTCAGTTCTAGGAATTACGGCCTCACCGTTTTCAATATTTAAAACTTCTACTTCTATTACCTGTGGACTCTGAGCGGGCACTAATATTCACTTAGTGACAGGCGGAGCAACAGGAATACTATAATTATTAACATTAAGATTATTATTAGTAATTCTAATACTAATATTTTTATCATTATTTTTATTAGATATGCCTTGGTCATTTCGAAATTTAAATGGTATTTCTACGTTAGTGGTTACTACTGATTTCCTTTTAAAATCTAAACAGATATTAATTTTTGTCATGTTATCTACGCCTAACAGGATATCAAAGGAGGAATGAAAATCGAATATATAGCATTTTACTTTTGCAGCAAAGTTACTTTTAAATAATTTTTGTAGGTTAATAATAACGCTGTGTGTTCCGCGGGACGTGCCATGAGCACTTGTTACTTCGAAAGGATCGTCCTTAAATAAATTTTTATTTAATTTTTTTGCTAGGCGAGAACTAATGAATGATCGCGTACTACCGGAATCTAATAAAACTTTTAATTTTGTTTCGGGGTCTACAATGAAAGGTAAATTACTAAAGTTATTATTAATGCTTAAAAATTCTATAGACGGTTTGCCAAGGCGACTTATACTAAAAAATGATCTTCATTTTTCCCGTTCTGGTCAATGACGTTGTTACTTCGTGTACTAATATTTTTAGAGCACGTTGGCTCATCTAAATTACGCAATTCTTGTTTATTTGTGTAAATCGTCGAAGTTGACATGGGTATAGGATTTGGTAAACGAGGGGGAATCTGTCCAGGCGGCTGATTATAGTTTGTATTAAATGGATTAAAGTTCCGATTAAAATTTTGACTGTAATTATTATAATTTTGTGGTCTGTTAAAATTGTGATTTGGTGGGTTTTGAGGTCTCCCAAACACTTGACTATTAGTAAGGAACCGTGGTTGTTGTTGCTTAAATTGAGAACTACTAGGCCGGTTCATAAAGTTATTTTGTGGTCTAGGGTACTGATTGAAACGATTATTATTATTATTAAAATTATTGTTGCCAAAATTTAAATTACGCGGTCTAGTTTGATTATTAAATTTATTATAATTTGGGTTGCTAAATTTATTATTATTTTGATTAAAATTTGATACATACGGCGTATCGAGCGTACTCTGAAAATTATTTTCCTCTATAAGATAGTTCATTGCCTGCTCTAGTGTGTCAGGGTCACGTAACCTGATAATACTTTGTATGTTACCGCGAATTCCGCGTAAGAACGTCTTTAATGCTAGCTCATCATAGCTACGTTGATGAATGCGCTTTGTCGCGTCCGGCATTTTCACTGCCGATAAGGAGTTAATTTTAGCGGATAGTCTACTTCGCAAAATTTGTATACGTTCCCCGAAATCTAAATATTTTTCATTCTTAAAAGGTCTCAAATTAATTAAATCCTGAACTAAACAATCGTAATTTCGCAGATCACCAAACCTTTGCCTTAAATGATTTATAATTTCAGGCCATGTGTTTAATTCTACACGCGAACCTATAGCGACCAATGCTTTGTCTTTAAGTTTACTTATTACTGCGTTTATTAGATACGTATTCACCAACTCGTTATTTAAAGGTCTAAATTGATCTAGTACAGCATCGCATCTTGAAATAAATATTTCTGTGAGTTCGTTACTCCCGTCGAAATAAGGAATCGTTTCGACATTTAATTTTAACAATTGATAATTAATATTTTCCATTTTTAAATTTTCGGTAATTACTAAATTGTCTAATTTATTGATTAGGTCGTCGAGTACAAAAGTAATTGGGGAGTGAACGCGGTTTGGGGAATTGAGAATTTGTGGTGAAATTGGGTCCGAAGATGTATCACTTGCGTACATAAAATTTTACACGCGAACAAAATATGGAAAAAACCTCTAAAAAACAATGCTTACCACTCAATTACGAAGATCACGCTGTCCATGCCCTGATATGCCCTCAGTGGTCCTGGATCTGGTGATGGGGTGTTCCTCGTTCTGCTGCCCTCGGGGTGTTAGTCCCTCGATGTTCGGAGGACCCTCTGGTGCTGCTTCGACGTGGAACTTGTTCGATGCCAATTTAACCGTTGATACGGACGGTGCACTATTTTGATATTCCCTCAAAAGTTGTGCCCTTATGACATCCTACCGACTGCGCCAGTTAAATTTCGTGGTTCACAATTGTGTTTTTTAAAAAAGGTTTATTTCCGAAATTTACAATTAATTACATTACTTAAAACTTAATTATACGGAGGATAATTGATATGTGAAGCGTTACAGTACTAATATAATAATGTATCTGAATCTCATGCGGTTAATCTATTTATGTGAACTAAAACTATGAACTAAGCATATTGACATCTGGCGGGTGATGTCATCCTAACTACGCATTAATTAATAAAATATATTTCTAAATAATAAAATTAATTATATTATAACAAAGATATGTTTATTGTGGACGCCAGGTCACTTATATACATATATTAAAAAAACACACGACTTAAGTTTCGACGGTTTAATGTCATTATCAAGTCAAACAGGTCGCAGCTTCGAAACTAGATTTTCTGAACATTTCAGGGCATATAGGTTAAATCAAAACAGTAGTACTTTTTCAAACCATTCTTTACAATGTAAACATGAATTTCCCAAAATCCAAAATCTAAAATTTTTACATCACTGTACCAAAGGTACATAGCTTAATCTCCTCGAATCTGCCAAAATTTTCAAAGAAAGTAATAACCCTCACGTTAATCTCCTTAACGAGCAAACAGATTTAGTGTACACGCCACTTTTCAAAAATCTATAATCCGTTAACGATGCGTAATCCCCTTCCTTTTACCTACCCGACAATAATTACCCCCCAACCCTCTACACATTAGTATAAATAGAACTCCTTCATTAATTTGCTTCACTTGATAATGACATTAAACCGTCGAAACTTAAGTCGTGTGTTTTTGTAATATATGTATATATATTACATAATTTTTTAGTGGTTAAAACATAGTAAGTGCGTTAGTTAAGTGTCTATGAAATTTCATTTCCGAATACAATTGTACGCAAAATTTTCGGGGATTTGGGCTAAATCTTAATAGTAGCACATTTTCAAACCATGATTTAGAATATAATATAAGCATCGATTCCCAGAAATTAACAATGTTAAAATTTGACATTATTGTACCAAGGACACAAAGCTCAATCTCCTCGGAGCTATGAAAGTAGTAAAAATCCCCACGTTAATCTGCTTAACTTACTTATTTAATGTACACGCAACTTTTCAAAAATCTATAATCTGCTAACGTCGTGTAATCGTTTGTACCTATCCGATAATAATTGCCTCTCTACCATTTATACATTACTTTTTCATTAATTTATAACATTCAAACGTCGAACCTTTGAACCAGAATTTGTTAAACGTTTTTATTGAAATTTTCACAAAACTTCTATTTTCATAAAACAAAGTAATGATTAAAATTTGAAAAGCAAAGAACAAAAAAGTAAACGTTTTTTCAATAAAGAGTTGCTCCGCCAAGATTAGACGTCATATCATGCTACGAATCAAGTAATCTATAGCTGCCTACGGTATATCGTCCCAAGCTTCTTGAATCCGTAGCTGGACATCGGGTAAGTTATCTGGAGTGTGTGGTAGATTACACAGTCGCCTACGGATCGCATCCCATACATGTTCAATGGCGAAAACTAAGATCAAGCAATCGTCCTTAACTCAATAAAATGCTTTAAAAAAGTTCGTATAAATCGACCAATCTACAGTTGGTAGCGGCCATACATCCTTTGAATTGGCTACCATTTATTCAGTTTGTTTTGTCAATACACCATGTACGGTTATAGCGTTTAACAACACGTTAAATTAATATTAAATCAATAAAATTGTTTTATCAAAATGGGCAAGGTTCCACGCGATTTACACATTTTACGGTCGCCATAATCGTCCTACCGAGAGGACTATTCGCTACCTTGTGGATAAATTTGAGCCCACTAGTTTAGTAAAGAATAAAACAACACCCACACGACGACGAAATGTAAGATCTTCTGAAAACATCGCCGCTGTCAGTGAGAGTATGCAGGAGTCTCTCACAAGAACTCGACCTTTCGCAGACCACAACTTGGTGAATGCTTCGTCGAGACTTGGGCCTGCACCCGTACAAAATTCAATTGACACGGGAGCTCAAGGTGAATGACCATAGACAACGACGTATGTTTGTTGAATGGACCCAGGAACGGTTGGAAAATAACCCTGCTTTTCATCAAAAAATCATCTTCAACAAAGAATTTTGTTTGTCGAATTTACGACGATACCAATCCACATGAGATCCAAGAGCGTCCAATGCATTCTGAAAAAGTCAATGTTTGGTGTGGATTTTGGGCTGGCGGATTTGGAACGACGCGCAAGAGCAGCCATTGGGAATTCAGTTCTATGGCGTCGTTTAGCGATAAAGAACGTGCGTTCTGTGTACGAGAGTACTACCGCAACAACGATTCTTTTACTCTAGCGCAACGAAAATTTTGCGCTCATTACAACATACGGCGTAAAAATGAAGCTCCATCGATTCAATTGATTCGAAAATGGATACAGAAGTTCGAGGAGACAGGTTCAACAATGAAACAACCACGATCCGGCCGACCTAGAACATCAAGAGATCCCGAAAACGTCGAGCGTGTAAGAGCGTCTATTCATGAAAATCATGGACTCTCTACTCGGAAGTGCTCTAACGCCTTAGGTGTGCACAGAACATCTTTGATTCGTATTCTTCACAAAGATTTATATTTACATCCGTATAAAATATAAATGGTACAGGAATTAAAGCCTCAAGATGATTGCTCGCAGGCTCCAATTTGCAAACGAAATGTTAGAGAGGTTCACCAGCTTTACCAACATGTTTTCCTCAGACGAAGCACACTTTCATCTAAATGGGCATGTGAATAGGCAAAATTGCAGATACTGGAGTGACACTAATCCTACATTGAAGCATCAAAAACCTCTGCATTCACCCAAGGTTACTGTATGGGCAGCGTTGTCAGCGAGAGGCATTATTGGTCCATACTTTTTTGATTGAAGATCGCCGAAGACTGCTGTTACAGTGAACGGTATATTGTCATGCTACAGAACTTTTTTTCACCAGCGCTACAGGATTTCGATTGTTTTAATTAACGATCGTGGTTTTAACAAGATGGGGCAACATGCCACACTTCCAATGATTCATTAAGTGCTGTTCGCGAAATTTTTGGACAAAAAGTGATATCCAAAAGTGGTGCTATTAACTGGCCACCTCGTAGCCCGGACTTATCCCTACTGGACTTCTTTCTTTGGGGATACCTTAAAAGTAAAGTTTTCAAAATCAACCCAGTGTCCCTAGAGGAATTAAAGGAAAATATTCGAGAGGAAATGCAAAACATTTCACGAAACACTTGTGAGGCCGTCATTGAAAATTTCCGCTCCAGGTTGCAGCAGTGTCAAAATAGTCAAGGATCACATATGGATAATGTAATTTAAAAAAAAATAAAATCCTCATGTGTGTACTTTAATAATAAATAGAAAGTTTTTATCTCAAACACTAAATAAAACATAGTTAGTATTTTATTCAGTGAAAACGTTTATGTATGCCAATTAAAGTTCGTTTACCTGTTTATCGATGTTGATGGAATTTCGGTCGATATTTATGACAGAATTCAAAGAGTTTACTTCGAGTTGTGAAATATTTTTTTAAATTGGGTGTTCTTGGATATATTAATACTCCTATGGTTTTTATTTATTAAATTTAAGAGAAGGTTGATTGTGAAACCATTGTGAATGCCAAATGAAATTAATTCTTGGGAGGCGGTCACTTTGTGGTACATTTCGATTTTGTAAATAAAGAAAACACTTAACTAACTAAACTAAGTTAGTTTTAAAATTATTACCGTGTAATTGAAACTAGCCACAGAAAAGGAAAAAAATATAAGTGGTATAAAAAGTTAAGTTTTTTCTTTATTTAACCAATTGAAATTATTTAAGTAAATCTTTCATTTCATGTTACGAAAAAAACACATAGCAAATATTTTTTCAAAACAGAATCGTTAAGTAGCCTTTTAACCATCTGGAAAATTACCAAAGATGTAATCCTCTTAAAAAACCTGTTTTGTATGAGATCCCTTGTTCAGAATGTAATAGACTGTATTAGGTCAAACAGAACGAAGGGTATCAACTCGGTTTTCCGAGCATTTTTGTGCATTTCGTCTCTAACAAGACTCCTTCTTTCCAGATAATGTTTACTTTCCCTATATTATTAGAATACTGTTTTCGTGAATGCGAATATCTCGCTGTATCTCAAAAACGAATGATCCAATTGAGATGAAACTTTAAACTTAAGGTTTTGTCGCTAAAAACTGGATCTGAAAAGCTTTTGTATCATTCAATGTCTGTCGAAGTATTAGCTAGGGAAGTAGTTGTTTCAAAAGTGATTTGTTTCTTGTAGACTTAATAAGACTCATTTGTTGTAGATTTTACGAAATATTTTCGTGTTTTTTTCTAATTATTAGTGAACATTCATGAACTGGAAGTCCATGATTACTCGAGGTGTTTTTTTTGTTTTTTGACGATATTTTCTTAAATATGAAAAATATTACAAAACTAGTCAAACAAAAGGTAAAAAAAATGAAAAACTGAATAAGTTTTATTAATATATTCTTTTCATATAGTTCTTAACTTTTTTTGCCTATTGCTAATAAACTATAGGAGTTACATAAAATTTATATAAAAAGTTATTGTAAAGAATTCAAAAATTTATCAAATTGTCAAGAATATCCTTTTTGTGTAAACCTCATATTTTTCGAGAAAAATGTAAGGAAAGTACTATGATGGTCACATCACCATTTTTTAGAATGCAAACATCAATTATCGTATATACATATACAGGGTGTTTCTGTAACTCGAGAAATAAAATTATATATATATATATATATATATAAAGGATGATGATTCATGTAAAAAAATATAGTATACAAGTCTTTAAATAATTAAGATACAGGCCATCAAAATTAAGAAATTTTAACACATTTTTCTAAATGTTTTCAATACTATGCCTGGTAGGGTGCTGCAATTTGACACAGCCTAAACTAACATCAAGGCAATTTGTCACTTCAATCGGACCGCGGGAACCATGCTGTAGAGGGTGTTCCTAAAATTTGTTTGCTTAGAACTTTTTTGTTTGCTAGCAAATCTACATTTATTTTTCCATATTTTAATAGAAAAAATTTTCATTACTTTTCGAAAAATTTTATAACAGTAGCCGTTTCTGAGATAAAAGCAAGTGTTAGTCTCTGATTTCAACCGTTACAAACAAAAAAATATAATTGAAAATTGAATTTAGCTTTTAACTTGAATTGGCTGTTAACTTTCGTTCGTTAGTTTTTCTAGATCAGAAAGGAGAATTACACGATTAATAAACAAACTTGAGATATGCAAGTTTTTTAAAATTTTGGATTTTCATTCGCCCAACTATGTAAATTTCGTAAATTGTTTCCGTCTTTAGAAAAAGTGTATTCATCAGTAAAAATCACTTTTTCTAAAAACCTCTGCTGCATTATTTGGCCATATTATAGTCGCAGTTGATAATCGCCAGGCGAATTTCCTGAACTTTGCAATAATGACAGGGATAAAGTTGTTGCCCGGAAAGAACACGCCCGACTGTCGTTTTTTAAGTCTCCAAACTACGTAGCCATATCCAAAGTACTAGATCTTATGTTGCCGTTGTTGACAAAATTGGGTTTAAACGTATCATTTTCTCTTAAATGGCTTTCAATTCTTGGAAATGTTTTTCGTTTGAGCGCCGTGAGGTTAGGAAATTTTTTCCGATAGGGTAAGCCACTGCTACGGTGTTTCCATGACATTCATCAAGTGTCAAAAACATGTCAGTTTGTTCATTAAACGTGTAATTCTCCATTTTGATCTCGAAAAATTAACGAAAAATTAAACTTTTTGTTTAAAGGACATAGATTTTTCCAAGGATTTTTGGTTTTTTGTTTGTTACGATTAAAATCAGAGACTAACACTTTTGCTTTTAACTCAAAAACGGCTACTGTAATCGAAATTTTCAAAGAGTGATAAAAGTTTTTAAAACAAATTTTCTATTAAAATGTAAAAGAATAAATGCATATTTACTACCACAACAAAAAGTTCTGAGCAAATAAATTTTAGGAACATAACACCCTGTATAAATGACAAATTGCCTAAGTTTAGGTTAAACCAAATTTCAGTACTTTGTTGTTGTTAAGTAAAGATTCTCAATATGAAATTTTAGTATCGTTAATACAAAATTTTAATTAGCACATTCAAACCAGTCTTCAATCGTTGATAATATTTTCATGAAATGCGCAGGATATTTAGGTACGTTACTTTATATTGCACTTGCAATACTAAAATACGGAAGAACCTGTCCATAAATTAATGTTTGTCGTTTTTTAAAAGGTACCCTCTAAATAATAACTTCTAGAGAATGTTTGATTGGTGAACATTAATACGTTTTTTTATGGAACACAAATTAGAGCAAATTCTGACTACTTTGTGTATTAATGTTATAATTATTAAGCTATACCTTCATGGATTATGCATTAACAAAAATTAACCACTATAAGTTATATAATATATAAAAACAACGTAGACTGTCATTTCTTAAAAAAAAACCAAATTGAAGCGCATTTTTCCAGTTAAAGTAAGGTTATTTTAAGGTTATTTTTTCCACTTCATCAATTCATCCATCTAAAATTAATCGGAGTAGACTTGCCGACTTTGTTATAGCTGAACAATATTTCAACCCTACATTATACAGGGTTATTCACGCTATACGGCACGGAATATTGTGGCCAAAATGACCAAAAATTGAAGCGCATTTTTCCAGTTAAAGTAAGGTTATTTTAAGGTTATTCTTTACACTTCATCAATTCATCCATCTAAAATTAATCGGAGTAGACTTGCCGACTTTGTTATAGCTGAACAATATTTCAACCCTACATTATACAGGGTTATTCATGCTATACGGCACGGAATATTGTGGTCAAAATGACCAAAAATTGAAGCGCATTTTTCCAGTTAAAGTAAGGTTATTTTAAGGTTATTTTTTACACTTCATCAATTCATCCATCTAAAATTAATCGGAGTAGACTTGCCGACTTTGTTATAGCTGAACAATATTTCAACCCTACATTATACAGGGTTATTCACGCTATACGGCACGGAATATTGTGGCCAAAATGACCAAAAATTGAAGCGCATTTTTCCAGTTAAAGTAAGGTTATTTTAAGGTTATTCTTTACACTTCATCAATTCATCCATCTAAAATTAATCGGAGTAGACTTGCCGACTTTGTTATAGCTGAACAATATTTCAACCCTACATTATACAGGGTTATTCATGCTATACGGCACGGAATATTGTGGTCAAAATGACCAAAAATTGAAGCGCATTTTTCCAGTTAAAGTAAGGTTATTTTAAGGTTATTTTTTACACTTCATCAATTCATCCATCTAAAATTAATCGGAGTAGACTTGCCGACTTTGTTATAGCTGAACAATATTTCAACCCTACATTATACAGGGTTATTCACGCTATACGGCACGGAATATTGTGGCCAAAATACGTGACTTTTAAAAAGTTTCACTTTGGGGATATATGGGGGTCTATTAGGGCTACTTTTTAAAATTACTTTCATAATATACAGGGTGTCCCAAAAACCCTAAAAGTATCAAAGATGTGTTTTTTTTTAATGAAACACCCTGTATTTTATTGCATTTTTGGATCCTTCGTTCAAAATAAGTGTGTGTTTAAATAAGGTTTTTATTACTTAAACCTTAAGGTTTTTGAAATAATTTGAATTTTGTAAAAATTTAACCTAATTTTCATGTTTCAAATACTTAAAAAGTAATTAAGTTATGCATACCAAATTTACACTGAAATGTAACAATAGATCATAATTTATTTTCCAAGTATAATAAATTTGACATCTTATACCGGGTGTAAAAAAATTGGAATTAAACAAATGAGAACTTTAAATGGCTATAACTTCATTTATTTAAATGGAACGCTATATTTATTAATTTATCAGCAAATGCACGTTTTAATTACCTATCGAATGGTATTTATATCTTAAATGTTAAGTCTTCTCATTTTTACAGAAAACGCCAAAATATTGTTTATTGAGCCGTTTTAGTACTATTACAGTTTTAAAGACTACATTAAAATGTATTACCACCTTTTATCAATAATTTCAATTGAGGTCTCACTAAAAAACACTTTCAGTTTAGTCCTAAAGCTATTTAGTTCGTAGGAATCTGACACTACTATAAAAATTGCAATTACGGATTTTCTCTTTACCACAAAATATAACTATATTACAAAAATATTTTAGTTTCAAGTTTTAAATATCATTACCAAATCTTAAAACGTCTATTAATTTATGTGTGTCCTAACGGTCGCAACTATAATTATAATGATTATAGCGTCATTTTGTTTTGATGTATTAGTATAATTAAATTTACTACTAATAATAATTGTTTATTCTAAGTTTTATTTATTATCAAACGAATAAACGCAAATATGCTTGTATTAGGTTCAATTTACAAATTATAAAATAATTTAGAAAAAACACAATGTATTATATACTTTGTTGAATAATCAACCAGTAATAAAATACCTTAACTTTCTAAATTGAGTAATGCATATCAATATTCACCCGTTAGCGACCTTTCGGTTGTATAATATATTGCTAAAGCTATTTAGAATTCTACCAATGTATCACAGGCATGTAATTAATCGACCTTCTTCGATAATACTTTACAATTCACGTTGGATAATCTAAATTATAGTTTCCTGCGGAAAAATCTTCAAGATGAATTTATTTTAAAAAATCCTGGATAAAATAACTTGATTGAGAAAACATTTTCGCAACCATTGAGAAAATTACTTGCAAAACAATTTTCCACAATTGCACACTTTCCGTGCTTCTTTCAAAACATCTCGCCACCTTAGAAACTTATCATTAACTAAATCACTTAATTACTTCATTAATTCCATTGCCTATCGTTCACTTTCGTGATTAAATGGCACGCAACAGAACGAGGCGTTAATTTCCAGTAAACTAGCGACCGTTGCTTATTTTCGCTCGGGTTCATTATTAAAGCAAAATGTGGGACATGTGTGGAAAGTAAGAAAAAAATAGTAACGAAATCGGCGAAGGAGAAAATACATATTTAATAACGTTTACGTTACTTTTACATGCGCACTGGCTTTCACTTGTTTAGTGTTTTTTTTTTGAGCATTCGGATAATGACTTTTATTGGTGTATAAAAATTGGTTCATTTCAATAAATTTAATGGCAGTTTAAGTAATTTATTAATTAAGTAATTAATAAATTACATAGACTGCCAATAAAATTATTGAAATAAAGTAATTTTTACACACCTTAAATTCATTCAATTCGTTTTTCAAACGTAACGAAGATTTAGAAAGGCATTGAAGAAATTATTGACTCAGTTAATAGTTCAATTAAAATTTATTTTTCTTCGATAATAAATTAGTTAAATTTATATTCTATTTTTATGTAAAAAACTATGTTTATAGTAAATTACACTTACATTATTACGAACATGTATCAAGATTTTAGATGATATTTATGTGAAAAAAATAGGTAATAAGGTTTCTTTTAAATAATGTAAGAAAATAATCATCATCAAAATTTTAATTGAGTATATCATTACCAATACTCAAACGAAATCCTGACTTACTATTTTCTTACATTATGTCACGTATGTACGCTAATGAATATTCAATGTGATCAGTGGTACTCATTCTGGTGTTAATGGCTGTACAAATAGATCTAACAAGTATCTTCATACTCGAGTGTTAGCGCACCTGGTAAATAATTACAAATTGTGATTTGTGTTAGTGTAGCAATATCTACGTTGATTACAGAGAAAGTCTTCGGAAAAGTACACTACAGATTCCTTAAAAGGTGTAGTTTAATAGGTAACTAATACGACAATTACATAATGCGATTACATGTATACGACCGTATTAAACGTCTTCATTCGCTTCGCAAATAAACTTAGAATTATATATGGATTGTAATACACATAATTTAAATATATACTAAGTGACATAGAAATCCGAACTCCCAGTATAAATGATTTAATTTTGATACAATTTTATATTTGGGCTTATCTTGGTGAAGAGAAAAAACAATTAAAAATTCAGCTGTATAAAATAATTGTTTCGTTTATTATTCAACTTGTTTAGCATTTTTGCCATAGTATTTAACTTTACTGAGTGCGGTTTTAAGCTTTTGTTGTTTTGCAATGCCTGATGCAAAGATGCGCAAATTTTCATCAACTTTCTCAGTTTGATAGAGGGCGGATATTTTTACTTAGAGAGACTGGTATTTCTTTCCGAGAAATTAGCGATAACAGAAGTTTAGATACTATAGTAAGATGTTATCGGGCATGGGATCAAGAAAGTCGAACACGAAAAGCTAGAAGTATCGTGTACTTCACGTCAAAGAACCATAGAGCGTGCAGATCGGCGTTTGAGACTATTGGCTTTAAGAGATCTTTTCTCTACCACCAGGTCCATTGCAAACCAGGAGTATGAAGAGCATGGGAGACCGATTGAAATGCGAACAGTTTATCACCGGATTCGCACTTTTGGCATTTTTAATTCCGGCCACACTGGGTGCTTCCTTTAACCGCTGAGCATCGACCAAATCGTTTCGTGTGGTGTAGAGAACGATTGATGTGGAACGAGGAATGGAATGATACAGTGTTTAGTGACGAATCTAGATTCTGTTCAGGGGTGCATGATGGCCGGGCCAGAGTCAGAAGACGATGTGGTGAAAGAAGAAATCCACAATTTTTTGTCAAAAGGCAGATTAATCGCACAGTTGGGGTTATGGTATGGGGTGCCATTGCTTGTTGCTCTAGGGCACCTCTAATCTTTATAAGAGGCAACATGACCTCACAGCGTTACAGCGAAGAAATTCTGGAACATCATCTTCTACCCTATCTTCAGACATTGCCAATGATAATGCTCACCCACACGTTGCAAGAGTTACAAGGAACTTCTTATATATGTCATTTTTGACAATAGTAATTCCATCTATTAAAAGATGGAAAATAAGACCAAATTAAGGCAAATATGAATATATTTTAACAATTATGGTTAATAGTGCGAAAGAAGGACCCTCACTGCCTACCAGAAACAAGGGTTAGAGTGGAAGATCATCGCAGCTGCATGAACTCCGCCCAGCTTCATCCATCCAAAATTTTTGTATGTTTTGTATATTTTTGTATATTTTTGTATATTCGTATGTATATTTTTTTGGAAAGAAGCTAAAGTCTAATAAACATATAGTACTCTTCTTTGAGCAAGCTGAAATCAATTTATTGCCCTAGCTACCGAGGTCAACGGATTTTTCTCCAATTGGGCATTTTTGTAAGAAAGTATTGTTATATATGTAATTTGAAGATTATTTTGAAAGTACATTGGACAAATAAATACTCTCTATCTATCTATCTATCTATCATGTGTGAGATATCATGAGAAGAAGACTCCTTAATATGCAGCATCCCCCTCAAACTCTAGAGGCACTTCAAAATGCGTTGGTAATTGCTTGGAATGAGATACCACAGGAGGACATCAATGACCTAATTAGAAGCGAACCTAGGCGCATTAGAGAGTGAATATCCCACCGTAGTGCATCGACATCATTTGTTTACTTTGTTTCCCTTTACATTTGTACAAAATATTATGAAAATAAAATGATTTATACTGGTGTTGAGATATCTATGTTCCTAAGAGAATAGTTACTAAATAAATAAAAAATTATGGAAAATCCTTGACTTTTAAAGACAGTTTTTAGGAACTTCTATAAATTTGAAAGATAAGTTATTGGAAAATTCTATTAAAATAAAATAAGGACATAAAGAAAAGACTTTTAGAAATAAAAGAAAATTTTAGTAACTCTAAAAATTTATAAGTAAAGTTACTGAAACTTTCTATAAAATAAAGCAAGAACTAATGATAGGTTCTCTACAAAATACTGCATTTTACGAAAGAAAATTTCTAAAAATACTGTCACAAGGTGTGCCAAAAATATTTAAAAATTCTAGTTTTCTTAAAGACAATTCTCACATTTTAGAAGAGAAATTACCGACAATTAAATAAATAGAAGAAACGTTTTTAATATTCAAAAAAAATTTCTGAGAACTTCTGATTAAATAAAGCAAAAAAGAAATTACAAAAATTAGAAACTTCTAGACTTTAGAGATTTGAAAAATAAGTTATCGGAAAATCTGATAAAAAGAATAGAGTAAAACAAAAAAGCTTCCATAAACAGTCACTTTTGGTAAAAGATATTTATCAAATTTATTTCAATTTTTAAAAAGCGGAAAAAAGCTTAAATTTAAACACCTGTTTTAGTTTGTAAGATATAGGCGCCCATAATCTGTAGTATTATATAATGTAAACCATAAAACACACATAATGAAAAATATAGATTTTAAGGAAGTTGTTCATTTTGTTTATATCATGGCCAAATTGTACACAAATCAAAATCAAAGAGAATTTGGGCAATAATCATAAATTTAATTGACAATTGATAGTTGATGTCGCGCCTTGTGCACACGGTAACCTCTCAAAACACACTATTCTTAATAAATTAGCCATATTATTCACTGAATTAATTACTTGTTTTAATATTTAATACATCAAAATGTAATAAGAAATGTATAAAATAAATTCTATTATTAATGTGTGTCTCTCCATATACTTAAGAAAGGAATAAAATATTAATACAAACAAATACTCAGTGACATGGAAATCGCAACACCAAAATGGGGTTGAAATTTATTACTTGACACAAATATGAATTAGTTCGCCCATTATTGTTATCTACTCTTCGTGTCATCGATTGCAACAGGTGGGCGATAATCTCTTGATATACTTTATACCAAGCAACCTGTATTTCGTGCTGCGTCTGCAGAGGATGCTGTAAGTTCTTTAGTATTCTCTCCATTATGTCCTTTAGATGCTAAATGAGCAAAATATCAGGAAGTCTGGGTGGCTATGGCAAGATATTGACATTATCCTCCACAAATTAGTCCATAGCAATATAGGGACGAGCATTGTATTGCTGAAAAGGGTCTCTTCTGACTGCTGAAGAAAACTGAAGAATGTGGGGTTCTAGGAGTCATCCACATATCACTGAATATTCGTGTTGCCTCGGATATATACCAAAACTACTTCCTTAAGTTATTATGGTATGGGATACCATAATCCCTATAATTTGATGCACTGGCTTCTCAACAGAAAATTCCATATTGCGACGTTCCACAGGCCGTCGTCTGACCCCTATACGGTCATCATACATTCCCAAACAGAATTAGGATTCATGACTAAACACCACCCTATACCACTATAGGTTCCAGTGCAATTGCAACCTACACCACTCCAACGCTTGGTGTAGATGTTGAACTCTATACGTATCTCGCGTACTTAGGCCGAATATAAGTCTAAGTATTTTTTTCTGAATGATAAAAATTCTATCAGCGTTTACACTGTTTCCCCCAAAAATTGATTGATTGATCTTTGAAGACCACTTTTGAAACTTCTACATGGACAGTTTTACTAAGAACTCTCATTGCATAACAAACCGAATTAAGCATTCGCGATATGATATGACCATTAAAAAACTTAGCAAGAGTGTCATTGATATGATTTACTGTTAGTATGGTATTTCCAGACGTTGATTGCATTTGAAAGTGATTGTATTTGATTTATTTGAATTTAGTAGTAACTTAATAATAATCTTTACGTTGTAGAAAATTCACTAATAAATAGAAAAAACACGAAAATATTTTCGTAAAATCTACAACAAATGAGTCTTATTAAGACTACAAGAACAAATCACTTTTGAAACAACTATTAGCTAGAGAAGTAGTTGTTTCAAAAGTGACTTGATCTTGTAGTCTTAATAAGACTCATTTGTTGTAGATTTTAAGAAAATATTTTCGTGTTTTTTCTATTTATTAGTAATAACTGATTGAAATTAATTATTTGCTGACTTTATTTTCACAATTATTGGTATTCGTATCATCTACATAATTTATGGTATACAAATTGTCCCCATTGAATTGATTGCCAAAATCATTTATATAAATAATAAAGAATAGTGGCCCAATAATGCTACCTTGTGAACACCCATCTCTATATCCAAAGTATTAGACGTGACGGAAACTCCGTTTCAATTAAATTCAATAAAATGTTGTTATTAATGCGATCAAATGCTTTAGATAGATCTAAAAACATTCCACAGATCAACTATTTTTTTCTCCAGTGCTTCAATTATGTTGAATGTATATTTATATACAGCTGTTTCGATACTCCTACCTTTTAAAATCCCATGTTGGTTAGGATTTATAAGTTGTGTGAATTTAAAAAGCAAGTAACACTATTAAAAACAAGAACCTCAAAGATTTTAGACAGTACTGTTAATAAACTTATTGAACTGCCAAGTTCATCTAGATTCCCTTTTTAAAGAGAGGTTTGGCTACAAAATGTTTTTAATAAATCTGGAAAACAGCCACTTTCTAAAGAGACGTTAATTATATTATTTATTTATCTATTCTGCTTTACATGTCTACTTAAAGAAATGTTTTAATAATTTATATAAATTTATAATATAAACACTTAGCAATTTGGAGCAGAAGACATGCGGGCGGAGTTCACGGGGTGTTCTTCCACTCAGACCCATAAGACTAGATGAAGGCGTCCTCACTAGTAGTATATTTTGTCTAATTAGACAATATTTTAGCCATTGCTGGCTTCTTTATACTCATATTATATGAGAATATTTACGTGACGTGACGTTTTGTGACAATAAATTGGTTTAGTTATTATGTGTAAATGAGCTTGTTTTTTGCTTTGCTTTTGTTAACAAGGTATACATCTATCTCTATACAAATTATAAATAGGTTTATAATCATATGTAAAGAAATAATTTGATACAAAATCATCATATCATAACATTCTTTTAGCTCGGGAGAAGTAGAATAGGTAAGTTTTTTATATAAAATCTTTGTTTTAATTTTTGAAAAATGATCACCTGATTGAAACTATGTTCAGGAAGTGTATATTTTATATTGGCATCCAAATTATTATTATAGATTTGATCCCAATTTTTACTCGATAAATCTGCATGAAAATTTTCCATATTCAACTGTGAAAAATTTCTTAAAATTTCAAATGTTGGTTTTTAATTTGAGGAAATTCTACCAAATTTCGTAGTTTGTACTGTATGATCGAAAAATCCCGAAAATACAACTTCTGTTTTATACATTTCAGTAATACATATAATGTTATCTAGACAAGATTCTTTTTGTTTCTAGTTTAATTTGGGGTTAAAAGTATTTAATATATTTAATAAACTTGCAGTTTCAGAACTGTTGCTAATGACATCAATATTAAATATGAAGCATTTCCTGTAAATAATATATCTAACAGATCACTGAAGTTTATTCAAGAATAATGTTTCCTTTTGATGATCTGTATATTGACACAACAACGTATTTTTATTTACTATTTTAAATTGAGCTGCTACGCATTCGAGCTTTAAATCTTCAGAAAGAGCGCATAAATCCAGCCTAATTTGACATTTTAAACTGATTTTGGCGTATACCGCACTATCTAATCTACAATAACTAGAAATTAACTCGGAACCATTTATAGCATACGCCTGAAGTTGTTAAGATGCCAATGCTCGGTTATACATATAAAACTAACATTTACTGTAATATTTGAAATAAACATGTCTAATTGATTTATACAAGTGCTTAAACATTGCACATTATGATGCACTAACGGTTCCATACGTTTTCCAATATCTTCGATGGGATCTTGAAAGGAGAATATTGCTTCGGGTATATATATTGAATTTCATCGTAGTGTACTCTGTTAATAGTTTTTCCTGTTAGAAATTTCTTTACTCTTCACTCAAAACGGCAGACATGTAAGTGGCCCATTCTTGCTATTCCTTTTATTTGGGTATTTTCTAAATTAATATAGACCGAGGGTGTTAGCGTTTGCGTTTTTTTAATTACCATCCTATAGCCATCAGTATTAGTTTTATTCTTTTTAAATCCATCGATATTCGTAGAAAACGCGACAAAATATTTTCTGTTTTTGCCTTATCCCGATTATTCATTGTATGTTAGACCTTTTGGGTATTTTCTCAGGTACATTATTTTGTTGAAGTCATTTCTATGTCTATAGAAGGAGCGGGGGCATTGTATTCTTGTTTGTCGTTTTCTGCAATACCATGATCAACATTGTTTATGTTATTAGATTTTAGGGTAAACATATGGACTTTGATGTTTTTAATCATTTTAAGCAACTCTCCTATATTTATATCGGCATCTTTCGACCTTTCTGTTGTATTTCCATGCATATTGTTTGATACGTTTTTAACTTACACATTTTTGGGAAATCTTCAAAACCCTCATCGCACATCCATTTCCAGTTCTTTTTTGCTGGGACAACATCGGTTCGGTTTAATGCACAAGATAAATGAAACTTCACTTCACAGATAAAACACGTAATATTTCCTTTTGCATTAGTTATTTATATTTTTAATAATAATCAAACAGACGCTAAAAAACCTTTGCGTTTAGACTTCTTTTTAAGATCCACAACATTATAATTATTTTATTATTATTATTTATTTAATATAATACTAAGTACGTCTGAATTTCCCAATCAGTGGAAAATTACAAAGGTTACACCGGTTCTGAAAACGGAAAATAAATATGCTGTTGAAGATTACCGCCCAATCTCATAAACAATTTTGCCAAAATATTCGAGACAATCCTAGCTAGTAAGATATATAGTCACGTCGAAACCCGTATCTCCACCAGACAACATGGTTTTATAAAAGGAAGATCCACAGCAACCAACTTATTAAATTTCACTGAATTTGTATCCTACCACCTTGATAAGCGTATACAAGTCGATGTTATTCACACGGACTTTAAAAAGGCATTTGACTCAATAAGCCACAGCCTACTTCTGCACAAATTAGAACGATGGGGTTTTAGTGTCAGTATGATCAACTTATTAAAGTCATATCTATCAAATAGAGAAAACTACGTTGAATATCTGAGTCACAAGTCCACATTTTTCTATCCATCCAGCGGTGTACCTCAGGGTTCCAGCCTAGGTCCACTGCTATTTCTACTATACATCAATGATATAGCTAATAATATCCAGTCTCAAATTCTCATTTATGCCGACGATGTAAAATTTTTTAAAGATATTAACTCCGAGAGCGACTGTGTAGTACTACAATCTGATTTAGAGCGCATCCAAGAATGGAGTAAGGTAAATGAGTTGCAGCTTAATGTATAAAAATGTAAATGTATGACCTTCTCCAGAACAGTAAATCAGACAAAGTTTAATTACCTAATAGGCGATAGTGTATTGGAGCGAGTCATTGAAGTCAAAGACCTGGGAGTACTTTTCGACAAAAACTTGTCATTTATTCCACATTATACACAAGTTATCAATGCCTCTATGAAAATGTTGGGTTTCATTCGAAGGATTTCGGAGCCATTTAAACATATATCCACTATCATGAATTTATATACATCATATGTAAGATCAAAATTAGAATATTGTGCTGTGGTTTGGTCTCCTTTCTATGCTACCCATATTAAACAATTAGAGCGAGTTCAGAAGGTATTTGTGAAATATCTCTATTTTAAAGTGCATTCTTCTTACCCAGATCAGTCAGTCACATATAACGACATGTTATTAATTTTTAACATGGAATCACTAGCTACAAGGAGAAATATATTATCGTTAAACACTCTATACCAAATATTGCATAATAGAATAAATGATCCTAACCTACTTAACCTAATTAATATACATACACCTCGATATTGTAGTAGAAATACCATGACTTTCTTTTGTAATCGCAGTCAAACAAATTTATATTATAACTCCCCGATAAATACTATGATGCGAACATTCAACTGTACCACCCTAAATTCGCTTGATATTTTCAATTGTACCTATCGATACTTTATAGAACACTGTCACAGAACTTTCTCTTTTAGTTAACCAATAAGCGGATATATTTATGTTTCATGTGTACATTTTTATTTTGTATAAGAAACTATTATTTATTTTATAATTTTTCCCTGTAATAGGATAATTGTATATCTGTTGGGAAATAAATAAATTATTATTATTATTATTATTATAATACTGATAATTTCTGAAGATTATTACTACTATTATTACTTGCGGTCCAGAAAGACTCGTTTTTATAGTAAAAGAATGTATATTGCCGCTTGTCACTCTATTAAAGCACAATTTTAATTTGATTAGAAAGATTAATTAAAACACTTGGTTTTGTTTCACTATTGTATATTTCTCCGACTATTTTCGAGAAGATTCTCCTTGAAAATGACCAAAGGTCGAAACTAGTCAGAGAAATATAAACATAGTGCAACAAAAGTGTTTTAGGAACTTTATCAAATAATAAATAAAACTTACTTTATCATTTGATAAAGTTCCTATGTATCAAGCATCCAAAAGTGTTTTAATTAATAAAACAAATATAGAATTCACACAGCAAGAAACTTCAATATTAGTGAGAGAGCTTAAATATTCACAAAAAGTCAAACGTTTAAAAGAAACATTAGTAGTAGATTCAGAAATAAAATCACACAACACAAACATTTCAAAAATTGTCCAAATAATACAAACGGAATTAATTTCATAGTAAGTTCGGCCGCAACGGAATGCGCGTATAACTCCATATTTTCAGACATTAAAACAAATTTAAAAATTAAAATTCATAAACCTGAAAATTCTATCCATTCTGTTGTATCATACATAAACTCTCCAACTCCCAAACAACTTATTACTATTTTTAAATTTATCAAAAACTCATTCATATTAAAAATCTAGTAAGCTAGCGTTAGCTAATAATATTAAAAATCTAATCATTCTAAAAATAGTTAATATCCTTCGATGTATATTCGTAAATGTTTGCGACTAATAATTGAACTTTTAGATTGTAAAAATGTTAATCCAGTACACGGTTGATATACCTAGATATATTAACCGTAAACACAGTAGGCAAATCAAATTTCATTAATTCATTAGATTTAATCCTAAATAGAATTATTGTTCATTTAATTATAAATTCTGTAAGTAAAAAGAAGACCAAGTAATGGGTTAGCTTTGCTAACCGAAATTTTTATAAACAACTTCACAAATAAAATATAATGTTAAACTCACCTCAAGGTAAAATGTAGTAGAATAGATACGTAGGCGATAATCTGATAATTTTTGAAGATACTGTCAGACAAATTAACCAATTTCTAACGTTCGTCCATCCATTAAGTTATAAGAAATAGAAAACAATAATAAGATTAATTTTGTAGGTTTAAGATTAATTAAACTTATAAAAACTTAGATTTGACATATATCCACTTTTACAGATACAATGATCAATAATGATTATTTGGAATTTCTTATATCGAAGTTAATATAAATTTTAATCAAAACGAATTCAAAAGTACATAAACGCTAGCAGCCTATCAACCATTGAAAATAATAATATACTTTGGAACAATTCGTTTTTAGATCAAAGGTGTAATTAAATTTTTAATGCAAAAACATATCCAGATTGTGAAGGGTTGTACATAATGAGGATCGTAGATCATAAAATTTGAAACATAAAAATTCAACTTTCGCAAATAATTTACTAGAATCAAACCATAAATTCGGTACAAATTTCATTCCACCGAAAAATGTAAAAAGTCAAGATATTTTCTTAAATTTAGCACTAAAAATCTACATAATATGTTATCTACTCTTCTTAAGAATTTATAGGATGCAATCTTAAAACCATAGATAATAATCTAATAAGTATAAAAATGGATAACAAAGTTTAAAAATTGAATTTGAAATCTTAAATTTAATATTTTAAAACATAGTTGCCAAAAAACCTTAAGTGCAAAAACTGAGTACTACGTACTCATAAATAATAATAATAATGAGCGCATGGTATTCGAATTGTACATCTAAACATTTATAGTTAATATTTCGAATTAAAGCTTATAATTCAAATTTGCTCATAAATCAAAAAAGAAATTCTTTAATAGATAAAGTATTTTTTTAGTTCTTTATATATTTATACATCATTGATTAATTTTAAATACTCAATAATCGTTTTAAATTTGTAATTTTCAAATTCTTTGTTTCGACTCACCGATGTATGGCAAAAACCTCCACGAATTCCCAAAAATCGGCAGCGGTTTCGGTCCGGGCACGCACTCGTAGGGCAGAACTTCATCCTTTTTCGCACCTACACTTTCCTGTTCCGGAAAATTTTCCGCACTCAAGAAGTGCCATTTTCTGGCACTCGAAATTTTAAGAGAACTCCGCACCAGCCGCGCGCTCTTCATGTTGGGATTAAGCGGATGTATGTGTGTGGTAGAATGGCAAAGCGTTTTCAGACTTTTTTCCCCCACCAACAAAACCCAAAAATATTCATTAATAAATATATACACACAAACAACAAAATCTGCGATGCGATTAGCGCTAGTGTGATAATAATTACGTCGGTAATAAGGAAACGGACATTTTTGACCTTTGTGTTTTTTTTGCGAACTTACATTCCCGCAAGCGTGCCGGATTGTTTAAGGTGAAAGTGGAACTCTTTGCAACGGGTTTTATTAAACTGATTTACATGTTTTACATCGGAAGAATGGATTATTTAAATTCAGCAGATAATTAATTTTACGGGGTTAAATAGATAATTCAAATAATACTTAGTGCTTTCACAATATTAACAGTAATTAAGAGTTAAAGCAAATGAAACAATACTATTTAGCTTATAGAAATGTAGTAAACTACCATTGTAAACTTAATGAACTTTTTCATTTATCTATATCCATTATCATTGGTAATATTAACTCAATTAAAATCAATTAAGTCGATTAGTTACGTAAAAAGAACATTAATTTAGGAACAAATAGCACTAAAGATTTTTCTTCACAGTTTCATTTAAATTCAGATATATTATTTCGGACACAAAATGATCATTATCAATTGTTTAATACCACTAAACCATTGATAGTAATAGTCGTGCTATATCTAGATTTAAATAAAAGTGAAGGTTTTTAGTGCATTTTGATAAATAAAAAAGCATTTAATATACTTCCTTATTATTGCATGATCATCTCTTTTTATCTTCTCTTAGATACAAGTAAATGTGAGTAAAAGATAAATTAATATTAGATAATCTCTATTGATTTATATGTTACATAAATAATTATATTCGATATCTTTTCAGCGTATGTCAAGGTCTATTAGTCTGGTCTCATCAAATATTTACATGTCTGGTCTAAATCATTCATAATTAGCGAAAGTACGACATACTAACATATTTAAAGATTTTCGTTATGTATATAAAGTTATCCGAAAACGACTGAAGATAACAAAAGAGCCATTTTTTAAAAACAAAATAAATAAAATCATCTTTGAAATGTAATGTATTTCAGTCGTTACTCTTATATTTTCATCACAAATTCCGACATGCATTAATTTTTTATTAAACAGCTTTTTTTTAATTTCGAAATTTTGAAAGGTTTTACCTTGGAATGTTTAAATCATAGTCATAAATAATTTGGTTCGATTGATTTCGATACATGTATTGCCCAGGGCATGTATAAGCACGTGATTTAGACAAATCAAATCATATTTAAAAATCTATTTTTCTCTAAATGTTTGAACTTATAAAAGGTGATTAGGCTTTCCTTCAGCTTAGGGTATTATTTCCTTCTTTAGTATGTATGTCTACCATGGATAGACTCTGTAGTCATTTTGCATTTTTCTGATTCTCAATGGTCGCCAATGTTGATCTTATCATATAGATTCCGGCCTTTAGAACTAACGTTTTTTTCATAAAAAGAGCGACGATGTGTGATGGCAATATTAATGGTACAGAATCATGGGTTTGAGTGGAATAACTTTCAATGAAGAGAACTCCGCCCGTCCTCCTTTCGAATAAAATTTTGAGTATACATATTTACATATTTTATATTATGAATTTTGTAATATTAAGTTAGAAAGGAGTACAAAGTTGTTAATAAATAAATAATAAATAATAAATAATGTAAATTGAAAGAGTTGTTTACATAAAATCTTCATATTTGCGCTGTACAAAAATGTTTAAAATAAGATTTTTATAGAATGACAGCAATATTTCAAATGAAGTACTTGAATTTATCATTTCTTAAAGATAGTATGGTATGCGTTGAGTGACCGACTGCACTTCGAATGCATGTCACTAAAATATGCTAGCTATAGGGTCTTTCATTAAGTGCTTCACATCCTTAAATTTAATGGAATATAACATCGTGCAAATGTCAAATATCCGCCGTGGCCTTGCTGTGAGGTGCGCATCCGAAATGTCCAATTTTCCATGACTCTAGCGCATAAATCAGGCTAAACTTGATAGACCAGCGACCTAAGAAAACCCCACAAGAAAAAGTCTAATGGTCAAATCGCACGATCTCGGTAGTCAGTTCATCTCCCCTCCAGATGAGAGACCATACCCTCAAATCGCTCGTGAAGGATGTCCATTGTGGCATAAGTTTTTTGGCATGTAGCGCCATCCTGTTGAAACCACATGTCGATGTTGTCCATATGATCCAATTCAGGCCAAAAACTATAGCGCTCGCCGTTGACGTTGATAGTCGGGCCAATGTCGATCTCAAAGAAATATGGATCCACACCAAATAGTGCCTTTTTCGGGATGCATTGGAAGCTCTTGGATATCATTTGGATTGATATCGTCCTAAATTTGACATGCGTGTGCGGAACGTTTCTCGAACAGAACACCTATTTTGATAAAACAATTATATCATTTGTACGTGTTGTTGAACAATATATTTGTTCATGGTGATTTGAAAAAACGCACTGAATAAATGACAGCCAATTCTACAGATTTAAGTCCTTATTGGGAGAGCCTTTATATGCTATAAGGTAGCGAACCTGACGAACCATACTAGGCACATGAGATGTACCCAAATATACGTGCTGTGTTATTTAGATTTATATAACTTGTGGTTAAAACATAGTGATTTTTTAAATTCAGTGTAGTATGAATTACCACTGCAACTATTTTCTAAATTAAAAATTGACAATTATGATTTATCTTTTAATTTCAACAGATGTAAAATAATTATGCTAAGTTACTGTTGAAGTTATTAACTGTAGTGGTTTCGTCCGTGTTTTATTTCCTAACCCTATTAAAGGCATGCATACCATCGACATATCAATTAGTAAAGTGACGCGACGTTGACTTTCGTCCAGAGAAGTTGTGCACAACAAACAACACCATTGAACTTGAACTTCAAAACCCAGAAGTGACCAATCAAGACGAGGAAATCAACAACATTTCTGAAGACATCAAACACAAGTGTGGATCAACCAGCAGCACTCAAGATAACACCAATTCGGATCAGTATGACACTGATGACAGCGACACCTCGGAAGGGGAACCAACTCCCATCCAAACTCGACACGAGTGAGATTTGATGACTATGAAGTAGTATACACACCTCGTCGATCCAAGGCAAACAGTGCTGTGGGTGTTTGACAGAAGCCGTTCTGGAAGAACTACAGCCAACCAACTTCAACGACGCTATGAAAAGTCACCATTCAGATAAATGGGTGAGTGCAATGAATGAAGAAATAAGGGCCTTTGAGGAAAACGATACGTGGACCTGCTACAATTACCACCTGGTAAACGCGCAATAGACAACCGTTGTGTACTCCGTTTAAAATATAAACCTGGTGGTTCGATTGATCGGTATCGCGCTCGTTTAGTTGCTCGGGGTGTTAGGATGAAACTTTTAGCCCTGTTGCCCGGTATGACGCGCCCTTATCGCGACTGCAGCTAAAGAGAAACTTGTCCTCGGTCAATTCGACGTAAGAACTGCATTCTTATATGGTGAGATAGACTCTGAAATTTGCATGACTCAACCACAAGGTTTCGACGATGGGTCACAAGTTTCACTCGTTCATGGAAAACAACGGATTCACAAGATCAACAGCAGACCTGTGCATTTACATCCGACAGAATGAGGCAGAAAAACTGCTAATTGCAATTTACGTTGATGATGGTCTCATTGCAGGATCATCACAAGATACAATCAACTCGTTCCTGAAATTGCAGACATCAGAAATCATGATTACGCTAGGCTCTCTTGATTCATATTTATGAATGCATATAGAGCAAGACAAGTCTCATGTATGCATTTCACAGCGACCTTACCTGAAGAAAGTTTTGCAACGTTTTGGCATGGAAAATTGCAATCCTGTGAAAACACCTGCTGAAAATAAACAACTAGATGAATCCAAGGATCCTCTCGACAGCTCTGTTCCATATCGATCAGCGGTGGATTGCCTGCTATACTTGGCCTGTGCTACTCACCCTGACTTAGCTTATGCTGTAGCCAAAGGTGCTCGATCTATGGCAGAACCTATAGTATCCGACTGGGCCTCCGTCAAACGCATATTTCGATAATTGCGAGGTACCACTGATATGGGACTTCTCTACACTCCAGCTGGAAGTGGACTACGGGCATATTCCGACGCAGACTTCGCTGGAGATAGTAACACTCGAAGATCAACAAATGGTTTCGTTTCTCTCATAAACGAATCTGAAGTATCCTGGACTTCTCAATTACAGAAATCGGTCGCGCTTTCAACAACTGAGGCAGAATTTGTATCTGCTAGTGAAGGTGCATTGGAACTAGTACGACTCAATAGGTTATTGTCTGAGATCGGAGAAATCAGAAGTGCTATTTATCGATAATGCCAGTCCAATTAAACTAGTGAAGAACCACGAATTTCACAAAAGATCAAAACATATAGAAGTGTGCTATTACTTTCTTCGTGAACTGTATCAAAAAAAGGGGGACATTGATGTGGAGTTCGTACGCTCAGAAGATCAATTAGGAGATATGTTTACAAAACCTTTGAATTCAACTAAATTTAAGAACATGTGTTCCAAGATTGGTCTTCACAACTGATATTTATATTACTCTGTTATAATTACTAGTTGTTCAGTTTACGGGGAAGTGTTGAACTTATAAACTATACAACTGATAGCTTATTTTATATGTTGGCAATCCTGCCGCGCCTGTTAATAGTTAGTTAGGTATTTTCTATAGTTAGTATTACACGACACGCTGATTTCGTGTTCACGCCGGCTCGTTTAATAAATCTCGTTTTAGTGTGTTTCGTCCGTGTTTTATTTCCTTACCCTATTAACCATCACAGTTACATCATTGAGCAGCACATCTAAATGATTAAATATTTTTATATCAAAATACGTTCATTTTAACAAACCACCAAGTTAGCAAATAATATGACAGCTGTCCGTGAAAATGTGCATGAGAACCCAAGGCAGTTAACTCCTCTCCGTTTACAAGAACTTAGACGTTCAACTTGGCAAATTTTGCTTCAAGGCTTGGGTCTCCTACATTGGAACTAACTCAGAAACTCAAAATCAATTCATTTGAATCCTAATTTTGGCCGAAAAATGTCTTTATTAATAAGACGCGTCCAAATTTGCAACAATTCTTAACCTGTTATTTTTACACATACATACTATTATACTTTCTTCTAGCTGTCGACACATGCTTCTATTCCCCTCCACTTCGTATAAATTGATCTCATTGCCTTTCTCACTTCTCTCTTTGCATGTCACTATGGCTTCCTCCAACACATTTATTGACTTCATTCGACTAAATCTTCTCTAACCTATATGAATAACACTATTGTATTCTACCTTCACACAACAACAGTTGTTATTAATAATGAGTACCTAGAACTCGAAATATAATATCTAAGCATTAGAAAATAAAGTTTGAAGAAAGGTTACAACAGTGATATTCATGAACCCCAAAAACAAACTTCTCTAGCGCGTTCCTCATTTTAATGGAATTTACACCACTTTCCAATTACATACTTGTTCTCGCGTCGCGTGTCGCTTGGAAGGTATATTAAATTTTAAAATACGGCATGCCGTACCGATGTAACTTAAACATACCAACTTACTAGGAACAATCTAAAGGATTTAGCAGAGAATAATATAAAAATGGCACCTCGTGTAGATGTTCAGTCGTGTGTTTTAGGTAAAAACGGTACCATAAGTGTACTAATATCTCGGCAACAAGCTCTAAATATCCAAAGTTTGACTGTAAAATGTATCGTAGGGATTCATAACATTATAAAAATATATAAAACATATAATTTGTTGTGAAAATAAATATGACAATACCAACTGCGAGTGGCCAACTTGGATACAACTAAAATCTAGATCATTGTAGAAAAAAATGGCTAATGATAATTCTAAAAAAAGCACACTGGATTAGATCCTACATACATTCCCCGTTCAGAACGTTGAATAATAGTAGTGGTAGTGTTTGTCTATCGACCACGTTGTCCATCCGCCAAGTGTCATTTGTGTATTTGTGTGTGTGTGTAAATGAGCTTGTTACTTTAAAGGGTCGCCTCCGTCACTCAAAGCACCATTAATTATATCCCAATGGTAAATGGTATCGTTCACCCATCCTGCTGACCCGAACTAACGTTGCCCAGCCTTTCATGAATCTTCACATCTTTTCCTTGGCTTTCGCCCAATCCACTAGATTTACTCCATGTCCTAACATTTAATTCACTACAATCTCTACAGTACGAATACATATATAAAAATTTAAAATTTAAATTTCAACGGGGTCGTTCAAGCACCGATAATGCTGAACGCTCTGGTCCCAAAATCGACAGACATAAAATGTCTCGAGAGACCGTAAAATGAAATTGCGTGAGATAGCTGACATCTTGAAGATATCAGAAAGTAGTGTGGATCCACCGTACAAGCCTGAAGCAAAAATATCCTCAGCTGAGTGGACAGGAGCCGGTGAAAGTCATCCAAAGCGGCCAAAAACTCAAAAGTCAGCTTGCAAAGATTTGTTCATCGACTATCTTGAGAAAGGCAAAATCATCAATAGTGAACATGGCATTATTTGATCGATTGAGTTGCATAAATCAAGAAAAAACGGTCCAACAAAAGAATAAAGTGCTTTCACTAGGATAATACCCCTTGTCACAAGTCGATGAGAACAATGTTCAAGTTGGCTGAATTACGCTTTGAATTACTTCTCCGCCCGTCCTACTCTCCAGATTTAGTACCCAGCGACTACTCGCTTTTTAGGCATAAAAAAGATGTTCCTAGGAAAAGAATTTGGCCCAAATGAAGACGTGATTGCCGAAAGAGAGGCTTATTTTGAAAGAAATTGTTTTACATAAACGGCATCGAAAATGAAAGGACGTTGCAATGAATGTATCCCTCTTGAAGTATGTTGATGAATAAAGTGGAGTTTCTAAAAAGAAATTTATTTTCTTAGTTAGACCGGAGACTTATTGTGTGATTTGTTACATTCACTTACGATTTGCATAAACATTGATCATATGAGTATAAAAGAGTTTTCATTGCCAATGTAAATATTTATACGTTCCATCAATTTCAAGGTAACAATTCGTGGAATTAATATCTAAGGGGGACTGGAACCAAATTCATGTATGCAGTAGAGTGAATGAAGCATTTGTGACATCCTAAATTAGAACTACAATATGGCATGCTCAATAAGAAAAATAAATGTTGACAACTCAAAACTAAGCTTAAAAAATGGTTCACATTAATAGTAAGAAAAATGTCTACCTGTACTTACGGTGTAAGGAGTTAAAAGAATACAATCTAGAAGAATTTTATAAATTTAAGAAGAAAACATTAAATACATCAGAAGCTTAAAAGTAAACAACGTAAAGAGAACTAAATTGAAATCCAAAGCATTTACTTTATAGTTTTTCAAATACAACTTAATATTCTTCACTTTCTTCACTTACTTTCAATAAGCATTAATGCACTTATTTAGACGTGCATTCCAATGTTAGAAGCATCTCTTAAATTCGCCCTCTATGATTTTACGTCTTCGACATCGACAATTAGGGTGCATGGGTTAAGGTAATCGTCTTCGTTGAGTCAAAAGAGTGGTGAACACTAAGCGTTGGGTTCGCGGGTTCATTGTCTTGATCCAGGAGCCAAACTTCTATGAAACATTTTCATAACCTCTAAATAAAATTGATTTACTCTCAGCTTTTGAGAGACAATTTCTGATGCCAAAAAAATAAAACAAATTATCATCATTTTCATATTAGATTTCATTTACGAAGCTTTTTTAAGACGAGGTTAATCAATTGAATAATCGCATCTTAAAGATGAAAACCATTCGTACACTTGAGTTTTACAAAGAGCTTGTTCTTCAAGTTCAGGGCATCTAGGAAAGTATGTGTTTAATAAGAATTAATTAATAATTGATTTATTTTTGATTAATAAAATTAGTATAATAATGTAAATATTTCAAAGGTAGTAACAAAATCAATTAATAACCTTTAAAGCTCGCATCATGCAAAATTTAATACAAATAATTTATTTAACTACTTCAAAAGAGGTTACTATCTGAGAAAGCATACCCGTGGCGTATCAGTTCAAGTCTTTGCCTGCTTAAATTATTCTTGAATTTTATGAAAGAAATAATATATCAAAGTGAACTGAAAAATGTTCTAAATTTTCTTTATTATTATTATTTCAATGGCGGTTGTCCTTTAGTTATGGATTTTATTTATCGTAATACTGACTTCTATTCTATAAATCAACTATTTTACTGAACTAAACGTGTATGTAACTGTTCCCTTGCGCGCGTTCACAACAAGAAGTGCAATTTCGGCGGGATCGTCGTATCTCCCTCATCATGTAGCTGGCGCCAGCGTCGAAGCAAATAACTCAATACCTTATCCAGTTGAGTGCTTCGTTACCATAAAAGGATAAACAATCAAATATCTGGCTTCTAGTGAAATCGAGAACAAGAATTATATTTATATCAAAAACTGCGGAGCAACGCTCCATCTGAGGACATGGCGAGTCCATCATCGATGTAGAGAATAACGATGATTATCGAGTCAGTGTCACTCCTCCTGTAGACGCACTTGTTTGCCTCTCCTCGTTGGAATACTTGGTTGACTATAAACTGGTTGAACTCTTCGTTCCAACATCATGATGCCTGCTTCAATCCGTACCTTTGTTGTCTGAATACTTCATCCCCGTTGACATTAGCTCCCTCTGGTGAGTCCATATAGATCGTTTCTTGTAGATCTCCATACAAGAATGCCATTCGTACATCGAACTGCAAGATCTTATAATCATTTTTGACAGCTGTAGCCAACAGGATTCTGATCGAATCGAACCGTGTAGTAGGAGATTCCCTTTTCTTAAGAAAATCGCTTGTTCAATGTTTGAAACCGCCATTAGTAGATGGTAAAAACTCATTTCGACCCGATGACTTTCATATTGCCAGTTCTCTTTACGAGTTGCTACGTGTTGTTCCTCTCCAGAGCGTTGACATCCTCGATAGTCGCCCTTGACCATTCTCTTGACTCGCTGCTGTCCATGGCCTCCGAGTAACTTTGCGGCTCCTTCACCATAGCATTGTTTGCCGTGTACCTCACTGGACGCCGCAAGTTTTCCCTCCTTCTCAGTCTGAAGTCCCTTGCGTTATTGGCGACCACTCCATTCTCTTTAATGGTTTCGACGTTTCTCAGGTTTGCGTCGACTCTCTCTTCTGCATCCAGGTCCCGCCGAGGCTCGGCCATCTCTGCTGCTGGAATCTTCACCGCTGGTTGCTGAAACTTGGGAGCTACCGGGCTGAGCCCTACACCTCGGTCGGCGGCTTGGTCTAAATCTCTAGGGTACTTATAGAGTCGACATCTACAGTCTTCACTGGTGCGATGCTAATCTGGACCGTTCTTTTCTTAACTTCGATCGTAGTTTGCTCATCGAAACCAAACAGTCGCTAGTTGTCGGAAATTCCTTCGTTTCCAACAAGCATGAGATGCCTGGATTTGTCATCCAGCTTGGTCCTTTGACTATCGGGGATGTGCCTGAATGTGGTACAGCCGAACTTCTTCAGGCGTGACAGTGTCGGCGTCCTCCTCATAAAGATCTCATACGGCGTAGTAGTCCCCTTCTTGCTCGTCGGAGTCCAGTTGAGAACATATACAGCTGTGTTTACCGCTTCGTCCCAGAGGTACTTTGGAGTATCCATCGCGTGCATCATGGATCTGGCACTCTCCAGGACTGTGCGCATTTCCCTCTCTATGCGGCCGTTTGGTTGCAGCGTGTAAGGCGAAATGTTCTCCAGGATGATACCTTCCTTCTTCAAGTAGCTCTGCAATCTCCATTGATATACTCATGACCGTTGTCACAGTACAAATCCTTGACCTTACAACCGTACTGCTTCTCCGCCATCTGCACATACTCTTTCAGGCGAGCCAGGACATCAGATTTGTGCTTCGTGGTGCTGCCAGTGAGGTACGATGTCGCACTGTCTATGAACAGAACAAAGTATCTGAATCCTCCATTTGATTCAATCGTAATAGGGACACACGTCAGAGAATACTCGTTCATCAACTTCCATCTTGCGGACTTCTCTGAATGGGTGTTGAAAACGGTGTTGTTTGCCATACAAGCAAGATTTATCAATGCCAGTTATCACCCTGCTCTTGATTATCGCTCTAATCCGTGTAAAGGTCACAATTTTCTGCAATTTTGTAGGCTAGGCCATCCTAAACAGCATTCGATAGACATTATTGTCATCGAGAGTTGTGCTTGCAATAAGTTTCGGGCCATCTAGGATCTCGGCCTTTCTTCCCTTTTTGTCAATTGAAGAGCTGCAGAGAACAGATTTCTGTTCAAATCTGGAACGAATAGGATGTTCGTGATGATGGATTTATGCCACTCATTTATAATTTCTCGATCTCGATGTCTCCTTTTCCAATGACAGGTAATGACACGTTGTTTCCACTCACCACAGTAGTCTCTTGAGCAACAGTAGTCTCTTGAGCGACATCATACATATACGATATGTAGGCCAATGTTTCGCTGTCCATGATACTTGTATCTTCCGAATTGTCGCCCCCTCCGGGAAATTCAACGATGAATGAAGAAAACTCCTTATCTTAATTTGGTGACTTCTGCTTCAGCGTGCTGGTTCTAGTGGTCTGACTTCTGCTTGCTCGGTCCCCCTGAACGGCTCGGTCTTCTTCGTCGTTTTGTGCGATTTCCACGATGAATTTCTGCCCAACGAGTTTGCGAACGCCGTTTCAAATTGCTCAGTCAGTGACAGGTTTGCGTTTTCTCTCGACTAACCTAGACGTCAAATGTGCCAGCGTTTGCCTGTCTTCACACTTGTCGAAAATTCCGAAACTTCGGCGGCAATGTACCAATAATCTTTGTCATTATCGCCGCGTCACTGACAGCCTCATCAATATCCTTCAATTTCGCTAGATTTTCCACATTTGCAATGTGTTGGGCAATGCTGTCATTATCTTTCATGCGATACTAGTGAATACGTTCGTTTGCGATCATTTTCCTCGACTCAGACCGTTGCAGATAGATGGAATCAAGCTTACGAATTATTTGATGAGATGACTCACAATTATCAATCAAGGTGATCTGTCCAGGGCAGATATTAGGATTAACCTCGCCGTTGCGTCGCTCTTCGCCCAGGCCTTCTGCGGGTCCCCGTCAGCTGCCGATTTCTGCTCCACCACATAAACGATGTCGTAGCGCACAAATCATTTGAAACCGCCATTAGTTGTAGTTGCTGCCATCAAACTTGTTCAGGCTGTTCCTAACTAACTTTTCAGCCATTATGACGTTGCTTCTGATGGTTATGAAAGAAAAGAATAATAACGTCTCCATATTCTCTTCGTGAGAAGTTTGGGAGGATCTTTGGCCAATTATGCAGAAATGTGTATGTTTATTGAGCAGCAAGTATAAACTTAAGTTTAAGGTCGTCTAAGTACTAATCACTAAATGGCCATAAAAATGTCAGCCTTCTAAAAACTAAAAAAAAATTATGGAATTAATTTAACACAACCCTTCAACAAAAACTTAAACCACAGACCCGAGTTGTACTTTATTATTCTAACAGGATCAAAAATGGGTTAATTTCAAACTTTTACTATAAACCACATAATGAATAGAGATTTCAAGGTTTATTGCACCTATTATTAATAATATGGGTTTGATGCGTTTTATACAGTTTCCTCTATGCAATATATGTGACTCAACTTACAACAGTGTACTTGGCGTATGCATAATTTATTTTTAACTTAAGATGCCCTACGCTCCTCAAGGAGCAACAGGTCTAACAATAATAATAATATAGTACTATAGAAAATAAAGGTAGTTTATAAGTTTAATTAAGTAACAACTCTCAGTGCATATTATTACTTAAATTCCATTTGAAAACACACTTAAAATTCTATTAATAATTTCCAAAATGTTAAAGAATGTATAGTCTGTTCGTTGGATCTTTGGTCGTACGTCACAAATTATAGCTTCGAGAAACGACGCAAAAACATTCAGTCTGATAAAGGAAACCAAATGCGTTAGAAAAAGAACGCACTGTAAAACTTTCGTCGTTTTTTGAAGCGATAGTTTGTGACGTACGACCAAAGATCCAACGAACAGACTATATGATACAAAACAAAGTTTTAAATTATTTTTTTAAGAAGAGTATTTTATTTTTGATTATAAATTATGTATAGTCATTTTATACAAAACTTTCATTCTTCACTAATTGTAAAACGGATCTTTCTCTAATTAAACACTGAAATAGGTATAAGAAATATAATGGTTTATATCCAATTTTCTGTTTACCTTTACTGCAAAATAGATAAAAGTCCTTCTTCTGCAATAAAATTTCTGAGATCCTTTAGCGATAATTTCATCTAAGACCTATGATCCTGAAGTAGTCAACAGAACAATTTCGGAGACGTGATTTTAGGTAGGAGTGTCGTACCTTACCATAAGGGTCGGACCATGACGCATTTGTTCTCCTCAAAAAAGACCATTTCAAATATTTTCAATCAAGAGAAATAAAATCATTCTTAGATAAACCTAAGAGTTTATTAATAAGTAAATAATAATGATCTAGAGGGAGATAAAACCTTATTTCAGACATTTACATTAATTTTCAGATCAATAACCGATTTATGGTTAGTTAACGAAGCTCACCCTGTAACCCTTCGAAAGGTTCACCAAAGAATCAGAAGATTCGGCTTGCAATCCTATCGGTTACATATTGCGTTACCACTAATGGCTCAACATCGACAGTAACGTTTACTGATGAATCCCGATTCTGTTCAGGGATGCATGATGGCCATAGGGTTAGGCGAAAATGTGTTGAACATCGTAACATGTAACATGGAAAAAACAAGCATCAAACTGTAGGGATTCTGGTATGAGGTGCTATAACTTATGAAAGTAGGTCTCGTTTAATATTCACTCGCGGCAATATGTGAATGAGGTATAGAATCACACATTCTTCCGTTTCTTCAACCACTTTTCCAGGGGGGTCATTATCTTACTGGAAAAGTGGTTGAAGAATTGCATTGAGCATGTATGGGACATTACAGGGAGAAAGAACTTGGACCTTCTTCCTGTTGCGAATTCCATGGCACTGAGTATAATTAATAAAGAGATTATTTGTGGTTAAAACATAGTGAATTTTTCAATTCAGTCTGAGTATAATTGCTTACACAAAAAAGTGAACACGTAACAAAAATTATTTTTATTTATATTACTTCTGTTGTACATTACAGACACAGCAAATACTTTTGAGTGACTCTAAACACAAAACATGGAAAGAGTGACCACAGCTCAGTCTAACATCACTAGACAAAATAGGAGTTTTTAACGGCAAATCACACGATGAACACTTGGAGTTTGATTTGGTTTCGGTTGGCTCGCCAGCTTTACCCGCGTGCCGAGAATTTAGGTACTTACACATCTCTATGTCAAACTGAAACCAAATAATAACATAAAATTACAATTTTTATTGGTGGAGACTTCTACTTCGTTATACATTATTCTTCAAACAAAGTTAAAAAGTTTTTTTATTTGTGTACAATTTTTATATAAAACTTCTCAGACAACCCTTTACACCACCATCTTAGGTAATAAACATTTAAATAGGAGAAATTAGACATTTAAACCTACCTTATTATAAATAGTAGAATCCTTCGTAACCACATCCATAACATTACCAGCTTTATCCCTTTCGTTCGTGACGGCAGAGAATATACAAATCTGGTAGAATTCATTTCCCAATTCATGGTTTGGAATCGCTTTATGATACCTCTGCATTAATTTTACCGCCGCTGTCGGTCCTATAGAACGCACCGCGATTGTACAGAAGTCTTTCCATGCTATCGTATCCTCAATGGAAAAATCCGCACGACTCTCGCAGTTCAAGCAAATTTTTCCCTTCAATTTGACGAGCAAACGGAAAGCGTCGTCCCAGTGGTCACAACTGAATTTCCCTGACAACTCTCGCAACAGTTCCACGTCGGAGAATTGAATAAGTAATGGTAGAATTTTACCAATTTCTGCACATTTCACTTGTAACGTGTGTTTGTGGAGGTAAGGGACGGATTGAAGTAAATCCGGTCGAATTTCAATTAATTCACAGCCGATTTTGAAATGTTCGATTTTAATTTTATTCACGTTAGGTAAGGGGAATGTACATTTGCACGTTAATCGTACGGAATTAGTATTAACGATTTTAAAAGCATCGAAAATATATGTAAAGGCCACGGAATCTACTGGTACACTCTTAACATCGGTTATTTGTTTTAAGTACTGTTGACAACACCAATTTTCAACGTTATTATCCTCCGGGTTTAATTCCCTAACATGTTTAATAAAATTTTTGAATATAACAACGATTTCTTCTAAACTTTTAACTGATAACAACTCGTAAATATGGGGCATCTCTATCATATCATACATCTTATTTACTTGGTATTGTTTGTAAAGGACATTTAGCATGTAATTTGGATCTTGTTTTGGATCACTTTCCACTGCATTTAGTTTTTGATTATTATTAATAGATTTTTTATACACATGTGAACATGCTGCTTCATTTATATGCCCATTTTCTACAATCACAATACCGTTTTGAGTTTTAGCGTGTTTAACACGTGAAAGTAACGGTTCGATTTTATCATATATATCTGTTCCCGAGAGTTTTTCTTTTAATGCAACTAAAGCTTGAATCTTGTGTGAAACCCGCAACAATTCTTCCACTTCTTTGAGGTGTTTTACACAAATTTCCGCGCATAAATAGTACTGTTTGTTTGACAATAGCCTCAACAACAACATTTCCAGATCTAGAAGTAACAGCACCTTAACATCAGACTTATCCCAGATGTATATACACGAGTCTATGATCTTAACATCTCTTATGTAATCCACTAAGCTGTACCGGTAGAGTAAGAGCAATTTGTTCGCTTCGAATATGAATAACGCGTTACTAGTAAACGTCATTAGAAATTTATTACCGAACGTGTAAATCCTACCGAAATTTAACACACCTTTTACCGGACTGCACTTTAACAACTTCAACCTGCAACCCTCGTCGGTTCCCAGCTCGATTACCTTACTTGAAACCTGCGATGCCGACTCCCTGAACTGGTGCGTGCATACGACGCTGGCTTCAAAATTCACCTCCCACATTCGCAGTCCGGGGCGCGTGCAAAAAATCTTTACACCCTCCAATTTAGGACCGGTGAATTCCTCTCCTTCCTTAAGTATGCGAAATATACTCTTCTCCTTATCACGGATTTCCACGCTGTGCAACGGATTTTCCGCATGGAAGCAAGCGCCAAAGTCGCCGTCGCGTAACTTTTTTCCGACCTGCCTGTATTGCTCCTCTTTAGTATCACAGAGAAAGGTTTTTGTCCTGGTCGATACCAGGAGGTAATTCGAATATACATCTAGTTGGACTATGTGCGACCCTAGTTGCATTAAGGTCGCACTAGGTGGTTGGAATATTGCCTTCGACTAAAAAATAATTGGATAACTAATTATAATCAGTAATGGTATAGTTACTATTTCATATCAGTCTAATAAATTCTGTTATCCCCCCACAGTTAAAATTATAAAATAAGTCATATTACCTTTACTACTGAAGAATTATAATTTTAACAACTTACCAGAATGCCAGTTAATGAAATGACAGACACCTTTCCAAAGCTGTCGCCGCAATAGAGTTCGTTTGCCTGCCATTTCAAAGCAGTTACTGTGTTACCCTTGTGTTCCGTATAAATTTGGTATTGTATGTTTGCACCAGCAAAACAGTTTTCAACTAAGATCACCAGGCCCCTACTACTCGAAATCGCTACAATTTTTTCATCAGGTGATATTGCAACATGGGACACTGCACCTTCCTAGAAGAGTAGGATACGAGAAAGAGGTTCTATAGACTTTACTGATGTTATTATAATTACCAAATTTACAACATAGTTGTAACAACATTAATAACTAATATAGATTGAATATATTAAACCATAATGTTCAAACTAAATAATTAAAAATAAATTAATTCTATTAAACTTAATTATAATATAAATTATATCTTCTACCTAATCTTTTTGATTGTAGTATACCATATTAATATATGACCCAAATCATATAGAAAATAATAAAGTATATTAAAGTCCTTTACGTGATTGTAGAAAATAAACTAATAATTAAAGACTGTAAAACAATTTAATTTAAACTTGATGTTTACATTATTTAATTTTTGTAATTTTTATTACATTAAAATACCTGTAAATTTACTTCTCTTTTATCATATTTTTAACACCAAATTCACTCAAAAACTTTTTGACTTAAATTAAAATAGTTTGTATGACAGAAATTAATACATTCAGGCAAGTATTGCTTTAATAGTTGTGCTATTCGAACACTCAAATTACTATTGTATAATTCAATAACTGTCGTGATATTAGCCAAGAAAATAATTGTTTAATAAGTAATTTGTTTTGTAGTCTTATAAGACTCATCTCTGTACTATTACTTGTCATAAATAAAATATTTACAGAAAATAACAAATAGGTCAGAGTTTTGATCGAAAAAAAAAACACAGGAAAGGTAAAAAAGGTATATTATCAAAAATATATCTTAATTCACTGTAAAAAATACATTCAATACATTGATTTACCTTGCTTGGAACCAACTTTAAAAACTCGCATGGATTCCTGGTGAATATATAAATACCTCCACTGCTTGCTCCAAAGGCTATGTAATTTGTGGAAACATCAAATGAAGTGAACTGGAATGGCACAATACATAATCACTTTTTATTTCATTAAAAAAAATCAATATTTCAGATTTTTAATTCTCCTATAATATATGAATGTTATCTTCATCCTCCTACAAAATATACACTATTTTCTATTTGGACAGCAATTGTCCATTTGGAGTTTTATCAGTTCATATAGAATATTTTTTTATAACTTATAATGAAATCATGTGACCCATACTAACAGAGAGGAATCCACATTGTTATCTGCTTTTAGCAAAATTGGAATTGGTTGATGCTTGAGACATTTGACAATTGGACTGACTGAAGCCTTTTAGTGTTAGTACGTAATTATTGCTTATTTACATTCATGCATACATTTAGTAAATGACTTGTCTTAATATTTTTCAACTGGTTATGCATAATTTAAGAAATAAAAAATCACTGATTCGAGATTTTACAAATTATAATCTATACTTTAAACTCTTACAGAAAATCATTAAACACTTTTCTTTGGTAAATTTGAATACCATTACTTCTTCATACTTGATATGAATTGCACACATTTTCTTTTTTGGGATGCACTATCTCAATAAGTACTCAAAACAACAATCTTATGTGACTAAACTATTTCAAAAATTAAAATATGTACATTAAAAATAACTAAGTGACATATCACATGCTTATTCAAAGGTTAACAAATATGTGAAATCATACTCATATTATTCATTTTTTAAAATATTCCTTAAGAATTTATTTACTTTTTACAATTATTTTAGGCAAGCCTTAATTGTCAAGGGCATGCAACAGGATTGAATTCTAATATAAATTAATTAAATATATCGGTTAAGTTATTTAGTAACTGTTTTTTAAATTTAATTATACATGTGTAATACAGTTCAGATTAACATCCATTATTGATGTCTGTATATTTTGAAAACAAGCATTAGTAACCCAATTGGAAATACGTGTTTGGCAAAAGGTGCAATTTATAAATAACATACTCATTACACATCCAATAATTATTTGGCAGTTACTTAGAGTCAGTTATATAAGTATCCGAATAACATTCTCACCCATCGACAATTTACGGGATAATACGAAACTGACCCACATCTCAAAGATTACATGCTGTCGTTACCCCATCAATAGAATGCTTGATCCGTGTGAATATAGTGCATTGCAGAACAATACCTGATTGAGTAATTAACATGGGAGCCAATTTTGATTTTGTCATGAAGGCAGACTAACCTTGATTCTTTGTGTCTGCTGAAGTGGCTGTTTAACAGTTTTGCTTACGTCGGTGCTGCATTCGATCAAGAAATACTTTGACATTTTGTGGTAACGAAAACAAAAAACAAATGAATATATAGGTTAAGTGTGTTCTGTCATGGGCGGCTGGGTGCTTTTAAACGTTATGACGTCATTATTGATGTTATGATTTTGACAAGAAAATTTAGATTTATAGAAATCTGTAAATAAAATCATGATACAAATGTCTAGATTAAATAATTTCATTTAAGGTTTTATTCAAACATGACGGAACAAAGATTTATAAACGGTTCCACATTACATTAAAAAAATATTATTGATTCATTCGAAAATTGCATAGTTGACAGTAATAATGAATTTATAAAGAAATTTAAAAAAATAATGCACCAATTTTAAAGCATTTTAACCAATCAAACCTTAATCAAATGTGATGACCTCTTTATGTTGAGTATTAAATTAACAATCAACTCACCACTCTTATCTATTATTAAATTACAGGTATCTGCGTATTTTAATCCGAAACTGACGTTTAAATGCCCTTCGCCGAATTGCCAACTTTAAGGAAATTTAATCCATCCTGGGAAAGGAGACCTCCTAATCCACTTGCCGTGAGTGCGAATGAGACACAGACACAAACAGTTACGGCCAGTCGTCAGAAATATGTTACCGGCAATGCAATGCGAGAGTGCAATGGACTGACAGATGTGAATAATTCAGTGTTTTCGTGCTCGTCTAGTTTTATTCGCTGTTATTTTTAAATACGCACACAGTAAGTAATATTTATATTTATGCGCGCTGCAACAAAAAAAAAAGAAACGTGCCATTGCTGGTATCTACAGAGGCCCCCATCATTTTTTTGCCTGCAGTGTGTTGAAAATGGAACTGTCAGAGGAGATTCAGAACATTCTGCAGAAGTATAGGGTCCAGCCCGCCCATCATCAGAAGAACGCGGATAATTTGCAGAAGTGTGGAGACCTGGGCTACGGTGATGAAGATGTGATAGACGTTGATGAGATTGTCATGCCCGATGACCAAACATGGTAGGTTGAGCTGATTTGCATGCAAAATACATTTTCAATTCAGGTTGAGTGGAGCTTCAAATTGGTCTAGGATAATGTGTCGGCTTTTTTACTTTTTTGTGTGGACGGGTTATTAATATACATAAAGCATTCCATTTCATAACCTCTACAGCTGTTTTAATTGTGCTCACATACCTTATTTATTTATTTATTGTTTGCATTTTCACAGTGCAGATATAGATTTTTAATATTTAAATTATATGTTGATAAATTTTCTCATTTTAACATTGAAAACCAGCTGGATATATGTTTAATTCAAAATTGCCAATATTTTGAATTTCTCACACTATTACTCATTATTTTTTCGCACAATTACTTTTATTTATTTGACAATATTCAGCAATTTCCCTTATAAATTACATTTTTATGTTGCTAATACATATAATTATTTTTTATCCATTACTGTAACTAATAAATAACTTAAAGGTTTAATTCTGGAGGTGTTTACTTTATGGTAGATCTTGAATATAATGAAGAAAGAGAAACGATGAAAGTGGTAAAACAATAATTGTGTCTCCTTCTTCATTATAAATAATTTAGTTATATTCATATAAAATAAGTAAAGATACTATTGGCCAATAAATAAATTGTGTTTAAATCTGCATTGATCAAAAGATTTCAAAAGCTTAACCAGTGCTCATGTCTAGTATAAGGTAGATTTTTTAAATTATTAGTTTTGTTTGGAAAAAATAAAATATTTTTTTTTAAATTATTGTATTATTTAACAAACAAGTCCTTACATTAAAACATAATTATTTCATGTATTATGTCATTTATTAGTTTATTCAACAGAAATAATTTCATTCAAATTAGTGTTGCTTTGATAGTTGTACTATTCATAACACGCAAATTAATTTTGTTTTATTCAATGTCTGTCAAGGTATTAGCCAGAGAAGTAGGTGTTTCAAATTAATTTGTTTTATAGTCTTAGTAAGACTCACTGTTGTAGATTCACGAAATATTTTCATATTTTTAAATTTATTATTTAATTTTCTACAATGAACTAAAGGATTTTAATACATTTTATAATGTAGAATGTTATAAATAATAGTAGCACAAGTATGATTCTTTTGAAAGCTATAGAACATGTCTTCAATATCTCTTATATTATTAAATAAATATATGGTATGTCCACTGATTTATTATTAGTAAATGTTTTGTTTTATTTATACTTTTTTTATTTATTACATTATTTGAATATCAAATAATGTACATAATTAAAAATACTTTATTTTTTCTTTACAATATATGTGGCAAGGACACTAAACACAATCAGAGTTAATTATTGATACATTTGCATTTCCTGGAGTGTAGGCTTTCTTTTGTAATGGAATGTCTATTTAAACCCACGGAATTCTAACCAACCTATTTCATACCGTTAAATAATCTTTGACATTTTATTTATTTATTACATATATTTTTACCATTATTAACCCTTTCGCTGCTCTACACGTATATATTCTCAAAAAAATTATGTGTCTCCTACACTCCGAGCGAGTCTTTTCGCATCATGTTTTAAAATAGTTTCCTGCTCAACATGACTATTTACGCCATATATTGCATATGTATGGAAATCTATGAGCTTTTGCTACCCTGCATATTTGATATTTTGAAAAGTCATTGTCTTAAAAACAGCGGTCGCAGAATTTCTAAACGTGATTCGCAGCAAAAGGGTTAATGAACTGCCTTTAAATTATTGTTTAATTTTCATAACACATCTTAAAAATATTAGTTTTTTACAAGAATATAAATTAAATTTTGTGTATTCTGTTAATTAAAAGTATAGTAAAATATATTAAATTTCTTTTGGCTGTAGAAAATTAAGTAATAATTTAAAAATGAGAAAATATTTATTAAATCTACACCTATTGTAGTGTTAATAAGACTACTTTTTGTATTATTAATTAACAATATGTTGGGATTTTAATTAATTCTGCCTTTTTTCTCTTTTCACCTTTTATCATGTTTTAACAAACTTGTATCACACATTTTAAGTTATATCTCATCACATAAGGATTAAACTTCTGTTACAAAAATCAGAATGTGATTAATAAGAACAGAATAGATTTTATCTACTTTCCCAGTGCAACCATCATTGTTCAGGTTAATCAGCGTACTGAAACAAATTCATGTTGCACATTCACTTTCCACTAGAGCTGTAATAACAGGAGACAACCTTGTTATCCCAACTTTCACTGAATTGCAATCATTCCCCCAGTCTAAATTGAATTTTAATTTAACATCTGTGTAGCAAATAAGAGTTAAAATAGGTTCTTGTCTTTTCAGAAATTTAGGTTATATTCAGAAAGTTGTGGTTAAGTAAAAACGAATGATATTTCAAATAAATAATAATTAATAAGGATTATTTTTAGTAGTCAGATTATTTCACTTCAGCTACCAATAAGATTAATTTTATAGTAATTTAAAGTTACGCATAAAAATATATTTAATAAATTTTAAACTTGAAATTGTCATATCAAGTTTTTAATTCTCTTTATTACTTCAGTGATAAATAAATTATCTTTTTGCTGATAGATGTTATTTTTTAAATAACAGGAATTTAACAAAACAACAAAAATACAATTTACAAATATTTTATGTAAGCATATTATTATTTTCATTGTTCAATCATGAATCTCTTTTAATAAAACTTCATTAATTAACAAAATAAAAATATATGACAATTACTAGATATACTTATTTCTGATTAATCACTTGATGAGTCATAATTAGGTTTTGTAATTAAAATCAAGTTAATGTTGATTATAAAATTTAATTGTTAATTATGTTTGTTTGTAGATTATATTTAATTAAGTACCCAATTTAATATCAATGCTATCATAGTCTGTTTATGCAAATTTCAAATAATTGTTTATTAAATTTGAAAACGAATATTTAAAGGAGTAATGAAACACTTGTTTATTATTTTTCTAGTTCGTCATGAATTGATAAAATTCCTCATGACTCATCACTGTACTTATTGCTTAATCATTTGGGTTAATACCAAACAAGGTACTTACATTTACAATGAGAACGATGTCAAATTAGTCATTTGTAATTAAAATTTTTCTTGGAAAAAAAGAGAATTTTGTGTTTCATTAAAACACTATTTAAGCCTCACCATAGTTAACATAGATTAGTTGAAAATGAACACTTTTTATGTTATTATTTATTATGCTTAGTAACTTATAATTATTTATTACATTATAAAGTTTATTTACGGATTCATCATTACAAAAATTTAAATAATCCAATAATACTAATACTAAAAACTAAAGAAAAGTAATAATAAAAATCAATTAACTAAACTAAAAAAATAAATGCAATAAATATTTAATTGCTGACAATCAAGGTGTTTTTATTTATTTCACTATGCAATATTGCGAATATCTAAATTATAATTTGAATAAAGAAAATTTGAATAACGCTTATTTATTGCATTAAAAATTAATCTCATTGTTAATAAATTACTTTGGCCATATACATTCTAAAGTAATTGTTGATAATGGAGGTTTCTACTTAATACATACTTAATCTCAAATTAAACACACTTTTTACTTTATTTTGTATAACAGAGTTTTATTTAATTGGTGACAATGGTTTCGATACATTAATGTACCATTTTCAAACTGTAAACTTATTCTATATGTGGCCATTAAAAATACCACAATTAGTGAATCGTGTTTCATCTGTTCATAATATTTTTGTAGGGCCATTTGATTATTACAGAATTGCTATATTTTATGGTGTTATGAAATAATTACAATATTAAAATAATAAAAATTAATGGGCTGAAAGACCGCTGGTCGATAGCCATTTGACGGACTAATCCACTAACATCATCCATCATACATGTATTATATTTATTGTTATTGTAAGTTTGTCTGTTAATAAAGATGTTGTATATAAAAAAATTAATAAAATGGTTTTCTTTCTTTTAAAGGCTGATTGAAACTGATGTAATGATACCAGATTTGAAATCATGGCTCTATGAAGATTTTGGCCCTATGATGAACCACAATTCAACAATGGTACGAGAAAAGCCAACACAAGGGCCTAGAAAAAACATAGACACGAGAACCTTTACACGGCCCAAAAAGAAAATGAACCGTCCAAGCATTGAGAAGTACAATGAAGAATATTTTGAAAAGCCGGCACTGGCTGATGAGATTGACAGCTACATATCATCTTCGCAGGGCGAGAAACCCCTACATTTTGATTTGACGCAACCGACATCTGGTAATTTCTTTGATAAGATATTATCGGCTGCACCCGAGTTGGACAGCTTCCAGAACATGTCCCCGCCCAGCTTGGTGAACTCAATGTGTTCTTCAACGTTCACAAACCTCATGGAGAACAGTTATATTAAAAATGACCCCGTTCTGAGAGAAATCCGGGATGCTGACTACTCACAGATGATTTATCAGGATTCAGAACCGCCGCTGTTTCAGTCGTTTACAGAAAGTTGCAGCAGTATCAATTCAGAGGTTGCAGAGAATTTTGTGAAGAAAACTTTGACTTCGCTTAATGGTACCTTTACCATGAACACTAGTTCCGAGGATTCTTTTCTGACACCACCTTTGGAGGAAGATATGGTGACTTTCATTCATCAATCAGGTAGGTTATATACTAGAGCACAAGCAAGACCAGTCAATGCCAATAATAAAAAATACCTATACTATAAAAGTAGACACATTTGATAAACCAAATTATTAATTTCAAATTTATACAATTTTGATCATTATAAAACCATTTATGAAAAGGTTATATATATAAACACATACATTACATTACATTAAAAAAATATAAATCAACATTAAACTTTTTAATAATTTTCTAGAACATAAAGGACTTTAATACATTTTATTATTAATTTTTAGGTGATAATTTGCTATCTCCACATGAAACGCACACGGAAAACATCGATCCAAATATTCCGTTAAATACGCACACCCCCGTTTTGAACGGTACATTCAGAAAGGACACTAGTTTGAAACTCCGGGAGAAATTAAACGGAACCTATAATAAAATATCCGATGCTGAGGAAAAGGAATCGGAGCGTAAGTCGTTGAAGCTGCGACAGAGCCTTAACGACATCTCTCAGAAGGAGCAAGAGCAAATAAACAACTTGGAGCAAGTTAACAGCCCCAAGATCAATAAGGAGCAGAACAATCTGAATAACACTTTTCGGAAGTCTAATGATTACAATAATTTAAATAGGACGTTTGACAGAAAGAGAAGCAATTTAGACAGGGTTAACCATTTGGATACTAAGATTAACGAAACGATCAATCTTCGAAGGTTGAGCGCAGAAATTGATGATTATTTGAGTGAAAAAATGAGTGACGTACATGGTGGTTTTGGGTGCAATAATTCGGTCCGGTTATCGGCTGATTCTTCAGATAGTTTGGATAGGATGAGTAGCTTATCCAACAGCAGTCGAGATTCACGGCATATATCCATGGCAGAGGTTGATGCTATTGTGGAGCAACAAGAAAGAAGTAAGTAACAATTGTTTTCAATATTCATTATGTCATTTTCAAATAAAATGTAATTTATATTATTATATTAAATTTCAAACCCTACACTCTTAATAGATAGAAGGGTTTACGATTATATACAGGGTGAGTTTTTTTCGATGTTCTCTATGGGGATCTCGGAAACTATAAGAGATAGAGAAACGGTTAAATGGGGAAAGAAGTGTAGATTTACGAGACAAATAAAATTCCACTTTCAAAGTTTTCAAAAAAGTCAAGGGTAACTAGATATTTTGAAAAAAGTAAAAAGTGTCAATTTTTTCAAATCAATATATCTCGGTTATTATTACAGATAGACAAAACCTGTAAAGGACATTATCACCATTATTTTCCGAGATATGATGCAAACTTACATTTTTTTAAATGGAAACCATAGTTGGCTATGACCTCATTCAAAAGGTATTTTTTTTCTCTTTAATCCAATATGACATATGACATAGTTATTTCTAAAAATATGTGAGTTATAGTCATTTTAAATTTTATTATAAATAAAAAATGGGTAGCCATGAAAAAGATGAAAGTAAAATAAATTGCAGTTCTTTATAATAACAGCAATATTGTAATTATTAGTTTTACAAAGTTAAATAAAAATGAAAAACCAGCATAAGAATAATAATTTTGTAATTATCAAATGGCCTTCTGTATGTGGTATAAACCCATTTCTCAAGAGGATAATACGTTTCTTACAAAAATATTATGAACAGATGAATCGCGATTCACTAATTGTGGTATTTTTAATCGTCACAATGAACATAGATGAAGAGAATCCACGAGAAGTTTCACAGAGAAAACTACAAATTCAATTTGGGTTTAATCCATGGTGTGTTTGGATTAATAATTCTAGGTTCATATATTTTTGAAAGCTCACTAAGTGAAACTATTACTTTCATTTTCTTCAGAAAACATTTGAAGATACGCTCGATTGTTTAAATTTATCATTACAAGCCAGATTAAAATGGTTTCAATATGACGGTGCTCCACCTCATAACATGTTGACTTTACAAATTATTTAAATGATGCTTTTCCTAACTCATAAGTAGGAAGAAATAAACCAATCCCAGGGCCACCTAGATCTCCCGATCTGCGCGTTTTAGAATTTTTTCTGTGGGGTTATGTAAAAAACAAAGTATATGAAAAATCATATCAATCTGTGGAGGATCATAAACTAGTTTTTATTGAAACATTTAATTCAATTTACATGAGAATAGTCAAAAAGCCATAAATTCAATTTTAAAAAGATATAATTTATGTTATAATAGTATTAGTAGTGGACTCTTTGACCATATTTTTTTAATATTAAAATTTCTCTCCCATTGATATATTGATAATTAAAGAATTACTTTATGCAGTTGTTTTATTTTGGTTTATCTCTGTAAAACTAATAATTACAATATTGCTAATATTATAAACAGCTGCAATTATTTTACTTTCACCTTTTTCATGGCTACCCATTTTTTTATTTATAATAAAATTTAAAATGACTATAACTCACTCATTTTTAGAAATAACTATGTCGTATGCCATATTGGATTATAGAGAAAAAAAATACCTTTTGAATGAGGTCACAGCCAACTATGGTTTCCATTTAAAAAAATGTAAGTTTGCGTCATATCTCGGAAAATAATGGCGATAAAAATTTTCTGATTATTTTTTATTAATCTGCATAAAATTATCTAAAACGTTGTCCTTTACAGTTTTTTTCTATCTGTTATAATAACCGAGATATATTGATTTGAAAAAATTGACACTTTTTACTTTTTTCAAAATATCTAGTTACCCTTGACTTTTTGGAAACTTTGAAAGTGGAATTTTATTCGTCTCCTAAATCTACACTTCTTTCCCCATTTAACCGTTTCTCTATCTCTTATAGTTTAAGAGATCCCCATAGTGAACATCGAAAAAAACTCACCCTGTATAATAAATTTCAATCTATTTAGCTATTTTATTAAGTTATATGCATTTTATTTAGTGTTTTTGTTATAATTTAAAACACTGTTACAAGGATGTGATTTAACAAAAGTTTCCACTTCAATCAGAAATATTTAGAATTTTTTAAGATGATAGTGGCAACCATATAGTCTATGACTATAAACGGTATAAACAATTGTATAATAATTTTTTTACTAATATATGAATTCACTAGTAACTTTTTTTTTCTTTAGACTATACTTAAATTAAACAACGAATATTTTTTATAATTAAATTTTGTAAATTACACTTAACTATTTATTTTTACATGAATAATTTAAAACCTTTTATAAGTTATATTTTAAGCTCAATTTTGCGTATTAAAAAATCATTTTTGACTTAATAATTTTGTTTCGAAGGTTTGCAAGTGATGTCGACACCGAAACCTGCAAAATCCCTTTCAAAGCTGTTCGAACAAACATGCCTATCCCCTATTCCAAACCTCAACATCAAAGAACACCTCTCGGATTCGGAAATCTCTTCCGAGGAGTACGTCTCCGGTCACGCGGCAGTTTCGGGCTGCGAGAAACGTACACTGGAAAGGAACGTAAGGAGCCTTAGCAATCTGAAAGCTCCCCAAGAGTTAAGTAAACCGCGCGTACTCGGCACAGTGTCGACTTCAAACCTTAAAACTGTCTCCAAATTGGGTTCCTATGGTAACTTACGGGCACCAGACTCGAAGATCAATCGCTCATACTCCAATTTGAGGACCATGGGCACCGGCCTGAAGGGTTCTTATACGAATCTAAGGCCATTCAATTCTAATCTTCCAAATATCCCACCGCCAAAGAGTGTGGTCAAGTCTGATCCTGCGCTTTCTGAAGGGAGCTGTGGAAGTGAGGTTAGTAATTCTATGTTTTTGTACAAATATCTTTATCCAATTTTAGTAAAATCTTAGTATTATTATTACCTAAAATACCAATGCGAGAATTTTGTTTTCAACATGTTTTAAAATTCAATTGTGTAGAGGGAATAATTTTCTTAAAACAAACAAATATTATTGATGTTTCCTCTAAGGAACCAAACTAATCAAACCTAGGAACAAAACCTTTTGTACAATGTTCTTTATCAAAAAAATATATTGTTTTATAATGATTTTTCAACATGACCTAATTTTCTTCCAACAAACCAAAATCAGTCTTATTTTTCCTTATAAATAATGTAATAAAATTCACAGCATCAATTTTCGCGCATGTATATTTTAGGAAATGATTTATTCTAGTATTACATCTTAATATTTGTTGTCATTATAGGGGAATATTTAGAATATTAGCGACTGAATTAGTTAATAGATATAGTTTATTATAACATGCAACATTGAATTAATCGATGTATTAGTTAATTTATTTTAATAAAGTTGATGCTGTTTCGATTACACTCTTGATGGAAACAGATATTCATATTAGGTGAAGAATAACATTTGTTCTATAATGTTTTCATTTTCAGTTTTCTAGGACATGTTTTTGAAGACAGAAGCACAGAAACAGAAAATAAAAATATTATGGAACAAAACAAGTTTTGTTCTTCACCTAAGATTTATTTTAATTTAAAACTATTATATCACAAAGTAGGTTAAAAAATAATAACACTTTGCTTTGTGATACTAGCAAAGTGTTATTCTTTCTTAACCTACTTCGTAATCAAGATGTATCACAAAGCAATGGCTTCAACAATCAATCATACTATTATATCATTTATAAACAATATTAAAATAGGAATAGAATGCTTAATGAAAACATAAAAAGACAAGGTCTTCTTTTTCCCACGCCTCTATTTATTTGTCTACATAATTAATTTTCTTTCTGCTAGTGTTTCTTCTAATATAGATTTTAAAAGTTAATATCAGTATTTGCAGTCTAAGGTCTTGTAACTTATTCTTGTTAATCCTTTGCACACCTTTGTCATAAGTATTGCAACATTTAAAATATGACTTTTTAATCCACGAGAGTGCAAAGGGTTAATATTATTTTTTGTCATAAAATCATTTGGGTTGAAAAATTGTAGTTATCATAATTTATTTTTTTTATAATACGTGGTTTAATATGAACATATTAACTATAACATTTTATTTTACTTACACTGTTTTTTAAAATATATATACAGGGTGAGTGACGAAAAACCTTTGGTTGCATGGATAAATTGTTTACAATTTGATATTCAGAAAAATCTCTTTGCGTATCAATCAAAATATATATACAATGCAATTTAAAAAAAAAAAAGTTGTTCATCTTTAGGCAAAAATTGGATGCAAGAAAAAATATCAGATCAGTTCATATTATAATATCTTTTAAAAATGATTTGTATTTATTCAAATCGGATCAAAAATAAGTGAGATTCATCACCAAAGTTTTTTCGTCAGTCACCCTGTATATACATTATTTGCATCCTCGAAAATGGTTAACCCTTTATTGCATGATATAATAAACTATGTAATAATTAGTCTCATTTTGTTACTGATTAGTGATTTAGGATTTTAGTTTAGGCCTGTGTCCTTTTGTGTTTAGGTTTTCAAAGTACCTCATCCCCCAAAAGAGCAGTCTAATCTTAATAGTACCTTTGTGAAGCCCCCAATTAGAATGAGTAGTGGTTTGCCTAGGCCTGTATCCTCTGCTACTGGCATACCTAGGCCGATGTCGAAAATACCAGCTCCAAAAACTGTGAGGTGAGTAAATAATGTTGTAATTTTTTTCATAACAATATATATTTTTTAAAATCTTATTCCTTTCTACCATTACGTGTAAGGACTCATAATAATATACTGGCAAATATATATAAACACTGTTAAACTTTTTTGTTCATTAACATAGAGTGAAATATGCTTCTCTTGAGAATAAGCACTGATATTCTGAAACCATTTTTATGAAAATCTGATGATATAGGTTGTTGAACTACAGTTACAGACAACACTGTTCATTGCTTTAATTAGATTGTTGATTAAAAACCTTAATTTTTTTAACTTTTTTAACGTTTTTATTTTTCTACGACTAGTCTTAATTAAAATATATGTCATTCTCAAGAAGACATGTACAATATTTATAAATTTGCTGGTATTTTAATCAACAATCTAATTAATACAAAAAAGTTTTACCACTGCTTAATTGAGACGTAATATTATTTGTATTGTTTTATTTACTTATCCATATTTATTACTTTAAATTAAATAAACTTTGTTTATATCACACACTTTATTATTTCAGTGACTATAGTTTCGACACAATTCAGCTGGTCATTATCAAACTAATACTTAAAATTACATTTGTTGCACTATTTATATTATTTTACGTCATTAAACAGAGATGTATATATCAGGTCAGTCTGGTCGTTGATGAGTGGGATGTCCGGATTACCTTTTACTTTGAAAATTTCCAGGGCCTCTAGTAAATCCATTTTTAATCCCTTTTCGGCAAAGTGGATTACCTGGATTACATCATTATTATAAGTAAAATGTTGATTTGTCATTAGCGTTGTTATATGAGCTTAGATGTTCTTTTAATCTAGTGTTAAAATTTCGACCAGATGTCCGATATATACTCCTTGACAGCTACATGTTAATTTATAATGCCTGATTTTTCCAACTTATTTATAGGGGTTTTACTATTAAATATTATATTACATATTTTGGTAGGGGGTTTTAAAGCTACGCTAATGTTAAGTTTTTTAAGAATGTTTTTAATTTTGTTTGTTATTTCTCCGAAAAAAGTTAGTGATTTGAATATTTGATTTTCATTTTTAGTATTGGCATATATGTATTTTTTTGCTGCATTAAGTTGTTGCCTATTATTAAGTTTATCTATTATGCTTTTATCGTAGCCATTATTGGTTGCTTTTTTGTAAGCGTTATCGTTTAACGGGATGTTATTTGCACGAAAAATCATGGCGTTAAACGCAGCCATTTTATGTTTAAAAGGGTGTCTGGATTTTTGCGGTATTAGTGTGTCAGTGTATGTTGGTTTTCGGTATATTTCAAATTCAAATGTATTTTCTTTTGTTTTTGATATTGACAAATCTAAAAATGTAATGTTACTATTTTGTTCTTTTTCTACTGTGAACTTGATGTTGGGGTGTATTTGATTAATTTCGTTCAAATATTGCTGTATGTGTCTGTCTGTTCCTTTAAAACCTGAAATGATATCGTCTACGTATCTGTACCAGAATTTAACATGTTTTTTGGTGGATTCTAAATTATATTTATTAGTCAATTTTTATACATATACATAAAACTATAAATAATTATCCACAAAATGAAATGGCAGTGTTTACAATTAAGCGATCTAATCCTACCTAGAGGTATTCCTATTACACTATAGCTCATTGGAGATCATTTTGATTTCATTGTCCAAATATGTCTACAAATACAATTATAATACACTTTAATATAAATCAAACTATATAAGCACTTTCATATATTTGAATGTAACACACTACAATTGTTTCCCACTCTGTGGTATTGCATACAATATTTAGGGGGGCGGGTGGCTATTTCAAAAAAATTGTAAATTTAAAAGAGGCGTATTTTTTTAGTTCTTTTTGGTTATTGAGGAGATGTCCATAACCAAACGGACTTCACAAATTCGCCTCTTTTAAATTTACAATTTTTTGAAATAACCCGACAATTTTGTAATACCATTTCTTCGCCTGAAAAAGCCACAGTGTGGCGACACAATTGTAGCCTTTTACAATATATATTTGAAAGTGCTTATATAGTTTTATTTATATTAAAGTGAAGATGAACTTTCAACATTTGTTAGCCTCATCAATCAACAATTGTAAAATGTGTACAAGTGAATTATCTAATTTTTTCAGCTACATTGAAGGTTTATTTTAAAAGAAAGTAAATTAAATTGTTCAATTAAAGTATTTGTCATTGCTTTCTATTACATTAAGCCATCTTTCAAGCAGATGATGAATTTCATCTCAGAAAAAAGTTGTGTCTTCGGACATGATCGTCAAGTTATTTTCGAATCTAATCCACTGACTGGAAATGCATATCATACATGGCGTGTTGCATCAATCAGAATAAATGGTAATTTGATGGAGCAATGTCTGGTGAATAGAAGGGTGGTGAAAGTCATCCCAGCCAAGACTCATTATGATGTCTTTTGTATTGGAAGCAATGTGTGGCCACACTGGTCACTGGACGTTCTCCTTCGCCAGTATACAGCCGTTTTCGTTCCAATTCTTGACTCGAGCGGATTAATTAACATTGGTAGCCGTCTGCATTAACTGTTTCGCCCACTTGCAACAACTAAAATGCACACCCTTTATATCTCACCGAATGCAAAGAAATACCTTCTTACCGAAGTTGTGATGATTCGCTGGAATTTTCCCATAACTTCATGTATCGGATCATATTTATTGAGCAGAGAAAGGCACACTGCCACTCATTGATATTTGTTGGTTTCGGTGAGTTGATGTAAAATCCATTTTCCTTCCTTCTGGATCTTTTCTATCTCATGTAGGCATTTGTAAATCTCAGCTGTTCTGCAAGCCCTTTCAGCGAGAATCGTCTCCAACTCATTGTTGTTTGTCATTTATACAGAAATCACAGCAATTTTCCTTGATGGAATTTCTAAAGAACGAAGTGTTGGATGTGCACCTTATCTGTTGCCATTTTCGACTGTACTTTTTAATTTAAGTTTATTCATATTAAATTTGTCATGCTCAAATATACATATTATTTTAGAGAAAAGGGTAAAGATATTTTATGTAGGGAAAAAATATTTTGTAAAACTTAACTTTACTGATTCCTTTACTTTCTCTCTCAACTTATTTATACTTTCTATTATTCTTTTATTGCAAAGTATGATCTTGTGAAAAGTGTCTGTTGTTGAAGCCGCCTAGAATATGTTTAAGCTGTTCTACATATTAGTGATATTCTCCATTCTTTTGATGTTCCCTTCGTTACATCTTCCTTGTACATCTAATCCTATAAATCTAATATTTTCCGCTCCATCTTTTTTTTCCTTTCTGATGGTTTAATACTTTTCCACTTTTTTCAAAAATTATTACGTCTAAGAAATAATAATAAATTATAATCATTTTATTTGGTATAAAGGAATATTTTCTATAATAATAGAGGTTCAACTATTCCACAACTCCAAATTTCTGTCCAAAGGTTAATTGCCAGTAGTTTAAAGTATTTTTCTATTATTATAAATATGAGGATTTTCATCATCATAATAGATAAAATTTTCTCTATTAACAACTCTACTAAAGTAAAAAAAAAATAAAAATAATAAAATTTCACATTCCATGGCAATAGAAAAACTGTTTATTTAACAAAATACATAATGTGGACCTCGGCCTCTCGCGTTGACGGTATTGCTGATGTAAACAAAATATAGTGCTGCCCCCTGGGTTGTGGCGCCAATACCAAATGAGATGCACCAATAGTGATTGGTTTCCCAACATTCCTCCTCAAGTGATATTGGTGCATGGTAGGGAAATTATATAGTAATGAAATAAGAAGTCTCAGTTAATTTCACGAACTCCCATTTCAATAAGAAGTTTAACAAATGCATCTTACGCGAGCTGCTTTGTCAATATGTACGCAATTTGATTCTTGGTATTAATATAATTTGCTTTAATTAATCCTTTTTCAACAAGATCTTTAACAAAGTTGTATTTCACATCTATATGTTTCAAACGTTTGTGTTCCTACTTCTGAAGTAATAGGATACATGACTGATTGTCTTCAAACATCTGAAGTGGAAATGCCAGTTTAACGTTGAGATCGTTGAGCAGTTGTTTTATCCACATCAGTTCTGCTGATGCCATAGAAAGCGACACGTACTCCACCTCCGTTGAGGAAAGAGATATGGTTGTCTTCTAGTGGTCCAACTGGCGGTGTTGCCGATGACTTGAAGTAGGAAGCCGGAAGTCGACTTGAGATCGACATCGCTCCCCCAGTCGGCGTCTGCGAAGCATCTCAAGCTCTCTCGTTCGTTTTTCCGATAGAATAGTCCGAAGTCCTGTGTGCCTTGTAAATAGCCAATTAGTTCGCGGTGCGGTACGTTCTTCAAAGGCTCCTCATCTTCGTTGCTTGGTATGTGTTTGACTTCGATGGATGTTTTAACTTTTTTTAAATTTTCCATGTCGAACTTTTTCAAAAGGTACCTTAGATAGGTTGGTTGGCTCATAAATAGTTCTTCAGAAGTTCTCTGGAAATTAATTCCTAAGAATGTGTGAAGTTTACCCAAGTCCTTCATGTCGAATCTTTTCTTCAGTGCGTTCTTGACATCATCTATGTGGGCTCGTGAGTTTCCAGTAATGATGAGGTAATCCACGTGCAGAAGAAGGTATAGTTTCGACTCCTTGGTTTGACAGATGTAAAGGCAATTGTCAGCGTGTGATCTCTGCAGCCCAATTTTGGTTATGAAGGCGTCAAAGGTTGCGTTCCATTCCCTGGGGGACTGCTTTAGTCCGTATATCGTTTTATTTAGACAAATCTTTCGTGCTCATACTCAGACGGCGGTTTCATATAGATCTCTTCTCTGAGATTGCCATGTAGGAATGCATTTTTGACATCGAGTTGGTCCGCGAAGAGGTCTTCTTTATTAACGATTGACAAGAGGATACGGAGAGTCGTCAGCCTAGCCACGGGAGCATAGGTTTCGTGGTAATCGCTACCCTCTCGTTGCTCACATCCTTTTGCCACTAAACGCGCTTTGTACTTGTCGATGTGACCATCGTTGTCGCGTTTAATTTTGAAGAACCACCTAGAGCGGCCTTTCCATTTCCCATGTTCGATTTTGAGTTGAGTTCCTCCTAAACTATATCCAACCATTTGTTCTTTTTGTCTAAGTTTTGTATGTCCTCAAACGATCCAGATACCTTGTCTATAAAAGATTCTGCGAAGCAGGCAATAGTGGCGTAATCATCTAGGTAGCGAGGTTTGGTCCTGGTCCTGGTGCTTCTTCGAGGAGGCTCTGGTTCCAAGGTATCTTCAAAGGTGTCTTCTGGACATTCCTTCTGCATTTGGCATCCTTTGGATTCCTCTTCTTCGGGTGAGTTGTCCATTGCTTCCGCCTCTGATCCTTCGTCGGTTTCGTCCGGCTCACCTTCGTAGATCCAGTCGTCGCTCGTAGTTCCCTCAAAACTAAATCTCGACTCTTCGAAGATGACGTGTTTCAGATTTATTAGCTTTCGCTAGTACACCCAAAAACTTTAATTTTCCTCAGGTCAGGCTTTTCGTCGAACCATAGTGCTGCTGGTACCTGTCCGTTCAACGCCGAAGTGGGGCTTCGATTGATAAGGTAGACAGCGCACATCACTGCTTGGGCCCAAAATTTTTCCCGAGTTTGGAGCTTAGGAGCATACAAGTAGCACGTTCTAGAATGGTTCGATTCATCCTTTCTGCCACTCCGTTTTGATCCGGCGTGTACTGAATGGTAAACTCAAATTGAATTCCTTTTGTCTCGAAGAGCTCCTGAATCTCCTTCGAAATGTATTCGCGCCCATTATTACATCTGAATCGGTTGATCTTAAGGTTGAAACGTGGAAACGGTGAAATTAGTGTAGTCATCAATGAAGGTGATGATGTATCTCTTCCCATCCTGCGACGTTGGGGTGAAAGGTCCAACGAGATCGCTGTGGATTAGCTCCAATGGTCGTCGTGTCCTTTTCCTGTGTTGGTCATGAGGTTCTTTGGCCTGCTTTCCTTCTATGCACGTATGGCATCTAGTCCTTGGTTCCCTGTCTGATGATTTTCATCCCGTCGTCGAGGTGCTGCAACTTGTTCAGACTGATGATGTTAAGACAGTTACAGGCTGTCTTCTATTTCGCAGATGTGTGCTTCCTCTTGATGGAGTGGTAATTTCAGTTCATATTACTGCCTCAGGTTCCTTTTAGCAATCGCAATTGCCTTACTATTCTTTGATATAATACCCCTTCCGTTCTTGAATGTAACTTCTACTCCATTCTTCTCTAATCTATCTATCTAATGATAGTAAATGTTGTTGAGCCCCTGGAGCAACTAGAGCATCTTTAATTAATATCAAATGTACTGTACCTTCCACATTTACGTATCCTTGAATATCGCCTCTGATTTTCGATTCTAAAAATGATCCGGATTATGCTACTTTTATTCGAACAGGGAATTTATGTTTCCGCAAGTTTATAGCGAATGACTCGGAGTTCACCAGATGATCCGTCGCTCCTGAATCAAGATCCAGCAGCTGATCATTCCTGAAGTAGTGGTCGCTTCAGTTAAAAAAGAGTACGAATAAGTGGTAGGGTTCTCCGGTACATCGTCGCTTTCAGTTGTCATGTGAGCAGTGTTATGGTTTGGCCATGGTTTGTTTAGGTTTCCGACATTCAGTCCGTTTGTGGCCCAACTGCCCACAATTATGACACTGAAACTGATTACTTTTTTGTACATTAGCATCGTAGTTGCCAGGTTTACGTACGTTTTTGTTTACACTCGGTTGACGGACAGAGGTTTTTGAAGTAAAGGCATTGGAAGAGGGAATAGCATAATATTTATTTTTTAATAAAATGTATTAAAATCCTTTAGTTCGTTGTAGAAAATTAAATAATAATTTAAAAATATGAAAACATTTCGTTGTCTTGAGTCTTACTTGGACTACAAAACAAATTAATTTTGAAACAACTCTTTCTGCTAATACCTCGACAGACATTGAATAATACAAAATTAATTTGCGTGTTTCAAATAGTACAACTATCAAAGCAACACTAATTTGAATGAAATTATGTATGTTGAATAAACTAATAAATGATAAAATGTACTTTAGATTGTTTAAATGTGACTATAACATGAAAAATTATGAACAAAAATTTAATTTAAACTGATTTTCATTTTAATGAAATAACTTTAAATTCTCGCGTTGACGGTTATTACTGATGTAAACAATAGGGCATCCATACAGTGCTACCCCCTGGGTTGTGGCGTCAATTCCAAATGTGATGCACCAATAATGATTGGTTTCCCAACAGCAACTAATCTAAATAATTAAGTTAATTTCTACTAACTTTATAGCATTTTTAAGTGAAATATGTTTGTGATACCAAATTGGTTTGATTATAAGGATGGTTTCTATTGCTACTACATGGTAATTCATGATGAATTGTTTTACAGAAGCTGAATTAAAATTAAAATCCAAATATCCTCAAAATTAATTTGACATTAATTTCCGTAAACCCTTATATTGTCAATTTTTTCCTTCATTTTTTGTAACAAATAATTACTGTCATTTGGTGGCACTATTTAAATCGGTACATACTTGAAATGTATCCATTTCTTTGTGATTGATCTTCCATTAGTAAACTTGTATGCTCCATGCAACATCTGTTTTTGTACAGTTGCATCAAGGTTATCTGCACTGCAAAAAAGTCCCATTTCCTAACATCTAGTTACTTTACCTCTTTAGTTAATATTAGTATATTTCGTATTCACTATTGATCATCACATGGCCAATTCATTATAGAGCTGTAATGAAATTGTATAGTATGCATTCTGGGACTGCTAATGAAAGTAGAAACAAAGACTGCATCAGTCATAATAACACTGATGTACACACAATTGGCAAAACCGATTTTAAAATGCGGTAGTTGATTCGAGGTTATGTGATTGATGAAATAGAAAATGCCAATTAAATAGAAATAGTATAAATACTAGATTAAAACTCTTACTGTGTGTTAACTATTAAATTTTAATGTAGTAAAATTCACAGGGTGTATCAGTACAGGGCTTGCAAATTTTCAGCAGAAATAGAGTACATCTAGATGGAAAATCACATAGTGTTAAAGTTTCCTCAACTATTGCTAGGGATCTTGTTGCATGTGGATTTTCTTCTGATCACACATATGAATTAAAGATTCCCTTTTAGTGTTTATGAATCTTCTTTCAGCAGGGAAAATGAAGATTCGCGGCAATCTGCTACTTCAGTTTATGTAGCGGTTTTTGTCGCATTCATCAGCCATTTATGACCATGCATTGCTATGTGATTTCCCATAGTGTAGTTGTACTATCCTGAAAATTTGTATCCATACATCCTGTATTACAAGAATATAAATAAAACAGTTTTGACTATATGGACATTTAAATGTCAAAACTAAAATTGTGATTTTGTGATATATTTACATATTACATTGAATTTTAGTGGTGAAAAGATATCATTTTTATTTATTAATTGCCATGTAATAACAGTAGTAATTATTATATTCAACAGGATTTCTTTAGAAAAAAGAGTAAAAATAATCAACTGTTAAAACCAAAAGCAGGATGCATAGTCACATTATTTATAGGTATTCTAGAATTAGTGTATGCAACGATATTTATAGGTATAGAGAATCATGTTTTTTGTGTGACATTATGTCTTATGCTTGTGTACTCTATGTTTACATTAATTAATTAGGATATAAAAATCTTTTGATGTTATAGTGTGTTAAGAAAAACTAAATCTATTATTTGTCTATAGGTCATCATCAGCGACCACGGGCCGATCGTTGATGCGTCCCTCCAGCAAAGTGAACGTAAACGATGGTTTCTACTGACAATACCTAAACATAAACATACACATCAGTGCCTTAACTATTACGGTCCTCTAATTATGTAACATATCGTATGTATACATTAATAATCTACTATTTTATAACGCATATACATTTTGCTCATGTAATTATACGTCGTTATTTATGTATCATCATGTAAATTAACCAAAAAAATGAGAACAAAAAAAATTGGAAATGACTGATACTTTTCTGCTGTTTTTTTTAAATCAAAATTTATTAAAGCAGGAGGTATATATGTATTATTTAATTATTAATTATATGAATATATTTATATATATATTTGTTAAAGTGTTTTATAATTTAAGAGAAAAAAAATTATATATGAATATAGGTTTGTTATTGTTAAATCTATTTAATGATATTTAAGCCTCAATTTTTTTTGGTGGCGTTTTTTTTAATGCTCCTTTTCGGTTTTACTGAACTTTTCAATTTTTCAAGTGGCCAACAATTGTAAACTGTATTTTTGTAATATAATAAAGTATTTTTATACGCCGCTGCTGCAGCTGATGACGCACTGAAGGAGGGTCACTACTTTTTTTGAAAACTTGTTCTTTTGCTTTCATTGTGTGATTTGTCGATTTCGAGTTTCGTTTTTGTAATATATACACATTTTTTTTATGAGTTGGATTTATTTTATAAACTTTTATCCCATTTTTTTTTCATGTGATTTATAAACAAGTACATGACAATCTATGTTTTGTTCATTTTCATTAAATATGGTAAATGAAAAGGGCAGTTCTTATAATCTCGGTTAATATAGAAAGATACTTGAAATAATTACTACCCATTAGTCATGAATGAAAAAAATAAATTAGTGTTGTCACGGTAACCTAACAAACAACCCCCGACGAAAGCTGTTAAGCGATCGATTACTTCTACTCTTTTATACACGATATTTACAACAATAAACGCGATGTCGAACGCAGGCTGTGAAAACCGAGAACTACCGTGCAGATTTTCTGAAAATGAAGATGACGGGGGAGATACCCTCGTGGATAAGTTAAACGATCTCCTTAGCGGCACTGACAGTGATGTCGGTTCGGATTCGGAGGGAAATTTCTCGGAGGACGTTTTAGATATCGACGAAAACGGACGAGTACGGGATTTTGAATTAATTGCAGACGCCTTGGACTCGAGGAAATGTGAGAATAAGACGTTCACGGATTTGGAATTGAGGGATATAGAGAGGAAAAATAGTATCCTGATGAATAAAATTATGAGCAATAACAGAAGACCGTCGCAGTATACTGCCGCCCCAGCCGCTAGAAAAGTGTCGAGCAGCTCGATAAACAGAAGGCAGAAGCAGGCACAGATCGATAGGGAAAATATGGTAAATAGTTTAAATTGACATTTATTGAGGGTATTGAAATTGCACCAACAACAAAAAATATATGTTGAGATGTTTGTTAATAAAAAAGTGAGCTAAAAAGTATCATATTAACTCTGGCCTTAACCTTAAACTGAGGTTGAATTAGTCATTAATATATTTTTTTCTTTATTGCTTTATTATTTTATTTTACTTAGGCGTTCTTAATACAAATTAAAAGACAAATATTGATGATAATTATATAATTATAAGTATTTTCAACCTTGGTTTATTTATAATTTCTTTAAAATTATTAGAATTTTTAAATTGTGTTGTACAGGAAATTGACACTTAAAAAAAATAACACATTCACAAAGTGATTTGCATAAAAATGTTCCTGTATTTCAAGGTTATGCAAATGGCTTTAGTATATTGATAAAACGTACATTTTCACAAATTTTAAAACTTCATCATTTCAGCTTAAAAAAATATTTTTTAGTTTCTATTGAACACGTTTAAATATATGTAGCAAATGGACTTTGTTGTATATACATTCTCAGATTTATTTTTACTAACTATCCCTATTATTTCTTATTTTACTTTTGTTTCATAAAAATTAACTATATGTATTTCTTAATAATTTTCTCACATATCTCTTGGTGAACCATTATGAAATAAAAAGTAAAAAAAATGATAACCACTAGCTTGTTTCACTGATTTTGTATATTTACTCAATAAGTTTCGCTTGTTGCAGCATTATTACTCTTGACAACAATTCTTTTTTTATAAGAATAGCAAATTGTTTTTATCTTATTAAACACTTTTAAAATTTAAATAAGAAATATATTTCGATCTAAACAAATTTAAATTATTTTTTTAGACTAAACATTTAAACATATAGAGATAGAAAATGTACAAACTTATAAACTCTAAACTTTTTTATTTTAATATTTAAAAAATAGAATGAGTAATGTTATTAGATATTAAAAAGTATATAAAACTTTAACATATAAATACGGCATTCTATTATACTTTTTTCTTTATCTCTCTCTTTCACTCTAGTATGGTCAAAACCTTTACACCAGCTTCATCTTCTCTCATTCATTATGTTGCCCTCCTGTTTCAAGCTCCTTCCACTTCTCTTTCATCCGTGTCGACACATTTACCCTATTCTCCAATCATTCATTCACAATATTCTCATACGTCTCTCTCTCTCTCTCTCTTTTACCTCATCATATGCTTTTTCTATTTCCTCCTCAGTAAACTCTTCAACTTTGTTTCGATACCCCACTCGGTTCTGTACTCATTATATCGAATTTTTCTGTCCATTCTTGTAAAAACACTCCTGCATGTCCACTTATCTTTTTTTTTTAATTACTCCAAATCTCCTTTTCATTTTTACATAATTTCATTTCACTCCTGCATGTCCCCTTATCTTTTTTTAAATTAATAAGTAATATAGATAGATAGATAGATGTTATATGGGTGGCACCAGCGATCTTTTCAGGTCTATTGTGGATCCCTGTTTATCTCAGATGACCAGCTCTAGCTTTGCCTCTTTGATTAGTCCTATTAGCCCTGCCAGAGGGGCTTGGGTATAAGTCTCCGTGCTTGGGTTTGTAGTGTCTAGCTTTTGATATCTAATCCTTGCTAGATCCTCGCAGTGGCATAGGATGTGGAACGAGTCCTCTTCTTCCTCTTCCACCACGCCTATTTTGCTCATATGTTTGTTGAGCTTGCAGTGTCCTGTTATCAGGCCTACTATTGTTTTGACCATTTTCCTGTCTTGGTTCAGGAGTTCGGTCGTGAATTTTGGCGATTGTTTCTTAAGGAACTGTTTCGCCTGTCTCTGTCCTGGTGAGTTCGTCCACCAGGTATGGGCCTGTGTCTCCGCCCATTTTTTTATGGATCGTTTGACTGCGGTTTTGGAGATTCCGCAAGATGGTTCCGGGCCAATTACTGCTTTTGACGAGCCTTGTTTGGACAGTTCGTCTGCTATGTCATTCCCCGGATGTCCTCCGTGTCCTGGGACCCATGTGATTGTTACTTTTTTGTGACAGCCAAGTTGGTTAAGAGTTAAGAGTCTTGTCTTGCTATTTCTCTTGTGCAGTGGTGAAGAGCTATCGCCTCTGCTTGGAACACCGTGGTGTCCTTGGTGAGACTGACAGAAATCTTTGTCTCGGGTTTTGTGCCTTATATACCTGCTCCTACCCCTTTGTCGGTCTTTGAGCCGTCCGTAAACCAGCTTGATTCTGCTTTGGTAAGTTGGCCTTCGACAGTCTTCTCTTTGTGGGATTAGTACCTTGTATTTCTTTTCTAAATTGTATTTTTTCACCATGGCATCGCTAGGCTTTGCTGTTAGCCTTCAGCTCGTCTTCTAGCCATGGGTGTGTTTTTCCGTGTGATCGGATTATGGGCGCCTGTCCTTGCATCAGTCTGTATGATACGGACCTGGCTTCTCCTTGTATGAAGATGTATAATGGTGGTATGTTCAAGATGGCTTCTAGGGCTGCTGTTGGGGTGGTGCTTAGGGCTCCTGTTGTACTGAGACATGCTAGTCTTTGTGTGTTGCTCAGGAGTCCTATCGCCCCCTTTTGCTTTGTCCTAGTCCATCACACCACTGCTTCTTCATAGGCTATCATGGGTCTGGTGTAGAGCCATAGAGTCATTTTAGGGTTTAGTCCCCAATTTTTCCCGCACATTCTGCGACACCTGCCCAATGATATTGTTGCTTTTTTGGTGGCTTTTGTGATGTGTGGTCTCCACGTCATTTTGGTGTCAAAGATTACTCCCAGGTACTTTTCTTTCCCTATGAAGGGGATTTCCTTACCCCCGAGCTTCAGTGGCTTTAGGCCTTGCAATGCTCGTCTTTTTGTGAATACGACAATTTGTGTTTTTTGTGGATTGATTGTCAATCGCTCCTGTTTGCACCAAGTGTCTACTATGTTTAGGGCTCTTTGTGCTCGCTCCGAGACAACTCCCGCGAACCGGCCCCTGATGAAAATGGCTAAGTCATCCGCGTACCCTAGGCAGTTGATGTCCTCTTTGGACAGTTTTCCTAGAAGGTCATCTACTAGTGTAGCCCATAACAGTGGAGATAGCACTCCTCCTTGTGGGCAGCCTCCCCCTGCCTTAGCCTTAATGGTATGGCCCCCCAAAGTGGATATGATTGTCCTTTTGTCTAGACTGGCCTTGATCCATTGGCAAAGGCTTGACGGGACTCCTTTCCTTGCTTGTGCCTCCACGAGAGAGGTTGTTGTGACGTTGTTAAACGCCCCTTCTATATCCAGTGGCCATGGCTATATCTTTGTCTTCCATTGACTTTGTGATGAGCCTGTTTAGGTCGTCCAGCGCCGAGTCCGTTGACTTACCCGGCTGATATGTATATTGCCTGTTGTTGAGGGGATCTTTTAACAGCATCTCGTCCCTTATGTACCTATCAATCAGTATTTCCATTGTTTTTAGTAAGAATGAAGATAGGCTGATAGGTCTGTATGACTTTGGCGTTAGGTCAGCTATTCTGCCTACCTTCGGCAGGTAGATTACCCTTACGCTTTGCCATGATTTTAGTATATATCCCCATGCCAGGCAGGCTTTGAAGATTTTTGACAGGTGCGGCACCAATTCCTCTATGCCCATTTGTAACAGAATGGGATAAATCCCATCCGGTCCCGCGGACTTGTAAGGTTGGAACCTGCTGATGGCCCATTTAATTTTAGTGGGTCTTGTGACCTCCGTGGCTAATCTCCAGTCCTTTCGGTCGGGCCTTTTAGGTCTTTGGCTGGGATTGTCTGGCTTGTTATGTTCTGCCAGAATTGTTGAGGCTGGAAAGTGGACTTTTAATAGTTCCTTGAGACTTTCCTCTATTGTTTCTGTGTAGATTCCTTCCGGTTTCTTGAGGAAGCTTACCTCTTTGGCAGCACTGCCGTCCTTAGCCAGGACTTTGTGAATTCTAGAGCATGCCGAAGTATCGTTAATCTCCTCGCAGAACTTCCTCCACGAGTCCCTTTTGGCTTTTCGGATTTCTTTGTTATATTGAGTGAGCTTTCCTCTGTAGGTGTCCCAGTCCTGGTTGTTTTTGGCCCTATTGAATAGCCTTCGAACCTCGATCCTCATCTTTTCGAGTTTCTTGTTCCACCAGACTGTTCCGCAGCCCCTCTGCTTGGCTGTTTTTTCCAGGCAGTTTTCCAAATAAGCCGTCCTGATGGCGTCATTCATTTGTTCCACTGCCAGCTCCAGCCCATCAATCTCTCTTGTCGATACTGTACCTCCCTTGAGAGCTTCTCTGAGGGACTCTTTATATCAGTAATATAAATTGACTTCAATAAATCATTTGCAATTATGTTCACACCCGTAAAACGTTAGAAAACGTTACGTTACGTGTGGGGTGTGAAAATATGCAAACAAAATGGGGAAGTGCGTTACAATAACGGACCTAAAAGTGGCTGAATTAAAAGTTCAGTTGGAAGAACGGGATTTGGATACGAGCAGCAAGAAAGTGTGTTACAACAGAGACTTAAGGAAGAAGAAGGCCATGATCCAGACATATTTTTGTTTGATATCGGAGGCGACACAGTATCAATTATGGAGCAATTGAGGCAAAATTCCGAAAAATTGACAGAATATTCTGATAAAATGGATCAGAAAATGCTGTAAATTTCTAGAAATCTGGAAGGAACATTCGGAACACATGGAAAAGAAAATATATGAGAAAATGACCGAAAATTCCGATAAAATTAAACAAGAAATGCTGGAAATTTCTAGAGAAGTTTTGGAAAATTCTAGAAATCTGGAAGAAAAATTAACGGAAATAAAAAGTTCGGAGGAATTAAATGACATAAATAATTATCCTGTTCACTCGATAAAAATGAAACCATCTAATTTGATAGCCAAACTTCCTGGAGTAATTTCCTTAGACAATTAGAGGCCGCAGCTTCAGCCAATGGATGGAACGCAGCAGGCTACAGCATTAACTCTAGCACTGATTGGGGATGCAACAAATATCTTGCAAATAGTGTCACAGAGCGAAGATAGAAGCAGCCAAAAGTACAATTAGGAATCAAAGTCGTGTTCGGAAAATGGAAGATTCACGAGATCTTACAAAATGATACAAGATATTATCAAGGAATCGTTACCAAACAAGAATAAAGTAGAATGCCGGAAATGTGGAAAACACGTTCATGTACATCGCCGGTGCAGAGATAGATCAAATAATCACACCAATGAAAAGTCGGAAAACTAGAAAAAGCCCTAAAAAACGGCAAAAGTAGCATACTTGTCACACTACGTCCATACGGTTTTCGTTGATGAAAACATTATGGAAACTCTTGTCGACTGTTACTAGACACGGGTGCCACTAGGACAATTATAAGACCTGATATTTTTTCAAAATGTACGACCAACGACATGGAGATTACGAACAGCAACCTGCTAATATCCATGTGAAATAATATCCACGATTACCATAGGGAACACCAACTCATAGTAGCTGACAATGAAGACGAATTCTCGGGATGGACATCACGAATACTAAAGGCTTCTTGTTGAATGGAATCCTAAAAGTTAATGGAGAGGAGGCGGTACTCCACAGAGGGAGTGTTGGTAGAGACCGGGTAACCCTTCAATCGGAAATATCAGTTCCGGAGAGAAGTGAGAAGTAATTATTGAGGGCCAGTTGGAAGAAGCATCCGATCACAAAAACATTATGATCTTCGAACGTTGATGACGATAAACTTAGACGAGGAGTAGCAATATTCACCGATAACAATGTATTAGTTAGAATAATGAATACTAACTATTATTCTGTTCATTTAAGGGAGGGAGTGCTGCCAGGACATTGTTCTGCTGCTTCATCGATATTGACATTGGAAAACCACAGCAGAGAATAAAATCAATGAAAGAAGTTACCTGGAACTACAAAAACTGATTTTCCTTTCAACCCAAGATTGCAATATTATATAATCTAATTAAATGATAAAAAGTAAAAGAGTTGATCATGGAATACCAGGACGTATTTGATATTGGGCAAAAAGGAAGAACCAACATCGCTCAACATAAAATTAATACCGAAAATGCTCGATCGATTAGACAGTCAGCAAGAAGATTGCCACTAGCAAAGCGGGAGGAAACTGATAAGATTTTGCAGGACCATGGTGAGCGAGGGAATTATAGAACCATGTAGTAGTCAGTGGGCCTTGCCCGTGGTATTGGTAAAGACCAAGGACGGATTTACTCGCTTCTGGGCTGACTATCGTTAACTAAATAATGTGAGCAAAAAGGACAGTTACCCTTTACCTCGAATTGACGACACATTGGATAACTTGGCCGGATCTACTATTTTTTCCACTCTAGATCTTAAAAGGGGATATTGGCAAGTTGAAGTAGCTCCCGTAGACAGAGAAAAAAACAGCATTTGCAGTATATAGGCAATTCAATTTTATGCCATTTGGACTATCTAATGCACCCGCGACGTTCGAGAGATTAATAGAGACGGTACTAAAAGGACTATCTAGGAAGACATGTTTTGTTTACCTCGACGATATAATCGTAATGGGAAAGTCCTTCGAAGACCACATGAAGAACTTAGAAGAGGTATTCCGACGATTAAGGATTCTGAACTGAAACTCAGCTCGAAGAAGTGTCGCCTTTTCAAGAAAGAGTTGCAGTACATAGGAGACATTGTCTCAAGCCAAGGTATTACGTCCAAACGATCTCAACATTAAGGGAATAATCAGTGCCAAAGGATTTACACCGACTCCGGAGTTTTCTTGGGTTATGCACGTATTACTGTCGTTACGTTGGGGGATTTCCAAACATCGCTAAACCATTAACACGCCTCACTGAAGGAAAACAATGTTTTTTTTTTGGAACGGGGAATGTCAAGAGGCGTTCCAAAAAGATATCCTTTACCAGAGGGAATTGGATACCGATGCAAGCAATGTGGGAATTGGAGCTGTTTTATCACAAATACAGGATGGGCAGGAAATAGTAATCAGCTATTTTAGCAAGACCTTATGCAAGCCAGAGCGGAACTACTGCGTAACGAGGAAAGAGTGGCTTGTAGTAATCAAGTCACAAGAACACTTTTATAAATATTTAAATGGAAGGAAATTCTTACTGAGAACCGATCATGCCGCTCATAAGTGACTTCTTCAGTTCAAGAATCCAGAAGGACAAGTCGCAAAATGGTTAGAAAGACTTCAGGAGTTTCACTTTGACACTGAACACAGAGCTGGAGCGATTCACAGGAATGCAGATGCTTTTTCGCGAAGGCCATGCCCAAATTGCAAACATTGTTACAACTCAGAATCAAAGGAAAGTCAAGTACTCCAAACGCCTGTAAAATGCGATGATTGAAATTTGAAAGAATTCCGCAAGGATTAAGAGAACGACATCGTTCTAAAGCTCCTGAGGACATGGAAGGAAAGTGGTACCAGGCCAACATCGGAGGTAGTCTAAAAATATTCACCCGAATTAAGTCATACTGGGCACAGTGGGATTCTCTTGTACTAGACAAGAGACTGCTTAAACGCATATTCAAAGATTCAGGTGGCAGCGAAAAACGAAGGCAGATTATAATGCCAAAGAGTAGAATACCTGAAGTGATGGAAGAGATTCACAATACATCTTCCGGTGGACACCTGGGTGTTTAAACAAACTTCGGGAGATATTTTACTGGGTGAACTGTAAGGTAGACGTCAGGGACTGGTGCAAGAAATGTGTGATTTGTGCAGCAAGTAACGGTCCACAGCGAAGAAAGAAAGCACCTATGCATCAATACAACGTTGGTAGTCCTTTCGAACGAATTGCAATTGATGTTGCTGGACCATTTCCCGAGTCCACCAAGAAAATAAATACATCGTTGTAGTAATGGATTACTTCAGTAAATAGGTAGATGTCTACGCGTTACTAAACCTTCAGGCTTGAAAAATCGCGAAAGTATTAATTAAGAGTGGATATGTCGTTTCAGCGTTTTCCTTTGGAACTACATTCTGACCAAGGAAGAAATTTCGAATCCAATCTTTTTCCAGAGGTGTGCAGAATCCTTAAAATTCATAAGACGAGGACCACAGCTCAGCATCGACAATGAGATGGTATGGTGGAACGAATGAATACCATCAATCGCTATTTGTCAAAAGTCTCTGACCATCAAAGATACTGGGACCAACACCTCCATCTCTCCTGCTGGCGTACCGATCGGCTGTACATGAAACAACCGGGCAGAATCCAGCGACCATCGTCATGGGTCGAGAGCTCGACTTCCATGTGATTTAAAGTTTGGCTGCCCTCCGGAAGAAGATTTAGCAGGGGAAGTCTATGTCAGGGACCTGAGACGAAAAATGAATGAAATCCATAATCATGTGCGATCCAACTTACAACGCGCTAGCAACCGAATGAAGGAGAATTATGATGTAAAAACGGATAACAATCATTATAAAGATGGAGATATGGTGTGGTTATTTAACCCATAACGACGGCGAGGTCTCTCCCCAAAATTGCAAACATCGTGGGATTTACCATACCAGATAATAGAGAGAGAATCAACGAAGTCATACAAAGGATTCAAAAACCACCTCGAGGAAAACCAAGAGTTGTCCACTTCAATCGTCTGACCCCTTATGCTGGGGAAGAAGGTGGCGCAGCGATTCGTGCGGTGGTTGAACAAAGCGACGAGGAAGCATTCATGGTTTAACACTCTGATGGACGCTAGAGTCGATTTGATGGAACGAGAGAAGAACAACGAGTACCTTCGGACTATTGTCTTGCCCATTGGGTGGCCCAGGATTTGAAGATGTTGGGAGAAATTACTACCGTCTTCAAGAAGAAGTTTGGAAGGTTGGAAGAACTACGCACTCAATGTCCTGAAATCGGAAGCATAGATGTTAATAGCCACCAACCGAAAATGATCATTACTTACTATTTGGTGACGAAGAAGTAATCTCATCAGAAGCCAACCTACAGGAATGTATATCTATCATTAAAGGGGTTGATGTTTTCACTTTTACGTCAGGGTTTCAAGAAATTGGCAATACCAAAACTAGCTTGTGTGTTGGACAAATTGGACTGGGGAACAATCAGAACATGGTGGAACTTCTTTTTGCCAATACTGAGATCGAGATTTTGGTGTGCTGTTAAAACCCAGTGGTATACGACATGAGAAGCCCATAGACTGCTATTTCTTTCGAACGTCAGAATGTACGAAGAGTTCCCAGTGCAAGTATCCTCATAAGGTGCCGGAGGACTCATTTCCGGACAAAATATGTCAAAATATGTCGCGAGATGCGTGGGGAGAAGGGGTACGTCATCGAATTGCCGATTGGATCGGAAAAACAATAAGTGACAGATATACCGGGTGTTGAACTGTCCTCTCGGTAATAGGGATTTAACATGTAAAATCACACTTATGCAATTTTCTGCTCCCCTAATTGTTTTAGAACAAAAACATAAGAGACTAAAATTATTTAGAATTAAAAATACTACAGAAATTGACAATCTTTCAACTTCAAAACCTTTTTTGAGGAACGAAAATAAAGAATTAAAGTTAAAAAAATTTACGAAAATCACGTTTTCCATGATTTAGCGCAAGCGTTTACAATTTGAACTGTCATTTGTGACGTGGTAATTAGTTTAATTTTTGAAGTAATAAAATATCTTTAACTTATAGAATAAGTAAAAAATAACAATTTCTTAAGTGATTTTATTTTGAAAATAATGTACACACATTTTTTAACCAAATTCGAACATGATTTGGTAAAAATCAAAATGAATAAATAAATACACTAAAAAAATTAATTATCATGAATAATATCAATAAATTATAAATGGTTTGGCTATATGCTCAAATAAACCTCCATTCCAAGCTAAACAACGAAGTTTATAAAAATGTTTGCGCATTTGCATTCCTCATTAATTTTAATTTTCTAAATTTCGACGTTAGCATTTCTCACACCGCAAATCTTGAATTTCAAGTGGCCCCACAGGAAAATTATTCAAAAGTTAAACTAATTATCACATCAAAAAACATGGAAAATGTGATTTTTGTAAATTTTTAACTTTTACTTTAATTCTTTATTTTCGTTCCTCAATAAAGAAATTGGAGTTTAAAAATTGTCAATTTATGTAATATTTTTGATTCTAAATAATTTTTGTCACTTATTTTTGTTCTAAAACAATTAGGGGGGCATAAGTGTGATTTTACATGTTAAATTCCTATTACCGAGAGGACAGTTCAACACCCGGTATAAATAAGTGTCTGTAATATAAATAATAATTGAATAAATCATTTGCAATTATTTTCAAAGCGTGTGAAAACGTTACATTTTTTTAAAGATATTGTTTATTTTGAAAATTTTGAAACAATACAGTAGAACTCAACGGATTCTATAAATCAGTATAAATGTTTAATTTTGGAAAGAAAACTTGAAGACACAATAGAAATACATTAAGCTAATGTAGATTTATAAATATTCTAAACTTTATGATTTGCGCAAAGTAAATTTAAAATTGGGAAAGAATAAATTGACTACACTCTTTTGGGAAACGATATGTAATAATTAAATATTATTGAGAAACATAAAAAAAATTTTTTTTCTAAAAATAAAAATATCATAAAATTTATCTTCCTTAATAAAAAACAATATTCATTTTATTGTTTGGCGGTGGGGAGATTTATTTCATTTGAAAATTATAAATAAGAACACTCTTCTTCTTTAATATCACAACTATTTAACTAGAAGTTCTAGTTTGGCATTTGTCAGGTCTTTAAAACTATAGTCACTAAAATAAATCTTGTTATTAGTGACTAAAGTGTATCCATTCAAAAGTTAAATATAACCCTACCCTCAATTACAATTTCATCGAGTGGCATTCACCCAGCATTGAAAATATATGAGGCACGTTATATGATTATAAAATGATAAATCGTTTGTTTTTCTTTCTAGATACTTCTGAGGAAGATTCAATCAGTGAAACCGTTTGGCCAGAGTATGAACAAGAAGTGACAATCGGATGCAATTCGGCTTGAAAAGACTTGTAATTATAACTATCATTTTTAATGTAATATGTGCATGCGCGGATTTCTAAATCTGATTTTTATTGGTGGTGTTTACAACTGTAAAAAAATAAAGGTCGAGGCTCAGAATAGTTTGCGTCCGTTCAATTGTGGCGGTCAGTTGTGGCGCGAAAATTGCTGTTGAAAGTACTTTAAAACGTATTGTTTTGTTTATTATTCGAAACGGTAGTGAAGCAAAGAATGTTACAATGGAATTTTCCAGAAAATCCTATAAAAACGTAAGTGGCGTGTATTTATTTGTTTTGCGTGAAAAATAAACAAATTAATTAAATTAATTGGCAATTAATATTGATGCAGTGATTTTATCTTCCCGATATACTAGTTTTACAATTACACTATATTTCTTGAGCCTTTTGAGACATAGTATTCGTAATTTTTAGTAGTTCTTATTTAATTTGAGATGTATGAGCGAAAATAATTATAAAATGAAAAAGTCTAATATGCCATAATATCTAATTAATAATAATTGTAAATGCTGTTATGCTTAATATTTATTCAATTGGTATAATCAACTAATATTACTTAATTACACCGACTAGTCTTATTTATAGCCACCAAACAACGCTAAATAAATATTGAACATAACAGAATTGACAATGGTATAATATTCGATTCCAATTTGTCAATTCGTTATTTATATTGTCATTAAAATTTCTAATAAATAAAATAATATTTTCATCTAATTTATTTTTTAATGTATTTAAATTTTGTTTTATTTATTATACAAATAATTTTATCAATAAAAACCTTGATACCTTGACTGAATGGACACAAGCTACAATACAATTTTTTTGGTCAATTTGAATTACAAAGCAAATGACCTCATGATTATTTTCAGTAGCGTCGAACACAAAGAGAGACTGTTCGCGTGATAACACTTTACAATAACAAATATTTGCTAATTAACCACGAGCATGATCATTAAAAAATACATGGTAAATTTAATCAACACGTAGATCAAAGAGAAGCATGTTTATACAATATTTAATTGCTTGGATAATCTAGAATAGATTTTGCCGTAGCGGTACTGTATTTTCGAAAACAAAAACGCCTCCAGCTTAATACCAAATTACTCAGCGATGTGATCAATATGCGCAGCAATTATAATCACATGAGCACCAAACACGCCATTATAATATAATAGCACACCGACGTAAAGTCAAGGATTTTTCTAATGGGAAGAGGCGAATGGTCAACACCAGCTATACAAAATAACATTTCAATTAATTAAATTACTAGTGTTTTGAGTAATTTAATTAATTGAAATGTTACTTTGTGCAGATTGTGTTGACCGTTCATTTCCATTAGAAAAGTCCTTCACTTCCTATTCTTTAAGAAATAGCAATGCGTAAATCAATAAAAGTAATTTAATTATTGCAGAATTTAACCTATTTTTCAAACATTTTTTTCAGTTATCCAAAATACACATCAAAATTGTGCTATTATATATTTATGAATATTAAAAGAAAAACTAATGATGATGGTTGACTTCTAAACCCTCTTTTAGATTCAAGTCACGTCCCTTATACAGTCTCTTAGTAATTGTATTATTAATTGTGATGATGGTTGCGACCGTTACTGTGTGTTAATCCATAACATAAGCTTTGAATAAAACATTTACTGTGTTTTCTTCAAGGCCTATAAAAACTAGTATATATTAACAAATATTAACGTTTTATTTATAAATAACACACTTTAAACTACTTCTTTACGTAGTTACCTCGTAAATTTAAACATTTTGCCGTAACTCATGTCACAAGTTTTTGTATCCCAGCTTCATATTCCTCCTCCGCTGCTAGTGTATTGAACCTTTCATCTCTTTCAAATTTCTTTCCTGCCAAAAAGTTGTTCAGTTTTGTAAGTAAACAGATAGTAATCTGAAGAAGCTAAGTCTGGATTATAGGGTGGATGGTTGAAAGTGTCCCATTTGAATTGTTGCGTTATACGGACTGTATGGCGTCTAGCATAATCGTGGAGTAGAATCACACCACTTGATCACAGACTCTGCCGTCAATTTTGAACTACCAGCCGTAATTTCGTCAATTGAAACAATATGTATAGGCATTGATAATGTCTCCACAGGCCACGAAGTCAATGAGCAGTAAACATCGCCCATCCCAGACAATAGTTGCCATGACTTTCCGGGTAGACAATACAGTTTGGAATTTTTTGAGTTTGCAATTATCAAACCAAAATCTGTTTAGAGTTTTGCTTTATTTTGTAGATATACTGCTACAATTGTTTCACCACACATCAATAAATTGAATTTATCCATCTGCCTGATAAATCGATAAATCCACTACGTGGTGAAACGAGCAATACTCTAAACAGTCGTGTTTTGTTTAATAATTGCATAATGGAGTTTTGCCAAGAATCAGCCTCATCAATCCAATATTTTTTGGGTATGTTTGGTGAATAAACATGATGCCACTCCATTGATTGTCATTTACTCTCAGGTGTTCCATAGCAAACCCATGATTTGTCACCAGTGACAAGAAAGGGTCTCCTTCATTAGAATAACGTTTCAAAAGTTACGTAACGTTTCAGTTAGTGCTGCAGCCGTACGCGTGGCATTTTGTATATCAATAAACATGGGAGGACCCACCTTGCGCAAATTCGAATAATGAAAGTGGCTTTAATAAATAACTGTGAAACATTGCGAAAATGTTCACTGATCTCATCAATTAAAACACCTACAAAATTCTACATAAAAGATGAATTTATTTGAAAGCTATTTGTCTTTTAATATTGTTTGAATCCTTATTCAAGTTAATTCAGTACAATTTCTCGGTTTCCAAGGAGTATTCATATAGTATAACTAAGGTTTTTTAATGATAACTATTCTTTTTAATTTCCAAGCTGCTGTCAAATACCTAAACTTTAATATTTACCGATATATAATTATCACATCCTCTTTAAGAAGAATAAATTTGAAAATCACAAATTGATTTTTGGGTTGGTTAATCTCAAAAACTAAAATGAAGGTGGGAACTAAATTAATCTTAACGATAACGCCGTATTCACACTGGTTAACCAGATCTTGTACATTTTTATTTCATTTTGTTAATTGATTCTGAAATTTTAAATTCCAAAAAATACGATCTTTTCTAGTTATTGTTAGCATTATTTTTAAAAATCATTACATTAAAATTATATAAATTCAATAATTATTCAATACAATAAAATAGTAGTATATATTTATTTAATTCTTCTGACAATACAAATTTAATATACATATTAACTTATGTTTATGTGTATTTTAAACTCAAATTCAAATTTAACCAAACACATTACTACAATTGATAAGCTATTGATTAAGGTCAAAATAATAAAAAAATAAATACACGTAACAGCAATAATTTAACTGTTACACCCTGTATATTCTACGTAGAACTTAAAAGCCATTAACGTTCGCCTCTATCGCGACCGTAAGCGCCACGGAGACAAACCCGAGATAAATCGGCCCACTGTATAAATGAATCGGCAATAAAGCGTAATTGTAATTACACCGTCTCGTTAATTGCGAGAACAGTTCCACCGAATACACAAATTATATAACTGAAACGAAACGATTATCCACAACAATGTGATCTAATGGGAAAATATAATTCGCAATAATGGCGCAGGCCGGCAACGTCGCAGCCGAAACGTAAAATGTGTAAAATAGGTGTTTTGGATTAGTGTGTTTCGTTTGTGTTTTCTCTGTGTGTTTTAATACCCAAGCTGAATTATTCCTAAATTAAGTTTTACAATTAGAAATGCCGCTACCTTGAGCGCAATTCCGAATCTAATTGTATTATTTATTTTTTTTAATTATCAGTTTCCATTCTGTGCAATGTCAAATCGAGTGAAATAAATATAAGCTAAAATTATTATGTTAATAAAGCCCCAACGGGGTTTGTGTACACCGACAGTGCCCGCTTTGAGGTTATAGGAGTGAGCAAGGGGGCGAAAATGAATTATAGGCGTTTCGCGTTCTGGCTAGTGTTCGCTGTGTACTGGTGCGACGGCGGTGGTGAAGACACCGAACAGATGCACAATGTCAACGAGAACAAGTACCGGACGACGAGAGACAGTCTCAAAAGCACTTACTCCATGCTAAGCGAATCGATATCTCAGGCTGTGAATAACGAAAGTGAGTGACGGATGAATGTGTCGAGTGATAATAATTTGGGGGCTTTTTAGATCTTCACGAGACCTGCAGCAATGATGACTTTGCCTGTTTGGCATTGGCCTCCAATGATAAGCTGGGCTTGGAGGCCATCCGAGCTCTTCACCAACAGCTAGATGATGATGCTAATGGGAACATTGATCTGTCTGAAACTGGAGATGTACGTTTTATTGTTATGAATTTTAATTACATTTAATAACTTCAACTAGTTTAAAATAAGTATTGGTTATATTCAAAAAATTTATGAATGAAATGTTAGTGTTGGGCATTTCTTTTTTAGTTTTTACGTGAAGATTTAAAACTTGATTCTGGGTACGAGAAAAGACAAAAGGCCTTCCATTACAACGATGATATGCATATTTCTGTAAAAGAATTATGGGAAGCATGGCTTCGTTCTGAAGTGCACAACTGGACCGTTGAGCAGACCACTGAATGGTTATCAACTTGTGTGGAGCTGCCACAGTATGCAGATAATTTTATTAAACATCGTGTAATGGGTTCTAATCTGCCAAGGTGTGTTTCAAGTTCTTTCATAATAAGTGTATTGTGAGCTGAATGGCGGGTGGTTTTAGGTTGGCTGTTAACAACATGCACTACTTGACCATGCTAGGAATTAAAGATCCCATTCACAAGCAGAAAATCTCTTTGAAAGCTATGGATGTTGTGCTGTTTGGCCCCCCTAAAGGTAAATTGAGCTGTGTGCTTTTTAAATTTATTACAAATTAGTAATTTAGACCTATGAGCTCCGAAACTATAATTATTAAACTACAAACTTTTTTCTAATCACTTGGTGAAGCATAATTTAAAGATAAGGTAAATTAATTTAGAATCGCTTTTACTTGTTAAACAATTCAGTTTTACACGATTATACAACTTTAATAACTAGTTTCGATCAGTTCCAAAAGGGTTATTAAAGTTATCAGTAAATTTACATGAATCGGCTCTGTTATTTTTGTAGTGTGCATTATTTTTGAGATTATGCTATAAAGGTATTGATTAGCGGGCAGTTTAAAATTTTCACGTTATCATTACTTATAGTTTTACCAATACTTTCAGGTGAAATTTCAAACTTCCCGTTAATCAATTGCACCATCCCTGAAATAATGTGCACAAGACAGATAAATAAAAGAGCCAATTCATTTAAATTTTTTTAATAGTTTTTTTTGGTAAACCCCTTTGAAAATGATTATGTGATTGAGACTAGTTAGAGAAGTTATTTAAACGAATAAATTTAAATCGTAAAACAAGTAAAACTAATTGATTTTAAATTCATTTACCTTTATAAAAAGTAACATTTATTTTTTGTAATTATATTATATTCTTTCTATGAAATAAGGGAAATTTTATTAGAAATATATAGTATAATTGTTTTTACCTCATATTCTAATGTGTTTGAAGAATGTTATACATATGGGTAAATTATTCCAATATGTATATTACATAACATGAATTCTGAAAAAAAAACAGGTGGAGCTAGAATATAAATAATGAAATTTTTTGTTGGGTTTAAAAGATAATATGTAGAATAGAATATTAGTTAGATATATAAGAATTTACTATAGAAAAGGCCTGGTTTATACTATAATAGGTATTTTGTTCTATAAATTTTTGAATGTATGTCAAAAATAACCAAACCTAGATTATATATTTTCATAAAATGCATATCCGACACTGGTCCTAGAAAGACAACGATGAGTGGGAGGAAATGATTATGAAGGAAATTCTTTATTATGAGTTGTTGCAAGCAGGTGAAATAGTTACTGTGTGCTACTATGAATGTCAATCCACTTGAGTCAAGAATCAGAATGGAAATGGCCTTAAACTGACAAAAGGGAACGTCCAATGAAAGTGTTGAAAAGCAATGCCAGGTCACACATTGCTTCCAATACAAAAGACATCTTAATGAGAATTGGCTGGGATGATATTGCTCCAATTGATTATTAATTATTACTTCCAATCAGTGGATGAGATCCGAAATTTACAAATAATTTGATTGAACAATTTATTTTACTTTCTTTTAAAATAAACCTTGAATGTAGTTGAAAAAATTTGATTATTCCTTTGTACACCTAATACTATATTCATTTAGGTTATATTTATTTTCATTAATAGTGATTGAGAGTGGATTTTAAATTGTTATGTTGTAAAACTCAATGGCATATAAAAAAAGAACTGTATTTAAATGTTATATTTGGTACATAAAAGTTCCTTATTTCTTGCATTATTATAGAATGCACCAAAAGTGTTCGACAAAAAATATTGAGTGCTCAAATCTTTCCCACTTAGAGAAAAATTTATAACTATTAAATTTGTGTAACTCTCTGTCCAACTAATACAGCCACCAACATGCAGTCATGTGACAAACCTATTTTTATGGTTTATCAGCTGTTATTAGTTTTCCTTTTGTTTATTTTGGGATCATATATCAAATTGTGAATTCAGATCAAGTATCATTTTTATCAAACACATATTTATTATATTGAATTTGTATATGTGTTAATTATGTTCATCACTCTTTACCATTCTAACTATCCTATAGTAATGTGTTGAAAGTTGGACCACACTTTGGTTTATTGGCTATAATTTTCAAGTACAAGGATACAAAGTTAGCTAATTGTAAATGGTAAACTGATGTTTTGCCATGGAATTCAATTTACATAATGTCATATAATAGTCAATGTTACAATGGTTAGTTTCAAAAATTCACAGTTAAACTTACATTTAAATATATAAACATTACCTAATAAATTTACAAAAAGTAACTTAATCTAAAATTAAAACATTAAAAAAATATATAGATTTGTCAGCAATAATAGTGCTTTCTAAAATTTAAATTTACATTGAACAGTATCCTAATTAGTTTTTGTTTACTGTTTATATTATGAATTACTACATAATAACGGTCGCAACCATCTAAACGATAATAAGCTTACTTGTTCATCATTTAACATTATTCAATATTTTGGAAATAGCAATGACAATAATTTAAAAAAAAAATTAATAATTAAATTACACTAAATTAAGGTATTAAATCATTGCCACTATTTCATTCTCAATTTTCAGATAGCCAACACCATTGGAAAGATATGACTATGGCCACACTGATCATCGTTGGTGGTATCGGTCTATGGTACGCCGTCCAGCAAAACAAGAAATTTAAGAACCATCTGAGTCGCATGAATCAGGATATGGAGGGCCTGCAGAATGCAGAGAAGGCCCTTGAAAATCTACAGAAAGAATTGGAGAGGGCGCGCCTTGCTCAGGAAAACGTCGCCAGCGAAAAAGAGGATCTGGAGAAACGGCTGTTAAAGTCCGTCGCGGATTCAAACGGCATACATAACTCGTATTCGGACCTTGAGGTTTCGCAATTAAAGGCAGAAATCGAGATGCTGCGCACAGACTTGAATATCGCTCAGGGTGAATTGAAAGACAGGTGCTGGTCGGCACCTCCGGGCTTGCAGCAGTGGTTACAATTAACACACGAGATTGAAAATAAAGGCTATATTAAGAAGAAAATGGCGGCGGAGAAGCAGTTGCAGCAGGCTCGAGAAGCCGTGAGTACTTTTTAATTGGCATAAAAGGAAGTTTGGTGTCAATGTCATTGACTTCCTCTATGTTGGTCGATGTTACTGTAATCAAGGTTTTGTGGTCCCATTTATGTTGTATGTTATTTCCTTTTTGGGTATAATTGGACCAAAGTTTATTGATGGAAATTTAATTAAAATATTTGTAATAATAATAAAACGATTCAAATAATATTACAATCATTATGAATATATTATGTAAAAAAATAATTAGGCTACTTGTAACATCCTGTTTTTAGCTACATTGATATGAAAATCAATGCATTTTGTTTATATTATACTTTGTTTCAGTGTGAAAAACTACGGAAAAAACGTTCGAGTTTGGTTGGTGCCTTTGTGTCGACTCATGGTAAATCAATAGATGATGTCGATAGGAGCATAGTTGAGGCGAGGACATCACTCAACGAAGTCACACAAGAGTTACAGGAACGCGTCCACAGATGGAAGCAAATAGAAATGTTGTGTGGTTTTAATATCATTAACAATAATGGTTTGCAATCTCTTGAGAATACTTTATATAGGAACATAAATGGACGAGCGTTTGGCTTGCGAGGTATCATTACTGGTAAATTTATCTGGAGAAAACATTCTTAATTAATTCACTTCATTTACTTAATAATCGGTTGAGGTGCATGCGCATATTCGGAGGCAATCCAAACGATCATTCTCGGTTTGCTTTTCTTTTTTTCTTTTCTTTCCTTCCAATTTTTGATTACACTTTTTTGACAACAATTCTACTGTTTATTACATTAGTATGTGTTTTTTTATGATTTTCAGGAAGAATGAGTAGCCAGGATGAATTGGACGATTGTGAAACGAGTTCTGTGTACGCGCCAAGCGCAGGTAAGACTTTGACTTATGATGATGATTCGCACGATTATTCCGAGTGATACGACGTGATGGGTTTTATATTTTTATCGTGTTAGTGGTTTGGACTTACATGTAGAATAGAAAAATGACTCTGTTCCTTCTAATATATAGCTTCACAGAAACTTTTCGTTCTAACATGAGAACAATTCATAAACTAAATGATTAATTTACAATTTATATTAGCAGACAAACGTTTTAGTTTCTTTGTAGCCTTAAAATAGAGCAGTGTCTACTTAACTGAAATGTGCTGTGAAATATTTTTATTATTATTATTTATGAATATTCTGTTTAACGTTTATTTGTTTTGTTTAAAAACAATTGGATCTGCTTTAAGGCTAAGAAGTTTGGTAGGCACTGGTATAGAGGGAGCATTTCTTTTTTTATGTAGAAATAGCACAGTCATCTCGTTCAATAATATTGTTTCTATAATACACAGTTAATATTTGCCTTGAAACAGTATCCATATTTATTCTGCAGTAGAATTTATTCTCATTATTTTTGATTTTAATTAGCTCATTTCATAACGATAAAATCTTTGCCTCAGATCGAGTACATATATTTACAGACTGATCTGTTTTTGGTAATTATAAAATATTCTGTGGCCATTATATCCATTGTTTATCTTATATAACATAACATTTAATTTTAGATGAATTTTCATTAAATAATAATTAAAGTAGGTTGGTTAGCTATCAAGTTAATTAATATTATGCATTAAATATAGCAGTAGTAATTAACTTGTGTATTAAACAACCCAGTTAGATAGTAATCAGATTAGTTCCCAGACATCTGCTCCTCTGATAGTGCTAGTAGTAAATGTACTCAATACGTACTATTAGTCATAGTACCAAATGTCTTGCTAGTCTAGTTTAAGTTAAATATTTCAATGTAAAAACGAGATGACTGTTGCCTTATGTTTGAGTAGTAATAATTAGTGGTTCAAATAGTTTTCTTGGCGGACTTTTTATTTTATTAATATTTACAAAGTCTAGGTAGACAAGATTGCCATTTTTTACATTTAAACAGTAGGTAAAATGTATAAATTTGATGCATATTTTTTAATGTTTCAACCACTTTGTCAAAATGTTTAATGTTTCTCACTAACAGTTTTATATTTATTGACAAATAGTAATGTCTAACTAAAATGCAAATGTCAATTGTAGAAAGTCATGAAAGTGAAAATAATAATTTTTAAAGTGATTCTAATGTCTTATTTTTTTATACCACAATAATTTTATTGAAATGCATATTGAGAGTAATGCTAATTTTGACACACTTAAGCTTTTGCCTGTGACTGATTTCTTCTAGTAGTTAAATTTAGGATTACTTATACAGTATTATAATGTTTTCTTTTCTAAATTTGTATTAAAACTTTTAATTTGTTTTGTAGTAGGAAACAAAATTATAAGAAATTTTAAGACTGTAAACATTTAAAAACTGTAAAAATTGGCAATCTTGTCTTGACTGTACTCATACTATTATTGTATTGTGTAATATCTGGGGATTATTTTAGCTTGTTCCGCTTTGTAAATAGTTATTGATTAAACTTATGTACTTATTTGCAAAAACAAATATTATTTTCATACCCAAACATTGAATTCTTCCTGTTCATGCTTTTTATGTGGTTTTTCTTTATTGCACCATCCTCACCCAAATCCATAAGGTAAGCGGACATTAGTAAATAGTAATTGTAGAATTGGTTTTAAAATAGAATCTTAAAATTAAACTGAAAAATAAGTTGCATTATAAATCAGTAATTATTGTAAATTCAATTATTTTACTTTTAAATGTTACACTGCACTTTAAAAACTTTATTGTTGTAGAAAGCTAATACACAAAATTAGTGGGATAAATTTATTAAATGTTTACAACATATTAAATTTAATTGAAATCTTAGATTTCGACTAGGAATTTTAGATAGGTTTACTTACAAGAGCTTTTAAAACAATAATTATGGAGTTAAATTACAAAAGAATTACATTAAATTGGCTTGAGTGTAAATTTCTATATTGCGTATATTTAATTATTAAATAATAATAATGATGTGTAAGTGCAACAGCTTGTAAATTTGTTTAAATGAAACCAAATGATATTTGAAAACTTTTGGTTTTGGTTCAAGTTTTTTCAGTACACCCTTCACCGAATGTTCAGTTTGACAATATATTTCTACCCACGAGAAATTATGTGAAACTTGTAGCTAGAAACATGATATATATAGATAATTGTAGCAAATTTAATGTAAGTATATTAAACAGATATCAATTTTGATTTTGGTGGTGGGGGTTGGTTGTTTTGTCTTGCATGCACGGGAGACTAATGAGGTGTAAGAAAGATGTGTTGTGTAGGAGCACTGGATTCGTTGCAGTCTCACTGGAAAGAGGTCGACTCTTCTGGTAGCGAGGCAAGCAAGCACGAAGACGAGGATGTGCCCAGGCAACAGCTTCCGATCACCAATGTCCACTTCCTTATTGGTGGTGAAACGTAAGTGATTTTGCTATTATATTTTCTTATCAGAAATTGTTGTGACAACAAAACAAATAAAACGTTGGTAAGTAACTTTATGCTAAAACTGTATTTTATAAATAAATATACGATCCATGTAACAAAAAACGGTATTTTATAATTTACCTTATCTATTTCTAACCCACATTTGTACTAAAAGAAGTATGCATTAATTATCCTCAATATAACTTTTAATACAAGGCTGTTGCTTTGAATGCATTTTTGAGTGAATATGTTATGCCACAATATGTTGAAAATATATTACTATAAGGCAATAAATACATTAATTTGGAATATTCTCTTGTGCTTAATCTAATATATATCTATACAATTGCTGCCAGTTTGTAACAGGTTTTTTTTTTTATATATTACAGAAGTCACTGGAACGAGGAGTCTAAAAGTACACGCACCCAACCAGTTCCTTCAAATCGGAGCGTCAGCAATAGCAACATAGTTGTCGCGAATACGAAGCCCTCGGGTGTTGTTCCCAGGTCAGTATCCCATGAGGCCAACGTCACCGAATTAACGACACTTCCCAAGCACAAGGTGTCATCGTACTCAGACAGTTCCCTAGAAGCCTCCCTAAACAAACCTAGATCTGTAATAGCCAAGACGATAAGAGAACAGCCAGGGATGACCGTTGAGGAAGATGTTTACTCGACCGACTCTTCCGTTGTGGATGACGACATTAAAAAGAAAAAGCGGAAACTCTTTGCTTTCGGCAAGAAGACCAAACCCAAAGAATAAAACCGCCCTCCTTAAGAAACTTCTTAATTAATCATGTCTTCCATTCACACCGACAGAAATTAATCTTTTTGTGACCCTTCAATGGATTGAAAAACGACGATTAATAATGCTTTATTACTTAATTGTGATTTTTTACTATTACTTATTAATCGGGGGAATGTTTTGCGTTCCTGTGTTTTATAATATTCCAGTTGTACTTATATGTTTATATTAGGGTCATTACAGACTGAGACACGTGTGTATTCTATACCTGAAGTGTACTTTGATAACCTATTTTTTTAGGGGCGCTTGTTTGAATCTCAATTTTTAAGCTCTCATTTACTGTACGATATTTTCTTTGTATCTCTTGCTACAAAAGATAATAATTTCGTGCAAATACACGCGAAGTTCATTCTCGTTCTTCCGTTTTTAGAGTTTTTTTAGTTAGTGCAATTATAATTCTATTATCCTTTTTCAGTATTTCTTATTTATCTTATATGTACTAGCATTTCGATAGAATTTTCTGCATTTGTTTACGAACTAGTTAACCACTGGAATGTGCCTAAACCTCTTTAGGAGAATAACAGCAGATGCTAATTAATAGCCTGGGCTTGTGGTTGATGTAAAATATCAATTTTTGAGTGAAATGCAGATAATCGGCCTATTTTTACATTATTGGGTGCCGATATTTTTCAATATTCCGTACATACAATTATCTATATTTTTGTGTTGGGAAATCGATTTTTGTAAATAATGCAGTCTTTCCTAATATTCTCAATGAAAGATATTAAAAATGACGCTTTTTTTTCATTAAAAAAACGTAAGTCATCGTCGCCATCATTAAAAGATGTTATATTACTCATCAAAACCTCTATGAAAATTTTAATTAATGTACACATCAGAAATATATAATGTTAAAATTGCCAAGTAAAAGACACCCAATTAATTTTTTTTCATGATTTTATAAATTAATTGAAATAGGAATTAGGTCATATGATTTTGTTATACGTAATATTATTACCAACTTATGTTATATATATTACTTTGTATTATTGTGATAGAGGTTTTCATGCAATTAAATTATTATATTGTACTGAAATAGGATTCTAAAACTGATGCGGCGCAGATAGTTTATTATTTTTATCAACTTCGTGCTACTCCTAATCATTTTACTGAATTGATTTATTTGTATAAGTGAATCTGTTATATTACTTATATCCCAATAATTGCAAAAGGTTTATTTTAGTAGGCATATTGTTTGTAAACTTTAATTTTTACATTGTTTACATTTAATGTATATATGAAGGTGAACTTAGTAAAAGGTTATTTATTAAAAATATTATTTTTATGAATATCGCCTTGTTTTATTTGCCCAAGAGGAAGTGTATAAATTTTGGAAATATTTTTCAATATAAATCCCATCTTAAAATGTAAATAGTAAAAAATTTGAATTTATCTTTTTAAAAAAGCTGTCAACCTTCTGTTTGTTATCAAAAACAAATTATACGATTGTTTTATTTTTAAAAGTTTTATCAGAATAATTTCCAAATTATACCATAATAAAATGTTTATTTGGTTAGCTAGCATAACTATGTAATAATGCATTTTTTTTTTTCAAAAATCAAAAATATGTTTTATATTACATTTTAGGTAATATTAAACATATTTTTGTTTTTACTTATGACAGCACCTGATATACAGGGTGAGTTTTTTTTATGTTCTCTGTGGGGATCTCAGAAACTATAAGAGATAGAGAAACTGTTGAATGGGGAAAGAAGTGTAGATTTACGAGACAAATTAAATTCTACTTTAAAAGTTTTCAGAAAAGTTAAGGATAACTAGATATTTTGAAAAAAGTAAAAAGTGTCAATTTTTTCAAATCAATATATCACGGTTATTATAAGAGATAGAAAAAAAAATGTAAAAGACAAAGTTTTAGGTAATTTTATGCAGATTAATAAAAAATAATCAGAAAATTTTTATCGCCATTATTTTCCGAGATATGACGCAAACTTAAATTTTTTTAATGGAAACTATAGTTGGCTATGGCCTCATTCAAAAGATAATTTTTTTCTCTTTAATCCAATATAACATATGACATAGTTATTTCTAAAAATTAGTGAGTTATAGTCCTTTTAAGTTTTATTATAAATAAAAAAATGGGTAGCCATGAAAAAGATGAAAGTAAAACAATTGCAATTCTGATTATTTTTTATTAATCTGCATAAAATTATCTAAAACTTTGTCCTTTACAGTATTTTTCTATCTCTTATAATAACCGAGATATATTGATTTGAAAAAATTGACACTTTTTACTTTTTTCAAAATATCTAGTTATCCTTGACTTTTCTGAAAACTTTTAAAGTAGTATTTAATTCGTCTCGTAAATCTACACTTCTTTCCCCATTTGACAGTTTCTCTATCTCTTATAGTTTCCGAGATCCCCATAGAGAACATCGAAAAAAACTCACCCTGTATATTATAATTCACTAGTAGTGTTTGGATTTCTACCACAGTGTTATTGTGTATTTACATTTGTGTAATGGAGCCTATTTCTTTAAAGGATTGCCCCCATCACTATAAAGCACCATTAATTATAAACTAATGGCAAAGGATTATAATTATTTTCAAATGTTAACCCAGAATTGATCAGTAAGGCTTTTATTTACCAATAATATCATATATGTATATATAATTAAAAGAAATATATATGTAACGTAAAATATGTATAATATAAAAAATAGCAACTTTTCATATTAAAAATTTTGTAAGCGTCAACAAATTATAAATTTTAAACAAAAAAGCATAATATTGGATTCAGACATAGACTTATTTTGTATATACACATTCACCAGCTATCCATGTTGAAATAAGCCCTAAATCATCACCGAGGAAGACAAAATCAGCATCAGCTCCAAAGTTCAGTGTTCCTTTTTTTTCTGAAATACCCAAAACTTGGGCTGGATGTAACGTGGCTGCCTCCAATGCATACTCTTTTGAACAACCTATGAACAAAAATTATGAAAGAAAGCATTGATTAAACAAATAATTGTGTCACTAAATTTTGTATGAAAATAATATGTTTTATATTGTGAAAAATAATGTAAACTATGATTTATTTCAATAGAACTAAAACAGAATTAAAAATCACCTGTTTCTTTCAGGAATAACTGAACACATTCATTCATAGTAGCTATGCTTCCACAAAGGGTATCTGTGCCTGCGACAAAGGCTCTCCTGTCCCTAATTTCGACTGCCATTTGACCAATATTGTGTTTTCCTTCTTCTAATCCCATCGCGGAAAGAGCATCAGTGACCAAAACCAAACCTAAATTGTATAGTAGTTTTCAACAACTGTGAACCGGCGAAGAAAACGGTTTATTTTTCCTTAAATTCATATAATAAAAATTTCTTACCTAAAGGATGAGCTCTGTATGCGATTCGTAATGCAGCTGGATGGGTATGAATACCGTCTGCAATGATGCCGAAATAAATTGTTTTTCCTTTGGGTATGTTATCTGATGTTAACAGACCAACTAGACCTGGATCTCTATGATGAAACTTGACGTAGAAATTGATTAGTTGAAGATTAAATAAAAAATAATGAAACATTAAAGAATTAAATTTATAAGGTAAGCAATGTAATTGTATTATTCTTATTATTATTGTTACATTAAAAATGATACCATTGAAAAGGTCTATCATAAATATATAACAAATAAAATTATTGTGTGTTTGCAGAAAAGTTATGTAGTAAAAAAATATTAATTAACCTATAACACACGTAAAATAATACATTGAATGTAGTGTTATTTTTCAAATTTGTTATTTTATATGTATTATTCAATATATAATTAGGAAAAACTAATATGAATATTTTTTTAAAAAGGTTTACTCACAGGCAGCATTGCATTAAATAAATGGGTTATAAAAGTTGCTCCACTTTGGGCAGCCTGTTCACCATCTCGAAGATTACCCATGGAATGTCCTAAAAGTAAATGTGAAGAAAAAGAACACTAATATATTTTTCATTTACCTAATGATACAGTTACACCCGTTTCTGTTAGTTTTTCAATTACGTCTGTGGAATTTTTGAGTTCTGGTGCCAGAGTCACTATAGAAACATTTTCCAGCATACCATACATTTCCTTCACAGTTTGAAACCCCTAAATGATAAGCAGTGCATTTAAGTATTAGCCTAAAAAGATTCTTATAACTTCTCATAAGGTATAGTGAGTGATATATTAGGTGTTATTATTATTAGAAACTTTGTTTACCACATTGCTATGTACAAATGAATAATCCAATTTTTTCTGCTATATTAAAGGTTTATTTTAACAGAACGTAATTAAAATTGTTCAAAGTATTTGCCATTGCTTTGTATAACTTTAAGACGACCCTTAAAATCATGGTGATAGATTGGGATTGAATTGTGAACTCCGCTCGTGCTGTTGTCAGATGAAATTTTTTACATGTTTTTTAAATAATTTGTTTTTATGTGTATTACTTAACACGTACAACGCCCAGCGTGAATCGTTGGAGTTTCTCCCGGGGCCCAAATCTGCAATATCATGTTTAAGCAATGCATTACATTACAAAAGAAGAATGCAATACGCCTCATTAAGGGCGAAGTAGGAAATGCGGTATGTTTTCTGAAGAAACATTTTGAGAGAGAGGAAATTGTGTCTGGTTGAATTAATTACTTTTGCCAAATTGTATTTTTCGTCTGTTAATAAAAGCATATTTAATGAATTTTTAATTTATCTCAAATATCCGTCATAATTGTATTACAAATAATATTTCTATAAACTACCACCAAAACATTGTTTTAATTACACGAAGAAAAGTGTCACACGCTTTTGTGTTGAGCGTTCAACGTGTTAAAGTGTATTTCTCGTTTGTTTGTAATAGTATATATTGAATAAATTATTACTTTATCACAAATATTCGTTAGAATTGTATTACAAATAATATTACTATAAACAACCACCAAAATCTTGTTTAACGGGGCTCCAGCGGAAACATCGCCGTCACCCGAATTTGGGTGACGTGGCCTTCTACGTGTTAAAGTAGCTAATAAATTTTCGATCTTGAAAATAAATCGCCTTTGGAGGGGATAAAGTCTTCAAGCCATTTTCTGATCAGAACTTCTGATTAAAAATGCATTGTATACGGCATGTTGCACGGTCTGGAGTAAGTGGTAATCAGATAGAGCAATGTCTGGTGAATATTTAGTTGCTGTAAGACATCTCGGACAAAACTCATCATGATGTCTTTTGTATTGGAAGCAATGTGTGCCCTGGCGTTGTCATGCAATAATTTCACTAGATGTTCTCCTTTGCCAGTATACAGCCATTTTTGTTCCATTACTCACCTCAAGTGGATAATTTGACTGATAGCAGTGTGCAGAATCTGTTTCACCAGTTTTCTAAAAACTTATAAACAAGCACGCCCTTTATATTTTCAGTGAGTTTATGCGGAACACATTTTCCTTCTTTTTGCATCTCATATACGTTTTAGGAACTCAATTGCTGAGTCAATTCCAGCTGTTCTGCAAGTTCTTTAAGGCCCCCAGGGAGTTGCTTGTCGTTCAGATAGAAAAAACCCCTTTTGAACCACTTAAACCAAAATGCGCAATCATCTTATAATACAACACTTTCACCCAGAAAGAAACAAATTTGTTCACACGATCTTGCAACATTTTATCTTTGTTGGAATTCATAAACAAGGCAGGGTCGGATTTGCACAGCAAAAAAATGACATTCAATTGATTTCAAATGAATTTCTTGAAGGCTTAAAATAATTTAGATTATTCATTTGTACACCCAATAGTAGAACAAAAATGAATATTTATGCCTAATAAAATTTCTAGATATAAATAGTAAATTAATTAATAAAGTATAAATTATAGTTTTTCAAAAACTAAAGACCAACCAAGTAAATTGAACTAATGGTATGAAAATAAAATAAATATTTAATAATGGTTACATTTTCAAATGGTTTGATGAATTCTGGTGGATGCGCTCCTTTTTTTTCCTTATTTATAAAAGGACCTTCTAAATGCAATCCTAAAATAGTTGCTCCGCTTCTGCCTCCAGCTCGTCTTTTAATTTTTGGGACTATTTTATGGTAAATCTCCTTTGGCGATGTAACCAATGTTGGACAAAATGAGGTAACACCATATTGCAATAAACCTTTAGCTATTGTTGTGACTTTATCTTCTGTTTCTTCAGTTATATTGGAAAAGTCAATACCAAAGCCCCCTTAAAATTATAAAAACATACAAGTCAAATTCAAATTTATATATGATTTTTCTTTTAACAATCTTTGCGCATGTCGAAAGAAAATGGAAAATATAAAGAGTTTTTATTAAAATATCGGAGTGAAACATTTTTGCTGTTGTTGAATTTAGAAAATAAAATTTGCATAATTTACTTTGTGTATCTTTGATCTCTTCTCTTAAGAGCTTCAATATTAAAACAAAATTTTCAATGCAATAAATTTAATTTAAGAAATATATGAAAATTTAAATTATAATTTAAATAAACATATTTTTAAATTATAATTTAAATTTTCAGGATAGTTAAAGTAATAGATAAAAATGTTTGCTGTCAATAAGAAATAAAATAAATTAAATAAACCAGACACAATTAGTTGAATTATTATTTAAGAATATGCAATAAAATCCTACCATTAATTTGTAGATCAATGAACCCCGGTGCAATAATTGCATTATTACAATCCACTTGCAGGTCAGCCATAATTTTCTCATCGAAAAAAACCTTTTCTGGGTTTACAATCTTTCCATCACGCACCCACACATCTTCCCTAATAATTTTGTGATCCCTCAAGATTCTACAGTTCCTAAATTGGATCAATTTTTTCGACATACTGTATTTGTTCTAGTGTTAATCTGTGCAATGTCTTCAAAAACGGTATTTTTTAGGTTAAACCTGCAGAGACAGGTTCAATGACTGCCACACAAACAAAGAGAGATTGTAAAAACAAGTTTATCAACGTATAGATAAGATATCTAATTGTTTTGGTTAATAATGTGGTTTAATGATGATTTTAGGTGGAATAATACTTTAATAAACATCTGGTGTTTCATGGTCATATACAGGGTGTCGCATCGAAAGAAATTCTTGTTGATGTATTGCAATAAGAATTAAAAATATATGCAAATCGGAAGCGTTTATCAAACATTTTTATTCAAAATTACAAGATTTTCTGTTTTTCAGGAATCAAACAAGAAACTGTGTTTCAAATAGAAGTATTTGACATCGAGATACAACTTTTTAGGTACCCCTTCTGCTGTGTAATTTGTATATTGTTCATTAAAGTGCGATTAATTATAGCCTAATTTCAAAAAATACTGTTGCCTTTCAACTTGCAGACTCGCACCCACTATGACATCATCGACATTTTAACTTTTCATATTTTAACACGAAATACATACATTAAACTGAAATAAAGAAGAGTTTGAATTTATACACTTTATATTTTAAGTAAAAAAGCATCTTTATTCTTTTATTCAACTTCCTTTTTCGTTGTGTTCAATTTTACTTTTTTTTGGGCCACCCTGTAATGTCGCATACAATTAAAATTTTAATTTTGAGAAAAAAAAGTTTTAATTTCTATGCTGCATTTATACGTAAGTATATACAGGGTGACTGACGAAAAACCTTTGGTGCTGTATCTCGCTTATTTTTGATCCGATTTGAATAAATAAAACATCAAATTAAATGATTTTTAAAAGACTTTAATATGAACAGTACTGATATTTTTTCTTGCATCCAGTTTTTGACAAAAGACGATCAACTTTTTTTTTCAAATTGCACTGTATATATATTTTGTACTGATCCGCAAGGAGATTTTTTTCTGAATCTAAATTTGTAAATGATTTTATCCATTCATCAAACCAAAGTCGAGAAATTGAGGATTAAAAAAAAAAATAAAAATTAAATACCCATAGTAAACAATATACAGAACCTATTCCAAATGTCAAAAGTGACAGTGTCAGTCATTGGTACAATACTGCAATGATTTTTAATAATTTCATACTAAAAATGTTGCAAGATTTCAAAAACTGAAAAACGATTTCTGTAGAAGCACAAAATTCTAGTACAGTGTTTGAAATATTGCAACATTTTAATTATGAAATAATTAAAAATCGTTGCAGTATTGTATCAATGGCTGTCACTGTCACTTTTGACATTTAAAATAGGGTCTGTATATTGTTTACAATGGATATTTGACTTTTTATTTATTTTTTTAATCCTCAATTTCTCGACTTAAGTTTGATGTATGGATAAATTTGTCTACAATTTTATATTCAGAAAAAAAATCTCCTTGCGAATCAATAAAAATATATATACAGTGCAATTTAAAAAAAAATGTTGATCGTATTTTGTCAAAAACTGGGTGCGAGAAAAAATAACAGTTCAGATCCTATTAAAGTCTTTTAAAAATGGTTTAATTTATTAAAATCGGATAAAAAAGAAAGTGAGATACAGCACCAAAGGTTTTTCGTGATTGACGAAAAACCTTTGGTGGTTTTACTGTATATCATGTATACTGATCTAAAATATAGATTGAGACCAATAATACGTCTTAGATGTATGAAATATTTTTTACTTTCTCTGTGATTTGTAACATCAAATCTATAGAATAATAAGCAGAAACAGTTGTTGCGGAATGAATTAATTTAAATACTTACCTGCTTTTACCATTGTCAGGTCAGATCCAAAACCAATATTTTTACTTACTTTTTTTTAAAGATACTGTAACTAAAATCTACTTAATGGTTAATTTAGTTATTCAGAAGGGTCCTTATTACAAACTCCTGTAATAAATAGATATTTTATAACTAATTTCATAAGTATGTCATATAAATAAATATATCCAATGTTAAACTTTACTCAAATGGGAAGAGAATGCAACATTTAAAATATATATGCCATACCTATGATAAAACAGCTCCCCGGGTACAAATTTGGTCTAAATTTAAAATTACTCCTAGGGTTATTATTTCAAAATGTAGTTATTAGTTATTTCAAGCAAATAAGTTTTTTGTCAGAAAGTTACTTAAAAACTGGGTTTATTATAATTAATAAATAACAAAGAAAATAACATTGCTTATGCTAAACGCAAAAATAGTAAAAAAGCGATACAAAACAAAAATAAAAAACGCTTACAAACTAAAAACTAGTACGAAATGAAAAGGTACACATATTTTAGGCAAATTCACAAATGCAACGGTTTACAAAACGCAAAAATAAATATGGAACAAAAGTACAATTTTCTAATAAATACATGTTACAATACATCAAACACAGAAATTTAACAGAAAAATGAAAACATATGCAGTATTTAGCCAAATAATTTATACTTCTTATCAAAACAGAGTAATAATTAATTATAATTAGACATTTTAAAAATTAATTAACTACTTATTTCGTAAATATTGAACAAAAGCTTTTTGGCTCTAAAGACATGTTGATTCTTTACATATTAATTAGCTACCCAAGAAGATTTATATATATATATATATATATATATATATATATATATATATAATTATTTAATCAGTATATTATCTACTTTAAATGGGACAATTGGACAATTTCACCAAATTGATATTACAATTATTTAATATTAATGACTTGTAAGTTTGATTTAATTTTATAGTATAAATTACTTAACTAAATACATTATAACCAAATATGGTTTTTAAACATAATTAATGAGTAAATTGGCAGCTGTTTATAAATATTTATTCAAAAACCAAAAAACTTACAAATTAACAACCTCAGTACATTTCGAATAAATTAAACAGTTTCCAAAAATATGAAGCTTAAACAGCTCCTGAAACCCTGAATAACCACTGTTTTCGTAGAACAGAAGGCGATATACATGTATAATGAAAAATTTGGATTTCAGACAATATCAATATAAATATTCATATATAAATTTCATTAACAATGAGAGTTACTATATATAAACTGGGAACATTAAAAAGTTGGCAAAATTGTAAATACAATACATATACAATACGTGTGTCTTGTGGTAATATAAAAAGAAGGTCGGAGAAAGTTAGGAAAACAACGGGGTTAAGCAGAGAAACAAGAGTGTGTGCTATTATAAATATTTACGCGGAGATAAAGTCCGGTATCTTTTCATTTTCTTTTCGGTAAATTGATTGTTTGATGAGAGCCCCGTCGACGGATTGCTTGAAGTACACGTACATTGTGCGGGCCAACGGGGGCACAATATTTTTATAAAAAACATCATAAATATGCCACAGCTTGACTGCTCTCACGAGGCGGGTAAACATACCACTTGCCGTACTGTAGATAACAAGAGACATGTACAGCAAGGTTAGAGGTTCTTAATCTATAATAATAGAGAAGGTTTGGGTTAGTTTTTATGTAGAAGCGTGGTATTGTAATTGCCCTTTTATTATTACATGCGAGAGAAACAACCAACCACCCACCCGCGCGCGCCTAGCTTAGCTTACTGGTTTTCTTTTTTTTTTTTACGAATTTCAACTACGAGCCTATAGCGGATATTAAAGAGCTTTCAGCAACATTACTTTTTTTATTTACCTTAACATACTAAAAAAATCTTTGGAAAGAGTTAACAATTAATAATATTACTTCGAAAATGTATACAATTCTTAATTCGTTTATATTATAATATGACAGACTAAGACACGGTGATTTATTCGTTTTTTTTTACTCAATTTTTAGTTATGTAAATTATGTGTTTATTATTCGACACGGAAATAATTGGTGTCTGAAAAACTCACGAATCCCTGCGTCAGGCATACACGACGACGACGAACACCGGGATGGGGTTAAATGATATGTCGAACCCACTCACACTAAGATTTGTACTTTAACTGACTAACAGAGTCATATGTATGTATGTATATATATATTTTAATTTCCTTCATCTATATATACAGTACTAACCATAAACATAACTATTGCTAACAATCATTTTTAAACATAAACAAATAATATAATCAGTTTTCACTGACCTATACTTTAATTCATGCTGTATTTATTAACAGTTAATCTTATAATTATTTTTTATTTCTTCAATTGTTTTATATTCACATATTTTATTAACACATTTAAAGTATGAATTATAAATCTGTGAAAAGAAACGGTTATACTTTTGGTGAGTACTGTATATATACACACACACACACTTTTTTTTGCCTTTTATGTCTATATATTAATATTAATATGTAAGGTGTGTCCGTACAACAAGGCTTGGAATGCAATCAACGCGGGGGTTGTTATTGCACTGAAAAACTCGTCAAAAAATGAGGAAATAAAAACCGACTCACAACCATGTGTCTTGTAATAATATATATAATATGGTCAAGTATGATTGTCCCCCACTTTCACGCCCGAAAACACTTAACTTAAGTAACCGTCCTAGTTTTTTCCACTTTTAGATTAGCCTCTTGAAACTATCTAACATACAGCACAACTTAACTAATCTAAACGACTATTTTTCAGAAAAAATAATACGTGGAATGATATATACACACATTTATATATGTATATTTATATATTTTTATATATTCATATATATATATATATATATATATATAAATAAATGTGTATTATATAGATATAACAAACTCCTCACTCCAATACTGACTTGAAAATACTTATTGCTAGGTGAATCCTTCCTTTACATATAACACACAATCGAAGAAATGATAATAATAATAGTATAAATGAGAATACAAGAGTCATGTATATGGCTGTATACGAGTATATCTAAAAAACGATTTGTTTGTACATATACTAAGACTGTGATTGTAAAATCATCAAAAATCTATCACATTAATTATACATTTTTAATTTTTTTCTTTCAAAAACAAATAACCTTATTTACTTTTGATACATCGTCCCACGCCTTGCGCTGGGTAAAAATTTAAAAATATAAAAGTTTATATGAGCAAATGCTACATGAAGTACGCGCGCGCGGTCGCGTCGAGTCCTTAACTCACTAAAGTACTACACTATTTGTTCTTTTTTATTTTTTTTTTTCATTTTTCGCGCGACGATTGTTGCAAATTCATATTAGTCAATTTTTTTAGCAAGGATTAACAATTCTTTCCTTAAAATTTCTTAAGATAACACGCAACATTGCAGAAGGAAAAATGGTAGCTTAGATATTATTGTGCACTGTAGAAAAAGAGTTAGGTGACAAATATGGTTATACTTTGAATATACTGAATCTATATTGGAACGTATTTACTTCCTTGTTAAAATTTTTTGATAAAACATACCAGTATATTAATTATTATTTGGCAAGATTTCAGCACAGAGTATGTTATAGTATTTATAAAATAAAAAGTATAATTTTGGAAAATGGAGAACTTTTCATCAATTTATTCAGAATAGAATTTAGACAAGCAAGTCAATTTGTCAACCAACACTTTCACCCTGGGACTAATCAGACAATTTTTAATAAGAAAATTTATATATTATGTTAGTACATTTTACTATAATTCAATATGGTGGTGATAGGACCAAAACAGATTTGCATCAGTCGCCAATTTGTTGCGCGCAAGAAACTGGCAAAGCGATATATGAGAAAGGAGCGCAGGGGACTCGTCGCGGACGCGCGTTCTGTCAATAGTAGTAGTGATATATATAAAATATTGGTGTAAATAATATTTGGTAAATAAATAAAAACTAAGCCTATCCTTAATATAACCCTACGTCAATTTGTTAAATTTGTGAGAATATTGACATCACATATAATTTTCGAAGAACAATCCTTCAAGAACGTTTAAATAGTGTATAAGATACGGTTAAATTTTTATACATAAACAATTCGAGGTTTTATGTTTTTTGCATTTTCAATATATTCATATTTGATATATAGATATATATTTTTTGTTTTGTTATGTACATATAATTCTTAAAAACTCTTGTGAGCGGTGTTAGCGAGCGAGTCGTGATGAAAAAAAAACTTCCAAAAAACCGAGCAGCCGCAACGCCGCACACAAAATAACAACGACAGACTAAGGTCACAACTTATCCTGAAGATACTATTATCACAGGCACGGTTACTGCGACCCGCTACGGACCACAGAGATTTCAAAAATCTGAAGAACAGACACGAGAGAAAAACAACACGCATTCTACCAGAAAGAAAGTCATCGCATTGGAATAGACCAGCGGCGGCACGTCTCGGACTGCGTTAACGAACATTCACAAGCCGAACCTACTGTACGTGTATTAGGCTGAACCTTAGGACCTAAACTTAGATGGCACTGCTCTAGCCGCCGCTGGGAGGAAACGCTACCAACCTGAGTACGTAAAAACATTCACGGTGTTACGAAAAAGAAAATTTGCCTCGAATAGAAAGTCGAATACGAGTCTATTGTTATAATAAAATAGTTCCAAGAAATACTTTTTCTTTATCTTGAAATTAATTATTGATATTTTAGCTACAATATTATAGCGATATTTAGGCTGAACCCTGACTCCTGACCACTACTTCACTATTCGACGCATTTTCGCGACACCATCACACTAACTAAAATGAAACAACAAAACAATACTCACATTGTGCAAAACAAAATAAAAACCAAAATAAACAGCACACGCACTCACACAGAGAAAACCTTTCATTTACACAATTAATTTACTAATTGACACACTGAATAATATTAATCAATTATTTCTAATGAATAAAACAATATTTAGGAACCATATTATGCCTGCTGCTAAAATAACAAATATACATACAATTTTTCAGGGGAAACAATAAAATATAAAACAAATATATATATAAAAAAACAAACTCAACATAAGCGGAATACGTACGTATGCATGTGTATAAATAAACTTTGGATAACTCTTCTTCTAAAGCTAACGGGGGGAAATGCTTAATATGAAATTTCTTACGAAAATAATATATATGTACTACTAAAATAAAATCAGTTCTGTAGATAAAGTTAGAGATCATACTACTTGCAATGGGGCTCTAGAGGATGTACAGCGTGTTGAGCACCAGTACATGGTGGTTGTTCTTGGCCAATGTTACCACATAGCCCTCTGATGTTATTTTCAAGCCACAACAGCGAGATACCTGAAAAAAATGAAAAAGGACAAACTATTTAGAGGTCAGGTTAAATATTTAACAGTACTTGATACATTGTATTTTTATGTATACACAACAGGGATGCTAATTTGATTGCCTCTCTATGACCTTTAAATTTTAAAATTTAGTAATATAGACACTCTAAATTATTCTTATTATTTAAAGCAAAAATGAGTGCATATCACAATGAAAACAAAAAAGATTTATATTAATCAATTTAGATAATAGTACATTCAAAATCTGCAAATCTTTAACTTTAGCATTTTAGTATGGAGCTAACAATTCATAAAATTAATAACTGAATAGTTGAGGCTGTTAGTTGTTGAAAGTTCATATTCTAATCACTTTGGTAAATTTTCGTAAATGAAATACGATAACACTTTCAAATATTTATTTTGCTGTTCGCAAAGAAATGATCATTTTTTTACCTGAAGAAGACACAGTGTGTCGAAACAATTGTCGCGAACAGCAAAATAAATAAATGAAAGTGTTATCGTATTTCATTTAGAAAAATTTACCAAAGTGATCATAAAATTAAGTTTTGGGATGAATGCAACAGTTTGTGCATCTACTTACCTTAACATAAGGGCACTCAAATTCTGATATCAACGAGCCGTCTCTCCCGAATACCGCTACGTGGAATCGATTTCCGTGCGAGTCACCGATGAGAACGTCACCAGCGTCTGATATGTCAATGCCATTCGGGTAGCTGGTGATGTTTTCCCACCCAATACGTCGAACGTAGTTACCGTCTTCACTGAACACCACCACATTGTGGCCTTTGAAGTCACACACATAAAACTCTTTACCTAGAAATAAATTATTATACAATAATCGCAATAAAAAATATATTTTCTTCTGTTTTCTTCACAATGACGCATTTTTACACCTTTATGAAAATACATTTTTTTAGTCAATTAAGTGAACTGATTTTGATAGGTTTAACACTGAAGGGTTTAAACAAGAACCATGATGATGTATTCTTAATATGTATAATTTATCTTAAATATGTATGTGCAATTTTGAATGTAGGATAAATTTACATCTTTAAATAAATTGATTTTGTCTCTTTGTGTTTACCATAATTATTAAGGGGTTAGGCCACTCTAGAATTTTGAAAAAAAATATTTTTTTTTTACTTAAAGTATAGTTGAGAGTCTTAAGAATATGGGAAAATTTATTTTAAAGCCGCGCGGAAGTAATTGACAAGTGAAAATTTTCAAAACAATTGGTGAAGCAACTGAAACTGTGTGCAAAATAAGTATGAAAAGCGCAGAAAAAGGAGAGCAAAATCAATCTTCTAAAAATTATCACGGATTTATTGTCTAGGATGATGGATCGTGGAGAAACCGCGATTTTCGTCATTCTTCGGCTTGGTAACGCTTATCAGTTGGTTTCAATTCCGTTGCTTGGTCGATGGCTCCAAAATCAACTTTCAGTGGATAAGTGGTGATGGATATTGCAGTTAATATTGCCATGTGTGTATTCAACAACGGCTTATTTAGCATAATAAAAGTTATGCAGGTCCTGGGAATAAAAATCAACCAAAACTGCTAATCAATTTTCAAAATCTGGCCCGTATTTTTTAGAGTATACATCAGAGATTCAGAAAATATTTACTTTTTTCTACCAGGTCCATTGCTGTTTCCAGGATATGTTCGCCCGTTTTGCCCTACACTCGGAGAGGGACCTCCATTTTCTTTATTTTGTTACGTCATTTTTGAAAATTTTCTTTTAAAAAAAATTGGAGATAAAGTTCAATGTGCATACAATAAAGATATATAAAACAGTTTTTAATAGGACTTTTAGATTTTGTTTAAAAAAATCTAGAAAATTACCTTTTTTTTCCTAGTCTAGAGTGGCCTAACCCCTTAACCCATCTTTGGCCAACGGTGCGTATACGCACCATTTCAAAATGCACCATTAATTAATAACTTTCTATTGTATAATTCAATTTTTTGTTGGTGCTTCTAAGAGTAAACATAATAAACTTAATTTACATTTAGATTAAATAAATTTTTCTCATTAGTTACTATTGCAAATATTTTATAGAAAAGTCCTATTTTAAGAAGGATTTACTCGGGTTTATGCAAACATTATTTACAATTTCCAGATAATGTAATTTCAAGTGCTCATTGCCTGAATTCCAAGTAAACACATTAAGCATTATGGTAGAAGTGATTAAAACAGATATAAGATTTGCTGGAAAAAGATAATGACTCTTAATCCTTCGTGGTGCGTATACGCACCGTTGGCCAAAGGAGGTATACCTGCTATATATAAGGATCGACATTTTTGCATACTGTTCATTGTAATTTGTATTCTTATTACCAAACTACATCAGTGAGATTAGTGAAGATATTATTATGTCTAAGTTTAAGGCTTTTTTAACCCAACGTGAATTAGTTGAAGAATTGGAATGGATGCTGGACGAGATTGAAGATAGCAGAAAACAAGGTCAATAAGAGGTTTATGCAGTTCGGTGTATTTTCCCAGAAACTTGCCATAGATGAGCAAATGGTTCCATACTTTGGACGGCACTCGTGCAAAAGGTACATCAAAGAAAAACCAGTACGATTTGGCTTCAAATTGTGGTGCCCGTGTTCTTCGGATGGCTACTTATTTCAATTCATTCCCTACGGACGAGCAACAGTAAAAAAACGAATTTGGTTTAGGAGGGAAAGTTGTACTGGATTTGCTAACCACAAGATAGTTTTTGATAATTTCTTTACCTCATACAAATTGATGAAGGAACTATTAAAAAGGGGATATTTTGCGACGGGGACAATCCGGGATAATCGCATTGCAAAATGTACAATAAAGGCAATAAAAAATTATCCATAAAGAATCTCGCTGCAGTTATGATTGTGCACAAGATGCAACTATAGGGATCGTTGTCACAAGATGGAACGACAATTCGGTAGTAACACTTGCCAGTAATATCGACGCAGTAATGCCAATACAACAAGCAAAAAGGTATGACAGGAAACAAAAAAAGGAGGTCAATATCCTAAAGCCGAAAGTGATTACAGAATATAGCAAATTCATGGTTGGCGTGGATCTCCACGACAATGGAGTGGCAAATTACCGCATCAAGTGTCACGGCAAGAAATGGTGGTGGCCGCTGTTTACTACTACAATAAACAGCATGCTAGTAAGCAGTTGGAAGATTAGCCAACGGAAGCAAAATTAGTCAACTGGATTTTAGATCTCATATTGTTAAAAGGCTCTTGGCAGTAAAAGATCCATCATTTGTAACGGTAGCAGTGCCATTGGAAGTGCACAAAGATAATGTTGGACATGTAATTATTGTGCATGAAACGAAAAAGCTGCTAAGATGTAAAGTGTGCCAATCAAACACAATTTATATGTGAAAAAATGTAATGTGCATCTACACTCAGAATGTTTTAACAAATATCATATTTAATTTTATATACCCCTATACGCACCACTCAAATTTTTGTATAGCAAATTTTTTTTTTTTTTTAATTTATTAAAACTTTCTTGATGAACACCATTCTAATGCGTTTTATTTAAAACAAATCTAAAATATCATCTATTTCTATGCTTGGCCAAAGATGGGTTAAAGAAGCCACAGAGGCAAAACATTTGCATAAATAAAAATTTCAAAATCAATCATTTATTATTAAGTCTTGATTCATGTGGATTTTGTAATTGTGCTTCTGCACTGTATCAATGGAACAAACAAATATTAAGGGCTATAAATCTGGCATTTATGTGAAATATAACTATGAAGAAGTATTTAGAAATAATAACCGCGCTCAAAATCAATTGTTGGTACAATTAACAAATTCTGTACGGAGGTGCAGCATCTATTTCTCCAGGTGATATCATCATGAAAATGTTGGAAAAAAAAATATACCATATAATCATTTTTGACAATTTTTTCTGCCTACAAGTTGTTTCTATACTTAAAAAGTAACAGATGTTTTTGCAACTGAGACATAGAAAATTGACCAAAAAATTCCAATAAACCCTGTGAACACATGATTCTGTGTAAGATAGTAAATCAAAAATTCTAACACATTATTGCCCATTGACATATTAATAAGTCATTCTCATTTAAAAATAGCCATTGATATAGTAATAGGTTATTTTTTATCGAAAGTGCCATCAATGTAACGCTATGTTATTTTTTGTGCAAATCTAGTTGCTGTTGACGTAATATAATTACTTTCCCTATATAGTATACAGGGTGAGTTTTTTTTCGATGTTCTCTATGGGGATCTCGGAAACTATAAGAGATAGAGAAACGATTAAATGGGGAAAGAAGTGTAGATTTACGAGACGAATAAAATTCCACTTTCAAAGTTTTCAAAAAAGTCAAGGGTAACTAGATATTTTGAAAAAAGTAAAAAGTGTCAATTTTTTCAAATCAATATATCTCGGTTATTAAACAGATAGAAAAAAACTGTAAAGGGCAAAGTTTTAGATAATTTTATGCAGATTAATAAAAAATAATTAGAAAATTTTTAACGCCATTATTTTCCGAGATATGACGCAAACTTACATTTTTTTAAATGGAAACCATAGTTGGCTGTGACCTGATTCAAAAGGTAATTTTTTTCTCTTTAATCCAATATGGCATATGACACAGTTATTTCTAAAAATGAGTGAGTTATAGTCATTTTAAATTTTATTATAAATAAAAAATGGGTAGCCATGAAAACGGTGAAAGTAAAACAATTGCAGTTGTTTATAATAGTAGCAATATTGTACAACATCACATGTTCCGAGTGCAATTCTGTTTATATAGGCCAGACGGGTCGTAGTTTTGAAACCAGATACGCGGAACATTATCGCGCCTTTAGATTAAACAAAAATTCTAGCACTTTTGCTAACCATGCTTTAGACTGTAATCATCCTTTCCCAGAAATCCATAATATTAAAATTTTACACTCCTGTCCGAAAGGTGCTAAGCTTAATCTCCTAGAATCCCCTGAAATATTTAAACTTAATAATAATCCCCTTGTAAACCTTTTAAATGAGCAGACCGATCTAATATACACACCTCTTTTCAGAAACCTGTAATCTCTTAATGACGCCTAATCCGTTGTCGCTATTCCCATCATATTAATTTTTCTACCCTCTCCCAATATTGTACTTGTATAAATGTAACCTTCTTCTTAATTTGTGCACTTGATAATGACCTTTAAAAGTCGAAACTTAAGTCGTGTGTTGTTGTAACTTATTTTATATATTTTACAATAAATTTTAGTGGTAAAAACATAGTAAGTGTTTTATTTTAGTGTTTATCATGAATTACCACATAGTAACGGTCGCAACCATTATTATGATTAAAATATAATTCTATTATTTTTAAATATAAACAAAATAATATCACACCCGAAATAAATATAGAACATATAAAATCATAATAATATATTTTGTAATATTTGAAACTGATTTTTGTAACTAAATTTATTAAAAAAAAAACGATTTTCTTTGCTTTTTAATAATTTTGTCAATATAATATCCATATATCAATGAATATGTAATACAGCTAACTCGGTTAGACTTTTTTGAGATATAGTGGCTCGCGGCCACGATTTGAATCTTTTCAGTGCAGAAAAACTTCTTTCTGCAGAAGCAACGCTAACAGGAAGAGTACATAATATTTGTAAAATTATTTTTATGTTTAGTAAATATTCGGGTCATATTTTCTGTATACATCTAAAGCATTTTCTGGTAATTGTTCTTTGATTTTATTTTTCTTTTGCCATTGTAATTTCCAAAATGCCAATTCAGACTTAATTGCTATTGCACATGTTACGTTTTCAGGTAAATTTTTTTAATTTAAATATGTTGCAACAGATTTTGAAGTGGGATCTAAATCTTCGCCAGTTTGTTATCAATAAAACACTAGGTATTGTTGTGTTAAATTTGAACAAATTCATCGTGTCTTTATTAAATCTGTATTGCAGATCTGTAATAATATTATTCAGGAGAGGTAAATATATATTAATTCGATAATAAACCTCTGTTCAGTTCAGAGGAACTTAAAACAGCGAACCACGTACATGCAAAAGTCCATAAAAAATAAATAAGTAGTGTTAAAATATATAAAACTAAAAGGAAGTGGGAAATAAAGAAACAAATGAGTACAAAAAGAGAAAGAGATATCGACAGCCCTAATTATGGATTCCAAGAATAAAAAAAGATAGAAAAACGAAGCAGTGAAACAAAACGTTGTAATAACAACAGGATACCAAAATAAAACAAAGGAAGATGAAAACAGAAAAAAACTCACGGAGAAGGAAAATATAAATATATCTAAGAACGATGTGATAATGGAGGAATTAAAGAGCATGTTTAAAGACTCCATGATACAAATGACAAAAAACTCAGAAGAACTAAAAGAAGAGAGAGAGCAAAAAAGATACAGTGGAAAGTATGGAGATGAGAACAGAAACGAAAATGGAAAAACAATTATAGAATTATGTATAGCAAACAACCTCATTGTGACAAACACAAAATTCAAATACATACATAAACACACTAGAGAAGTTAGACCAAGAAAAGAGAAATAAAAGACTACTCCTTAATAGACGCAGAAGAATGGAAAAGGTGAAAGATGTTAAAGTAATAAGACAAGCTGAAATAGGGAGCGACCACTACTTGTTAAAAATATAAATTAACACAGAAGCTGAACACTTGAAGTATACGAAGTCGAAAACAATAATAAAAAAAAAACACATAAAGCCAAAAATTGAAAAGAAAGAAACTAGGAATGAATACCAATCAAAAATAGAGAAAAAGACAAACAAAATAGAAGGAGCAGAAAGCAAATAGAAAAAGATCAAAGAAATCATAAGTGAAGCAGCCCAAGAAAGCTGTGAAACAATCACTGTATCAAACAAACAGAGGAAGAAAAACAGGTGATAGTCAGAAGAGGTAAAACAATTTGTAAAAACAAAAGAAGAGAATTGGAAAACTTACATACAAACAAGGAAAGAATAAGATTATATAAGATATATAATAGCAAATAAAAAAGTGGAACAAAAATTCAAGATAGCAAAAAAGCAATCCTGGGAGCAGTTCGTTAAGAAACTGAAAGAAATTTTCACAGAAAACAAAAAGATGTTTAACAGCACTATTAAACAAATGAGCAATTAAATTCATTAACCCAGCCAAGTATAAAAGATAAAAACGTAAATATAATAACAGAAGAAAATAGGATATTAGAAAGATGGAAAGAATTCTTTAATGAAATAACCAAAACAAACCATCACGGAGATATAGAAGGTGAATCAACGAAATAAGAATCGAAGAACTGAAGGCAGCAATCAAAAAAATAAAACTAGGAAAATCTCCAGGTATAGATGACATCACAGCCGAAATGATGAAATATATGGGGAAAGGGGAAGGAAGAATTCTTGAAAATAGTAAATGACATTATCAAAAATCACAAGATACCCGAGGAATGGAACAAGGGAATTATAATATCCATACACAAAAAAGGAGACACAAAAATATGTGATAACTACAGAGATATTACACTCACAATCAAACCAGGGAAAATTTTTACTAGGTTAATAGAAGCAAAAATAAAAGGAAAATTAGATCAACAGCTGGGAGAAGAACAACACGGATTCAGAAAAATAGAAGCAAACAAGACTTATTATACATAATGAGACAATTAACAGAAAAGATGATTAAAAAGGGAAAAGAATTACAACCTAAAAAAGCGTATTACGGGGTAAGAAGAGAGGACATATGGCATATACTCGAAACAAGAAGGATAAAAAAACATAATAAATATAATAAAGAAATAACAAAAATAAAGTAAGAATAGGAAATAAATAATCAGAGGAGTTCAAGACTAAAACAGGACTTAGACAAGGTTGTATATTAAGCTCTTTACTATTTGCATCACTTAATGACGAAGAAATAAGAAATAGCAAACAAAGAGCCGAAAGCACAAAGATAGGGTATAGAAATATTAAAAACTATTAAAAATGCAAATATGTATTAATGTTTGCCGGCGACATAACATTAATAGCAGATTCAGAAGAAAACCTGGAAATATTCAAAAAAGAGCTAGAAAAGATAAATATAATATCATCAAAAGAGAGCAATCACAAAATAGGCATAAATACCTGGGATCAACACTAGAGGAAACAGGGAAGATAGAATTAGAAAAAGATGAAAAACTAGGCAAAGCAGGAATGATCTACAACACAATAAAGAAAACATTCTTAGAGAAAAAAGAGATTACAAAAACAATAAAAACAGAAGTATATAAAAGACATTAACTGCTATATATAGTCCATCCGTTGGATCTTCCGTCCTACGTCACAAAATATCGCTTCGAGAAACGACACAAAAACATTCAGTCTGATAAAGTAAACCAAATGCGTTAGAAAAAGAACGCACTGTAAAACTTTCGTCGTTTTTTGAAGCGATAGTTTGTGACGTAGGACGGAAGATCCAACGGTTGAACTATAGTAGTGAATCGTGAGTAACCACAGAGAGTAATAACAGAAAAACCAATGCAATGAAAATGAGATACCTAAGAAAGATAGAGGGAATTAGGAAGACCAAGGAAGGGTTAGAACGAGCAAGTACATCAAGCAGCGGAAAGGAAAGGAATAGAATGGAAAGAAATAAGAAAATAGCACAAGCTGCGCAACAGTGGTAAAGAAGTGTAAAAGAAATTAACTGAGACATATTGTCGAGAATAAGTCTGACACCCATAATGGATAAAAGGGGAAAAGATAAATAAAAATAATCTGCTATAATAGGTTGATCCAGGTTTGGTCTATTCCTCTGACATTTGGTAATTCGCGGTTTTGTCATTTTAACTTGTAATTCGTTTAAAATATTGACTGCATCATTATAAATTGTTTAAAAGATGAGGCAGTATTTTTCCCCTTGTTGCATAAAACATCAATAGTGTTATTTATAAAGTTATTAGAGCAAGATTCATTTTATTTATTCTATTTACTCAAAGTCACTGTATTTCAAGAGACATTTGTGAAATATGTTTAATGGTTTTCCAAATGATTTTTTAAAGTTGTCACCAGATGCAATTCGAAAAGTAGAATTTCACAAAAATTGCCCTCGTTTGTAAAAGATTTTGTATTTAAGAGAGAACCAGCATCACAATGATCTCGTAAGGAAATATTTTGTTTCCCCCAAATATGATACTTTTGATTATTGGTTTTAATCTATGTCTATTTTCTTCAATTTGTCGAAGTCTTTCCATATTTAATTTATTTCTTATATCTCGTGATTATATAAAACAATTTAGCATAAACAATTGAATTTTTATGGTAATATTTTTATAACACAACATTTTTACCTGATAATTTAGAATATTGAGATACTGTCTGAGATACTTATTTTTGCAATGGCACTTGTTGCTACAACCCACCAAATTTTGTAAAAAAGAAGCAATAAAGCAATATTTGCAAAAGAATCTGTTTAAATGATTAGAAAATATTAACCAATTAAATTGTCTAAAATAGGGTAAAACAAAAGTATCATTTGGTTTTCTTTTACAATTTAAAATTCGAAATTTCTCAATTTCATTAACATTACTAAATTTAACTATATGAATGTAAATTTCAACATTACTATATGTACATATTGTATGCTCCTTTTTCTCATGCTGGGAAAAACCTAGTGAAGATTTCTAATGCTAAATGTCAATGAAGATGTAGATGGATGATTTATATTGACTGTTGACATAGATCGATCTTTATTTGTTGAAGAATCGTCAGTTTTTTTTAAATTTTCTTAACAAATGAATCCCACGTGGATTATCAATTGTCGTACTAATTTAATTACAACAAAAATCAGGAATAAATTAATTTAAAAGAATGCATATATTATTCCTAAAATCAAAAAAATACCTTATGTATAATTGATCGAATTATCATAAATTGGTAATTTATCAGCAATCACTAAAAATTTAGGATTTACATGTGACGTGTAAACAGTTCGGTTTCTATCTTTTACATTTAAACCAAGTAAGACAAGAAATATTATAAATTTACGATATCAAAAAGGCGAATAGTATCAATATCGGGCATTATTAGAAAAGGGAACCCCCCGTGCAAAGGAAGTCATCACTTTTCTAACAGTGCTTGCGTAGATAATTTTAATTTGTGTACATGGCCTGCCTGTTTTGGAAAAATGCACTGTCATAGATCGCTGACTAGAATTACCAACAGTTAACTTGTTTGTTTGAAATATTAGTAATTTTTAAGAATAAACAAAATAAGCGAATAAATAATTACCCAATTACCCCCCCCTGAAACCGCCACTGCCTGAATCCAAAGAATGTTTGCATGTAAGAGGACTTTTTCTCGTTGAAGATACTCTGTATTGTTTAGTGTTATATTAGTATACTTGCGTTTACATGTCCAGGGGGTAACATATTTGTAGCATCAATATGCCAGCAGTTGTCATGATTATTTTATTTTTCATATCACAGAACATATTATTTATGTATTTAGCACATTTATTAAAATTCAATACTAATTTACTGAGAATTATGTGTAATTGTTTTGCCATCCATGACCATTTGATAGAGTTTACTTTCAGACTATGCTCTACATTCACCACATCTATTTTCCACATTTTACCAGACATGTTATTATTCACCATACTCTTTACTAATTAGAATAAAAATCAGAATTAAAATACTACATACCATGTATTGCAATATCAGAAGGTTCCCTCATGTAATCACTGCAGTCGAACCAACGTATCAAATCTCCGTTTTCAGAGATAACGAAGACTGTAGGGCTGACACTGTCTACAGCGACGATCTCGCCGGTAGTAGTTACACCCAAACCAGCCACGATGTCAATGTACCGGATAGCTATTTTCTTCAAGAAATGGCCGTTTTTGGTAAAGATTTGCATACGTGATCGTTCGTTTCCTCTATCGCACACCACGTACTTCCCACTCGACCTCATCACGGCTACCTTTCGCGGGTACCATAGTTGGCCCTCGTCCTTCCCGGCGACGCCAAATTGGAACTTGAATGTCCCGGTCTTTTCAAACACCTACGATAATTAATTAAACACGAATTAGTCGATTATTAAAACTAAATGTTTATAGCCTCGATATCATCTGAATAAATCGCTTAAATTTTTTTATTTATTAATTAGGGAAGTAACTAAAATCACAAATTCTACAGTAAAGCAGTACAATGTTGATTAGTGTTACAAACACATCTTACAATTGTTTCATTTTTTCATTATTAAGAGTTGCATGGATGTAATTATGGATATCATAACATTTACATAATTACCTTTTTTGGAAAAATAAATAATGTTAACATTAAAAGAAAATCTACTAGTCATATTAGGAAAATCATTTACGGGTGTAAAGGGGATGGGTGTTCAGCAGATTTTGAAGGAAATCATCACTTTGAGAACAGATCTCTCAGGGTGTTACTTACTTGTATGCGATGATTGTTAGTATCGGCAACGACGATGTCTTCTTCTAAACCTAGGCAGAATCCATGCGGAGAGTTGAATTGTCCCTTGCCGGGTCCCAGCTGTCCAAATTTGCAGCGAATCTGCATAGGGCTGACTTTGGCGGCACGAGTAACATTCGGCTGAGCGCCTGCTTGTTGCACAAGGGAGTTTATCGGGTCAGGTAAAATATCGTCCGGAGTGGAAAGCAGCGGTGACGTAGAGGAAGAGACTGCCCCAAATCCATTCAATAAGTTATTTGTGAGAGTTAGGGAGGAGACGGGGGAATTTGGACGAACTAACATATTGGAACCATTCGACATACCACTATCTATGAAGAAATGAAATGTTTATTAGGGCTCACATTGACAGTACAAAGCATTACGAAAACATACATTAATACATTATTGTTTTAGATACATTTATGATTAGTAATGATTGGAAGAGGGAGTGCACACGTTCATTAGTTGAGGGTAGCCATTTTAAGTTTATTTATCAGTCAACAAAACCTTTCTTACACATTAGTAAATACATACATACATGGTATACAGAATACATATAATCGAAAACAATGTTGATTAAAAAATTAATAAAGAACGTTTTAGAATTGATGTATAAACAGTGTGTTTAATAAAATGTGCATGTGCACTCCAGCGCAGACAAATGAGTTCAGCGACACTGCTTCAATTTTTAATAATTAGGCTATTTTAACTCTAAGTTGTAAATATAACCTTTATAAGGAAGCACATGTGATATTTAGAAAGTGAGTGCAATTCTCAAATTAATGTTAATAATCCAAAATCATGCTAATTATTCATTCATTCAACTGTTAATTTAGGAGGGATAGTTTTAAGTTTCATTGGTCAAAAAAATGTAAAGTGTAAGTAGAAATAAAACAAACATGTTAAAAATAATACAAAATATTAACTTGATTTGAATATTACTTAAAATTACTATAAGGTCTTAAAAATTTAGTAAATAAAAGTATAATTTTTAACTGAAAACTATATCTTAGAAACATTTAAGATAAAGAACATCAAGAATTGCCCCAATATTGGATGTTTATATTAATATTACGGAATAGAACTAGTAATATAATACATTTGGTTCGTTAATTATTAAAAAAAGCATACATGTTCAAACATTAATGTGCAAATTCTTATTAAGGCTATTTTACTACAGTTGTAACTATCTAATTAGAATTTTAAGATTTTTAAATCTATAAATTTTGTTTCTCATAGATTCCTACGGAATGAGGTCCTGTATGCTTAATACCTTTATTAAATCATGCGCGTGCACTCCCTTTTTGTGATTTAATGATAATCTAAGTTAATTCCACCAGTTGAAATGATTTGGAAATTGATTAAAATTACCTGGGTTGTTGTAGCCTCCGAGCTTGGCAAGTGACTGCAGATTTTTATAAGCCGTATCTGTGGTAAATAAATCGGAGAGAAATGGCTGTGTTGGGGAAGTAGCAGTGCTCGCGCTGGTCTCTGCAAGACTGGCGAGTTGAGCAATGTTGTATTCAGCAATGCTGGAGAAACCCTGCAGTGCCACAGGATTCATCTGAGGAACCGGGGGAGTCTGCGCCAGTGATAAACCCTGCAAATTTGCACTCAAATCCCCATCGAATGACGATTGCATCGATGTCGGTAGCGAGATTGGGCTACTGTTTGATAGCGACCCGTTGGAAATCCCTGGCGGGCCATTAATGGTCAGCGGTGGTAGGTTAACTGGTAATGATCCATTTTCTTTCGGCTTTCCATCTTGGCTCTCTGTGCGGAAGGTCCCGTACGCCGTCTTAACGACACTTTCAAAATCCTCGAAGTCCGCCAGGAATTCTATCGAGTATTTACAATCAGGCTTACTGGTATTCTTAACTAGATTAAGCAATTGGGAACCAACTACGTTACGCAGGTACATAATTTCGGCAACTGTGCCAATCTCCAAAACACGCGAAGCATATTTGCACGCGTCTTCTAGCATACCAATATTCTTTCCTACTTTCTGCGTCATATCCATGACGTTCAATTCCCTTTCTCGATACAACCGATTGAGTTCTTCGAGAGCGCCATCGCGGCACTTTTCCAAGACAGCCTTGTAGCTCTGGTACGATTCGTTGATCAAGTCCCGTGCGGCACACCTCTGATTAGCCAGCTCCTCTAGACTGCAATTGAGCTCGCTGGACGATTTTAACATGACGTCCACCTTCCCTTTCGTATCCTCAAGCATACGTTCCAGCTCTTGTCGAACGCGCAGCTCAGAATCCAGTATGCCGTCATACTGGTGACCAGCGGTGGTGTTGTGCTCGGACTTTACGCACTCACTGCACACGGGCACTTTACAGGTACTGCAGTAGTAAATAACGTGCTCGGTGGTATGCTGCGGGCACACCAGCGGCTTATGTATAGTTATCTTCTTTCCCTCTTTGCGCATCTCCTCCAAAGAGACGACTGTGTGCGTCTCAAAGAGGCGCATGAATCGGTGCGCAGTTACACAATTGCTGCAGAGCAGATTGTGGCAGGTAGAGCAACGTGATACCGCCACCTCTTTTGCGGTGCAGCTTGTGCACTGCAGGGTTACGGAGTTCGTCACGTCAGATATATTGGTCGTCATCACATCCAACGGAAGAGAAGCCAACTTTTTCGTTCCCACCTATGTCATAACAACGAAGTCATTAAGATGGGTTGTGTTGTTAAGAAAAACTATCGATTCATGCAGAAAAAAACATTAGTAATATCCAAAAATTAGTAATTATACCTTGTAATATCAACCTAGTCTGTTAAGTTTTATATATAAGATACTTCTCCTAAAGAAGCCTAAGTTTAGCAATACAATTAATGCAAAAATAAAAACAAACATAATTCTTTAAAAGATTCGTATTTTTGTTATAAAAACAGTAAGTAATAAAATAAACTTTCAACAATTAAGAGCCCATATAATCAAAAAATTGTATTCTTTGGTATGGTAGATGGAGATACACAGGAAAACTAGTAAAGAGCGTACTTCTTAATGGTGAGAATTTTATATACCGGGTGTTCGATAAAAAACGCCCAACGTCATAACCGATTTGAATTAACTAAGAAACAAATTAAATGGCCGTTTTCATTGACAAATGATGGTCAACTTTAAATTTCTGCATATACTTTTCTTATTTTTTTTTTATACATTATTTTTCTGAATTCAATGATGCCTAATATGTTGATTTAAATGTAATATTTATGTCATAAACAAATAATAATAAATCCTATTTATATGATATTTTCATATTTTTATGATGGGGAAAAGTACCGTTTGAGCAAAACAGTGGCTTGATGAGCATAATGGGGACTATGCACCAGGGAAAATTAACTATTATTGAGTGGTTGGCTCATTTTAAACGCGGTCATACAAGCACCGATGAGCTGGTCGACCAAAATTGGTAGTTGTTCCGGACAACATAAAAAATGTCCACAAAAGAGTTTTAAAAGACCGTAAAATGAACTTGTGTCACAGCTGGCACCTTGAAGATATCCGAAGGTAGTGTCATAAATGCAAATTTGCTCATCCCGGACCAGAAATAATAATGCGCCCACCATTCAGAGCACTGTTTGGAGCTGTTCAAACAAAATAAAAAGGGTTTCTTGCATCGGTATGTGACAATGGATGAAACATGGATTCACCACTACATGTCTGAATCAAAAAGATCTTCTTGAGTGGACAGTAGCCGATAAAAGTCGTCCAAAGCGACCAAAAACTCAAAAGTCGGCTGACAAGATTATGGCATCCATATTTTGGAACGTGCATGGAATTTTATTTATCAATTATCTTAAGAAAGGTAAAACTATCAATTGTGAATAGTACATGGCATTATTGGATCAATTGAGAGCAGAAATCAAGATAAAACGGCCCTACATGCAAAAGAAAAAAGTTTTTTTTTACCAGGATAATTCCCCATTTCACAAGTTGATGAAAACAATGGTTAAATTGGATAAATTAAGCTTTGAATTGCTTTCCCACCATACTCTTTAAATTTGGTCTCCAGTGACTACTGGTTTTTTCCAGACATGAAAAAGATACTCCAGGGAAAGAAATTTGGCTCAAATGAAGACACAGGCTTATTTCGAGAGCAAAGACAAATCATCCAAAAGTTAGACGAATGCTGGAATTAATTTATCACTCTTGATTGAGAATATGTTGATGAATAAATGGGAATTTAAAAAAAAATTGTTTTTCTTAGTTAGACCGTAAACCTATTGAGTGATAAGTTATTCCCAAATTAAATTTCCAGACAAGAATAATTACATAAATTTCTCCTTACTTAGTCAAATTTTCATGTCAATATATGGTACATTAAAATTTTCCACAAGAAAACAAAAGATAATACCAGGACCTTTATTTTAAATATGTCTTTGTTACAAGACTTTGTATAATTTATTCTTAAAAGAAAAATGTGAACTGTAAACCCATCAAATAGCTACTTTATTGGTTAAACATACAGACATGTATGGCACATTCATTCTGAGTTTTAATTTATTACTATCACATTATCTGCAGCAAATTTTGTTTTTGTTTTTATATTGCGTTTAACATTAATTTTGACAAAAACGGGAGTTTACTGAAACTAGAATTCTTTTACGGAATTATTATTAATATTCAAAAACAAATAAGTTTAACCGCTTTAGTAATTTTACTTACCTTAGTTTCCTGCTCACACAAAGGGCAAACAATGGCTGTTTTCGATGATCCGGCATCACCTCCCTCATCAATTAGCTTTTTGTCTAAGCAACGTTCACAAAACACATGCAGACATGATAGCAATCGAGGGATTGTTAATGGGCCACTGAAAGAAATGCAATAGTGATAATTTCAAAGGTTATTATTAACTATAATAGTTAAAATATATTCTTTTAATTGAAATAAAATGATTAGCTATTATTTACATACAATTCTTAAAATGAGTCATTTTGTGAAATAAGGTGAAGTGGGGTAAGATCGGACTGATTTTTGCAATGTTCCACTTTAAACACATTTATTTATATGACCTTTTTTATGTGGAGTTAATACTCTATAATTTGTATTGAAAAAAACACCAATTTTCCTAGGAAATTTTCATTTGCACAGAAAATTGTAACAAACTGTACTGACTTCTTTCTTCGATGAAGCTAATAGTTTCATCAACTGGTTTATCCACGTCATGGATGCACAGACCGCGGCCCGCCGGTCGAATACCGGTGGCCCGCCGACAGCAAAAATAATACTCTCGTACATTCTAAAAATATTGAATTCTATTCCAGAATAAAACCAAAAAAAATATGTTCGAAAAGTAATTTGAATCTCGCGCGCGCGCTATTACGGTGCGCCGTACGTGCGTCGTCGGTAACAGCGGTCGGTAATGTTCGTGCTGATCTCGGTTAAATTCGTTTGCTTGAAGAAGCGCGGCGGCCGGCGGCGCGATGACGATCGCTCGCGTAGATAGTACACGACTCGAAGCTTCCAGAGTCGGTTTCGAGATTTCTCCAGACAGTTTTCGACTCTATACGCGCGGTATAAAAGCCACGTTTAATCGCCGCTAGGTGTATTAGTGTTCTGTGAGTTTAATAGAGGTTTTGGAAGGCAATAGTTGTACTCCACTAGCCGGCGTCATATATTTTGATCCACATTCAACGTAGATTTCCTGTTGCAGTGTTAACCGTCAAGTGCCGTGTATAATTGTGTTGTGAAATCGTAAGTAAAACTCTATTATTAATAAGTGTTTCCCTACCTATTTAATCAATTATTTTTGATAATTTAAAAAGGATGGGTAATTTAAGTAGGTACTGTAATTGTTTTTAGGTGCTGTGTTAATCCTAGCCAGGATTAGAACGCAACATGGACAAGCCAGGATCTAGTAAAAAACGTAAGGTTAAAGATGAAAATCGGCAATTTCAAGAAATTTTGACTGAGAAATACTTTTTTGTATGGTCGCATAACAAAGTCGTTTGTTTAATTTGCAAGAATTCTGTTGCAATTGCAAAGGAATATAATGTAAAAAGGCACTATGAAACGCAGCATCCTTCTTTTACCAAGTTTACAGGCGAATTAAGAAAGCAAAAAATGTTGTCTTTAAAACGGGAGCTTACGGGTCAGCAAGCTATGTTTAGAAAACCCATTGAAGATTCAGAAACAGCTACAGAAGTTAGTTATGAAATTTCTCGAATGATAGCAAAGCGAAGTCGCCCCTTCAATGATGGGGATTTTGTAAAAGAATGCATAGAAATTGCCGCTAAGAAAATGTGTCCAGAAGCAGCAAAAAAGTTTGAGAAAATTCAACTGAATCGTATGACCATCCAAAGACGAATTATGTCTTTGTCAGGTAATATTGCGGAACAATTAACTGAAAAAACTAAGATCATTGAATTTTTTTCATTAGCACTCGACGAATCCACTGATATTAGTTCCACAGCTCAACTTCTAATATTCATACGAGGTGTTACTCAAGATTTTGAAGTCGTAGAAGAGTTATTAGGAATGTGTTCATTGAAAGGTCAAACCAAAGGAGTTGATATACTCAATGTACTTTTGGATGAGCGTTCAAAAACTGATTTGGACTTATCAAAATTATCGGGAGTTGCGACTGACGGTGCTCCTTCGATGATTGGTGTCAATTCCGGGCTAGTTACTTTGCTGAAAAAGCATCTGCAAGAAAAAAACATAAAGGCTGAAGATCTCATGCAGTTTCACTGCATTATACACCAAGAAGCCCTCTGTGCTAAACAAATTGAATTTCAAAATGTCATGAAAGTGGTAGTTTCGACTGTAAATTTCATAAAATCACGAGGACTCAATCACAGACAATTCAAACAATTCCTTGATGACATCGAAAGCGAATATGGAGATTTACTGTATTATACAGAAGTAAGGTGGCTAAGTCGTGGATTGACACTGGAACGATTTCTAAATTTAATAGAAGAAATTGGAATATTTCTGGCGGAAAAGCAAAGGGATGTCCCGCAACTTAAAAATCCTGATTGGTTGTGTGATTTGGCTTTTTTAGTTGACATTACAAATCATTTGAATGTCTTGAACACACGGCTTCAAGGCAAAAATCAACTGATATCCCAGCTCTACGCTCATGTATCATCCTTTCAATGCAAGCTGACACTTTTCAGATCGCAATTGAATTCTGGAAATTACAATCATTTTCTGAATTATAAGAAAATGGCTGAAAAATTCAACAAAACTGCGATTAATTTCAGTTATGTAGAAAAGCTAGATATTTTGATTCAATCTTTTCAAGACAGATTTTCGGAGTTTAAAAAAGTGAAACCTCTGTTGGACATATTCAGCAATCCTTTCACGATTTCAGTTGAAAATGCGCCAGAGTCAATGCAGTTAGAAATTATCGATATTCAAAACGACGAAGATTTACGCAACAAATTCAACGAAGGAGACTTGCTGAACTTTTACCGCTGCATTGATAAAAATATGTACAAAGAGTTGCGCATAAACGCTCTGAAATGTGCCAGCTTATTTGGTTCTACCTATATATGTGAACAAACTTTTTCAATACTTAATAATAATAAAACCAAAAATAGAAACCGCCTTGCAAATGAAAGTTTGGAAGCAGTTTTACGTGTTGCTACAAGTAAATTTGAGCCAAATATAAAAAAGATTGTAAGCACTATGCAGTGCCACGCTTCAAATTAATAAATTCCTTTTTAATTTTAATACATTATTATCAATTATTTATTGTCTTTAATTACCTACACTTCTGGCGGCCCGCCATCAGTTCATGATTTGCCCGAGTGGCCCCTAGTCTTAATAAGTCTGTGCATCTCTGATCCACGTAGTCGAAAGGAATGATTATAGGTGAATGACAAATGGCTTCTTCAATAATGGATAGTTCATCATTATTTTAGGAGGATTTTTGGGGTTTGTTTATGGCAAGAAGGCAATGGCAGCGAAGATGGAGTCTAGAACAGATATTCTTTGCAAATGGATAAATATCGCTTTCCTGAAACTATTCATCATTATTTCCGGATTTAAAAATAACTCCAATCATTACAGAAAACTGTTTTTTAGAAGCTTTACTCCAATATTTTTACTTTGCCACGTGACTGATTTTTGATCCCAGGTTGACTTTAAGGGGTTAGGCCAGTCTAGAGCCCTCAAAAAAGGCCTAACTTTGACAATTTATTCTGGGAGTAAGGAAAAAGGAATCGAATTTCTCTCTTCCGGACTTTATTCAACATGTATTTGAGTGTATAAAAAAAATTATATTGACATTTTGATACAAAATGGCGGCTACTGGGCCATTCTTCGGAATCACCTTTTTCAAGAGGGCCTCTACGGGCGACGGTGATTCTAGGAACTCGCTCTATCTGAACCAAAATAAAGAACGGGATCTTAATCTACATAAGACTTGCTAGTAAAGTACGTACGCTTTTAGCTTTACATCAATTTTTCGCAAAATGGCGGACTTGTAAAAAAAAAGTTCAATATTTTGACCAAAAAATGAGCAGTAAATTGTTTATAAAAAAAAAGTTGCAATGATAACAAAAAAATCGTACGTAGTTTACTGGATAATGTTACTGTGAAGCTACAGTTAAAATTTCAAGTGGATACGTGCGATAGTCTCCTAGTACCATCGTCTCCCGATTTGAAAAATGCAGTTTCGAGAAAAACGTGTTTAAAGTTTTACGTGCTGAAAATTTTGTTATACATTTAGTCTGCGATTCCTGCGCCGTACATTTCACCTTCCATGGACACGTGGACATACAGTTGTAGCGATGAGCTAGCACTTCCTAACGACCTTTTGGGGAACTATTAGAGCCACCAGGCCCCGGCGCTCGTCGCCCGCTCCGAACGTTTCGACACTACAGCGGATTGGACAGGGAAAATTTTTTTTTCACTATTCTACCGATTAAATAATGTTTTTAGGACCCTAAAGTGTACTTTAAGCAAAAATAAAAATTTTGATTTTTTGAAAATCCTAGACTGGCCTAACCCCTTAATGATTTAAATATAAATGGTTGGAGTACGTGACTTGTATGTGGTGGAAGTTTTAGAATGGTAACAGTTGATTCATGAGCTTTTTCTATTAATTTAATACTAATATGGGTAGAATACCCATCATATATTAATAAGTTTGGGTGGCTTGGATCAATAGATTTCAACAATTGCTCTTCAAAATAATTTTCAAATACAGTTGATTCCATCCAACCATTGTCACGGCTATGTGGTTCCAGGAAAGCCAGTATTCATAATCCATTGATTCCAGATATTTTTTCCTTTAAAAATAATCAGTGGTGGGACTTTTTCACCTGAAGTACACGTTGCTAGTAGAACTGTTATGTTGTTTCTTTCAGGAGCACTTATTACTCGAGTACAAGGCATATTTTTACCACCAACCACTTTAGTTTTAGAAGGGCCCGTGCAAAAACTAGACTTGTCTAAATTTCAAATACTGGAAGTAATGTTTTCTAATCATAGTTCTATTATGGTATTTTCCAATAAGGTAAAATATTATTGGATTCTAGAGAGATTGCAACCTTGTTTATGGGCCACTTCTATTGCTTGCAGTTTTTTGCACTAGTAACAACAAGAAGAACACAGCTAGTATGGATACCTAAGGACCAAGGAATTATTGGACACTTGGGGGCCCACTTGCTGGCAAAACAAGGGACGCCAGGTGAATTCATCGGACCTGAACCTACTTTTGGTATACCTTACAAAACCGGAAAAGAAATAATCCGACGTAAACTAGCAAAGGTGCACAAAAAGGCATGGCACAACCAAACGGAAATGAGGCATTCGAGACTCTTCCAGCAGATTGAAACTAAGAAAAATCAGAGGACTAGTCACTGGGCACTGTGACCTGATTGAGCATAAACATAGGATGGGAATCGAGGAAAGCCTCCTGTGCCATGGGTGTCTGGAAGGAGAAGAAACTTCCCAACACCTACTGGGTGAGAGAAACATGGAGAAATTCGGGATGCCTGTGCTTCCTGAAGAACAGCTCAAGAGCATTCCCTGGCCGAAACTCCTAGACTTCATAGAACTGAACTGATGTAATTTATTTATTTAGTGTAAACTTTAAACAATATTCTCCAAACTTAAAAAACACAAAATTTCCTTAAAAATCACAATACTTTGTTGGACGACTCTAGGTTTGTTGCAGAAAGCACAAAAAGTAGTACTCGACAATTAATAAATAATATGATTATTCCATGCGTGAATGAGAGGTATCTCTATGGATCGCCGCATATTAATTTAACCAGTTAACTGTGTTTGACGTATATATCCGTCATCGAGCAATTTTCATGACTCCCAGAAATTCAAACTTTCAAAACGAAGTGACACAGTTAACTGGTTAATATAATACATTTTTTGAGTGTGGGATGTTAGTATTTGTCCAATTAACTGTGTCGCTCCGTTTTAAAAGTGTGAATTTCTGTATTTCTGAGTGCGAAATTCCCATTTCAAAATGGAGCGATATAGTTAACTGATTAATATAGTTTTCTAATTATTAGCTATTGTATTCTCATTTATCTATGAATAAATATAGACCGATTACGATCTTACCCCACTGCACCTTATTAAGTAATTTTTACAAAATATATCAAAATTATATTGTATTTAGTACCATATAAAAATATATGATATCTAAAATGAAAAGAAGTATTATAAAAGATATGTAGAATAATATATGAAATATGTAATTTTCAAAAATTAAAATTTACTCCATAACATATTTGACCATAGCAGATTGTGAGTAATTTACTTACCCACATAGTCTGCAATTATCAGAATCACTCAGCAGGGAATCCTCTAGTGGGCTGGTGTTTCCACTCTTCACCCCATCTCCAAACATAGTGTTTGTCAAATCCCCAAAGTCATCCTTCCTCTCCATGAAGTCCTTGCCGTCAGGGAAATCCTGCAGGACTGTGTTCTCCATGCTCCTGCTTTTATGATGCTTCTGTGTTCCTTCTCAAGTGTATCAGTTCCTTGGTGTACACTTGTTTTTTTTTTCAACTTTTCGTTTTATTTAATAGTATAGGCCAGTGTAGTGAAAAGTTAATCCCAGAAGAAGTTCATCTGGTAAAAAGATAAGTATTTATTAGCCAAATGAAATTAATTTTTTGTTCAAAATAAAAAAAATATTCTTTTAAATCCGTTCAACTAAGAAGGAAGATTGAAATAAAAAGTAAATTCATAATAATGTTGAAATTGACTATTTTACTGAACTAGTTTCGTAGGGATTTAAATTTAAATAATTCAAATGATGAGTATTCATTGAGTTGTTTTGCAAATTTCAAAATCATATTTTAATAAGGGAAGGGGCAGGTAAATAATGGTTAATTACAACACAGATCAGTGACGTGTAAAACATTGGGAGACATCTATATCCAGCAGTGGATGAATGATTGGAAGTTGAAAAAGAAGAATATAATAATTATAACTGAAATATTTTCAAAATGTTTTCTGGAAACTTCAAGAACTTATCGTGTGTTATAGTGTAGGTACAGTAAAATTGTAGCTGCAAATTTTTCTCATAAAAATTATTATAAATGTTCACGTAAATATTCACACTGCATCTCAAAATGTATTAAAAATAAAAATATTAAAATAAAAAAATGGTGATGTGGCCATCATAGTACTTTCCCTATATTTTATTCGAAAACTAAGAGGTTTACGCAAAAAGGCTATTGTTATGATTTGTTTACTTTTGAATTCTCTACAATTATTTGTAATAAAAGTTTCACGTAACTCTAATAGTTTATTAGCAATTGGCAAAAAATGTCAAAATTTACAATTTTATTTTTTTTTTCTCAAAAGTTAAGGATTTTATGAAAAATATGGTTGAATAAAACTTGTTCAGTTTTTTATTCCCTTTAACTTTTGTTTGAACCATTTTTTAAAATTTTTCATATTTAGAAAAATATCACGAATAAACAAAAAAACTCCTCGAATAAACATCCACCTCCGGTCTATGAATGTTCACCAAAAGCTTTTCAGTTCCAGTTTTTAAAGATAAAACCTTAAGTTTAAAGTTTCATCTCAAACCGATAAATCGTTTTTGAGATACAGCGCAACGGATATTTCCGCAAAAAAAAAAAAAAAAAAATTAAAAAAAAATCACGATCATAATACTTCCACTATATATACTTTGTATATAGGGAAAGTAAAAACTAGTTATAAAAAATATTTTTTTATAATCCTATATATTTTTAGATAACAAAAGAAAGGTATATGATGACCATAAAACAATTTTTTAAACTTTAAAAACATATTGGAAACACTTGAAAATCAAAATAAAAGATTGCCTCAATAAAAGGCATGACTGCGTTATTTATAAATATAAATTTTTTAATAGTTTCTGACATAATAGATAAAATATAGGCCATCCATAATTCACTTTAAATAATACTATGTACAAACACTATAAACTAAAACTTGTGGTTAAAACCATTCAACATTATACAGTATTATGTAATGTTTATGTTCTTATCCTTTGGATATCTGAGGTGAAAATTTACCAAAAAATGAAAATAGTGTATATTGTGTTATTAAATATTATATAAAAATACTACAGTAGACGCCGCTTATTAGAATCACGGATAATGTTATCAATCGGATATTGTTATCACTTTTGCGAAGAACGGGCCGAACGTGTAATACTACATACAAAAATTTTCGTTTATAGTAATCATGATTTCGGTTTATGTTATCATTTTTACTTTCCCTATATACGAATACGAAGTATATATAGGGGAAGTATTGTGATCGTGATTTTTTTTTTGCGGAAATATCCGTTTTCAGGTCCCCCGTCCATTAAACTAATTTCTGGAAAAAAAAAAAATTGTGTCTGGGTGTGTGTGTCTGTCTGTCTGTCTGTCTGTCCGTGGGTGCTGTATCTCAAAAACGACTGATCCGATTAAGATGATACTTTAAACTTAAGGTTTTATCGTTAAAAACTGGAACTGAAAAGCTTTTGGTAAA